>CAXAMN010000447.1:841908-853970 GCA_963970005.1 Durusdinium trenchii | reverse complement strand
GTCCTTTTTCCACAAACAGCACTGCTATCAGCATCAGTCACACCAGCACTGCCTCTGCTGCTATCAGCATCAGTCATACGAGAGATGACGAGAAGCGCACCGAGCAAAAACACAACAAGAAGCCACGACCCAACTGGAAGCACGTTGCCAGAGTTCTCCACAAAACAGAGGTCGCTTGCAAAGACGGTGGAAAACTCCCCGAAACCTGTTTTCACGCAGGGTACACGCATTGCAGAGCTCATTGACAGTACGCTCAACACTTTTACTAGTTGCGCCGATTACGGCTTTCTGTGTGTGTCAAACCCCGTTTCCAGGGGCACTGCTCTCTACTATTTCTCCTTCCTTTCATTGTCAATGTACAGTTTGCAACAGCAGGCGGCCCATGGGCACATGGATGGCATGGGCCAACGAAGACCCATCCATGTTGCCGTGAAAACGTACCTGCGCAAATTTTTAACATATTTTATAGAGCCGAGCTAATGCGTTTGTTCAAACATTCAGTTGCGCTGACCTTTCATTCCTGCGGTTTTGCAAGTCAAGTGACAAGTGCTAAGCATTCACTTAAAGGGCTAATGCTCACCGCGAATTGCCTGAAGACAAGCTCCACGGAGCAACCTTCTCAAGTGTGTGTCTATGTCTGCTGCTGGTCTTCACTGCTGGTAAGGGCTGTTAGCTACGCAGATTGTCGGTTGTAAGATGGTCCGTGTCGGGCGCCAAAGAGAAGTGTTGTGGGAGGCGCGCGGCCAGGACGAATCGCGCTCTTGCCTGCATTTCGCGCACTCGACGCGCGCGATCTCAACAGAGGGTTGCGCTCGCAGGGCACAAATCGCACTCTCGCCTGTATTTCGCGCACTCGACACGCGCGATCTCCGCAGAGGGTTGCGCGCGGTCCGGACAATTCGCACTCTCGCCTGCGTTTCGCGCACTCGACACGCGCGATCTCCGCAGAGGGTTGCGCGCGGACCGGACAAATCGCACTCTCGCCATTTCGCGCGCTCGACACGCACGCTCTCCGCAGAGGGTTGCGCGCAGGGCACAAATCGCGCTCTCGCCTGCATTTCGCGCACTCGACGCGCGCGATCTCCGCAGAGGGTTGCGCCGGGACCGGACAAATCGCGCTCTCGCCTGCATTTCGCGCACTCCACACGCACGATCTCCGCAGAGGGTTGCATTTTCGGTTGACGCTGTTCGTCCCACCCTCCGCCTTTAAGAAAGTGGGGAAATGTTTTTCATTAGGACATCTCCCGTGCACTCACACTTGCATTACACTTGCATACACTTGCATATTGCATTACACTTGCATACTTTTGCGCTTGGATACTTGCCGTTGGATGCTTTCACTCTTCCACTTACACTGGCATACGTATAGAAGTGTAAGTGTTCAAGTGTAATAGAAGTGTAAGTGTTCAAGTGTAAGTGTGGAAGCGTAAGCGTTCAGGTGTACGTGTAGAAATGTCAGTGTTCAAGTGCAAGTGTGGAAGTGTCAGTGTGTAAGTGTAAGTGTAGAAGTGTCAGTGTTCAAGAGATTTTCCGGAAGAATCCTTCGCAATGCTTTCGGGAAAAAGTGACAAGTGCAACCCTGAAGGTTATGGCAAGCATGCCAAGGCCACTGAGGATATGCTCCTTGCTATATTTCCCAGCGGTGTGAAAGTGGTACAGATGCAGGATCCCGGCACCACCGGGAACTTCGAGATCACCCTGGATGGAAACCTGATCCACTCGAAGAAGACCCAAGGACTTTACACGGGCATCAAGGCATGAATCCTTTGCACAGCCGTTCTGCTTGACATCGAATTCGAAGCAAGCAACAACGGCACAAACCAAAACCTCAAAAACCATTCGCGGAAGAAGGAATAAGGAGGAAGGAGGAAGGAGAAGGAGAAGGAGAAGGAGAAGAAGAAGCAGAAGAAGAAGAAGAAGAAAAAAAAAAAAAAAAGAAGAAGCGCCAGATCCTTGGAACAAAACATCAGACAGATGCTTCCAGATATACCGCAACTCTGCCTGGCTTGAAAGCGGAACCAAAGACCATGAGGTTTGAGGTTGGGAATGATTAGCGGGTTGGGTAAATCTTCCGAAAACTAAGCTTTCGTGTGCTCAACGTCCGCTTGAACATGGACATGTTCTGCCTGCGGGACCACCTGTTGCGAGCCAATAGATTGGGATTTCAGAATCAGCTTATGTAGTCGAACAGCTTGAGCACCAGAAAGCAGTTGCTACATTATTTGTATACGTTTCATGTCCTGTAGGACACGGATTCTACGACACAGCTAAAAAGGAGCAGCAAGATGCAGTGAAATTTGCGATCGCTACAGCTGTTCAAGCTTTGGGGGATGACAAGAGAATGGATTCTGTGGGTGATTTCACCTCGGGCGCCAAAGAGCCCTCCAAACGCTGCAGCATTATGTAAAGCCCTTCAGATCCTCTTTTGCCTGAGTTCGCACAAGGCCGACTCTTCCAGTCAAAGCCGAGCGAACTGGTGCTGCGCGATCTGCACAATGAAAAATAAGATCAATCACAACATTTTGAGCTTAGCAATTCTTGAGAATTGGAGTGGTGGCAGGGTTCCAGCGTGTTGTTTTAAGCAACTTCTTTGCTCCACTCCATTGAGTACTGCCGTGCCGCAGCGGATGACTCCCGGACTCAGCTGGGCTGAAAGCCTGTGGTTCTGGCAGCAGAGGTGAAAGACTTTACGCAGATCAAAAAGCATCTGCAGATGACAAACAAGCAACAAAAGGATTTACAAAGACCGCTTTGGCAAGTTTGGTTGCAATTTGGTTCTGACAAGCATGGTTGGGATGTTTGTTGGAGTCTTTGGGCCAAGGGCCTGTTACGGCTTCACAGTTTTCATCCAAGCTACATTGATGTCATGATAATTCAGATAGTAACAAGAAGCTAGTAGAAACAATAAGCTCCTAGTAACAAGTGCCTCGCTTTTAGTAACAAGTGCCTTACTAGTAGTAACAAGAAGCTAGTATTTCATGTCTTGGGAAATGCCGGTGTTGAGCGTTCCAAGCTTCTGTAGGGCTTTGCACCCATTCATGTGCCATTTTGAGATTCGCGCATCATTGGTGGAATTTTTGGGAAGCAAGTTCTTGCTTGGATGGCGTTTTGAGCCAATAGGTTCATCACAGGTGATGGATGAAAACCCGGAAAACTCCTGACAGCCTTGACCTGTGCAGGTACAAAGCGTCCACAACATGGGAGCCTTGGCTAGCGGGGGGGCGTCAAGATGCTGGACACTGTTGGAATAGGACATGGAGGAGTACCAGTTCCTTGCTTGTCCAATTGTGAGCCTTTCCTTCTGCTGCCACCGACCATCAAGAATCACACACTCGAGACATTGCGTACTGAACTGAATGCCACATGCCACACACTCACCTAGGATCACCTAGGTATGAACGCCTAAGAGTTCCAGGAAAAAGTGTGGTTCAAAGCTCCAAAGGCGACGACGTCGACGACGAGAGCATTAGCCATTAGCCCTTGACAGCAGCACAACCTCTTCATCCTGAAACAGCCTCCAAGACTCTAGAATGGGATCGTGGTTACGAAAATCACAATTTGCAGGTACGTCGCGGTGATCAGCCATGATATCCTAGTCAACTGCATGGAGCTTCGTTGGCGACAGCCATTCTGTCACCTCCTGCAATTTAGACCCCCGTGACTCCAAGGGTGTCACACACAGACATGGCCGTTTGCAAAGGTAGAGCACGGCTGCCATTTCTTTGGTGTAACCAAGTAGTATATATATATAGATATGACTGACATTAAAACGCATACGTTCTTCCAATTGGCGCATCATGTTGCGTGGCTCAAAGAAGGCTTGTCCTTAACGCTTCCACAGCGCCGTGTTGTGAACTTACCGCAGAACTGCAGAACAACAAAGAAGCACATGCATTCAAAGATGTCCGAAGAAGTCACACAGCGAGCAGCCCAGATAGATAAACAGGAACCCACACTACCCCAAGAAAGCATACCTCAGACATTTTGTCTCAAAAACTACACCGCGGGGTAGAAAGGGCAGGTTTTTAGAAACGTAGTATCAAGATCATGGTGGTTTCAATTTGGAGGATAGACGATCCCACACAATCCCTGCCTACCAACCCCGAAACAGCTGCTCTATCATCCCAGCTCGATTGCGCGTTGGAGAGAGACGTCTGAGGATATCACTACTCTCAGACCTTATACCATTGGCTGCAAAATTGGGAGGCGAGCAAGGACCGCATCGTGAAGGTGGGGAATTCGCACTGTTGCTCAGTTGCTCTGTCAGTGCAAATATTTGTTTCTATTTTTTCCTGTGTGCAATCATTTGGATACCTTTCTAGCTTTAATGCGGAATTCAACGCAGGAAATCACAAGAGAAGGCCCATATCCCCTGTGGAAGGCTTATGGAGAGCGCTCATGGAGGCGATGGCGTGTTTTCCTCGCCTGGTCCGTCCGGATCTCCCGAAGGCTGGGCTGTGGCGATCGACAGCGAGCCAGCGACGTTGGCTGCGGCTAGAACACAGCTGTTCTACGCAAGCTATGCGGATCCATGTCGAATGATGGATCAATCAATCAATCAATCACTCAATTAATCAATCAATCAAGCATTCAAGCATTCAAGCAAGGTTTTATCATTCGTCTCAGCTGCAGGGGTGGCAGCACGGTGCAGTGGATTGTTGCCACTAAGAGCGGCCAGGCACAGGGGTATGGTGTTGCAAATTTTTGAAAGCAATAGTCACCAAGGGACGACCTACCGACTACTTCATATAAATAGATCCTGAACGCGGCAGTCTTGCAGCGACCTTTGTTTGTTTTCGTAGAGTTGATCCTCCAAGAGTCCAAGAGCATGCCAGGAGTCCGCTCGTATCGCAGCGCAGAACCGTTTGGCCCCGGGCTTGTTTCAACTGCCCGAGTTCCAGTGGCTCGGCGCAGCTTCGTCAGGAGATTTCGTAAGATTCCGGTCAAGAGCAGAATGTCGCAGAGACAAGACGTGCTAGTAAAGTAAACCAGTCAAAAAGAGGTACACATTCAGATAAATTCAGCTATAGCCAATACCACGAGACCTTCCAAAAGCGACTCTGTACGTTGTGATGTTGCTATTTACCAAGTGCAAAGCTCGACACCGTGTTTAGAACCATACCCTGAACGATACTTGACCGATACCCGAGAAGACAATCAAGGGAGTGGCCCTGGCCCACTTGGTTGTTTTGATACAGAAACATGAACCTTTTCAATACAAGAGAATAGATTCCTTAACCGGCGTGAGAACCTCCAGACCACAAGCAACCATTCTAAACAACAGCTGCCCCAAATCCCAAGCTCTCACTTTAGATGTTTTTGGTGGCTCCTAGGGGACTTTTGGAGGTCATCATCAGAAACCCGGTTCTACATTCTCCCAGGCCCCCTAAGTCTGTTTTGCAGCTCAGGCATACCTGAGTAACAGCTAACATTCATTGCAAGGCACACAGAGCCAAGTTTTTGTTTGTGATGCAATTGAGGCCATTTGCCCAGACACAACCGGTGTTTTGTTCTTGATCGGGACGTGGTACCATAAGTCAACATCACATATCGTCGCTGTATTTTCCTTTTGAAGAATTCGGTTTGCAACAATATGTTGACATGGAAGTCCAGCGACACCCTGTGGCCTTGCCGGAAGGAGAAATAATGGTCCTCCAAATTGGGTGGACAAGACTGGAGTTTGTTGTTCTTCCAATCGTGTTTGAGAGCAGAAAGTACCTGACATCTACTCCATGATTTGAAGACCCTCATACAGTCTGAAACACGTTCAACAACATGCAATCCCTTGGGTTTGACAATGCAACATGTGCTGGAAGACCCGCATCTTAGGCCTCTTCCTACCAGATAAGCTTCTGGTGGAAGGCCACAGCACACCGCCTGCTTCGCCAGATCTTCTGTTGGATGTTTCATCCGATTTCATCGTTGTTCTTCTCAGTTTTGACCCACTTCACTGACTCACATAGACGAGCCCTCACAGATCTGGTGCCCTGCCTTACGACGATTCACAGGAGTTGTCTCTCCACTGCTCAGTAGACCTCAAACGTCACTCCTCACGGAGGGCAGATATGGGCCATGTGCTGTTATAACTTAGAACTCAGAGGAGTTCACAAGCGCAACTTTATCTTCAACTTTCAACAGGCCTCAGAGGAGTTGGCCCGCTGTGGTGTGTTTGATTTCTTTTGAAGACAGTTGAAGGATCAAGTTCTTGACTTGGGGGCAGTTGCATGTAGTAGGAGCATGGACGCTAGTAGGGGCTCCTGGCCTTACTACTAGGAGCAAGGACGCTACTAGGGGCTCCTGGCCTTACTACTAGTAACAAGAAGCTACTAGAGGCTCATGTAGGAATCCTTGCATTTCAATGGAGTAGGTTGACCATGAGCCAGGCGCTCCGCAGATCAGTGGGCTGAGAGGCCAGCGCGGCCGGACAAAGCAGATGCTGACTGGAGCGATCCCTGGAAGTTCTGGCGGGCTTGGCGGCTCAAAGTTATTGAGTTGCAACGGCTCCAATACCCTATTTCAACCAGAGAGTGGAAAACCGGGAGCACCCTTCACCAACCTTCATCAAAAGCAGTATATATATATATATGCATATATATATATATGCTATTGTTTGCGCTGTCTGAAATGGTATATACTCAGGCAGAAAAGTGCCAGTGCGCTCAACATGCGCAAATCAAGCCAGCAATGCCTGCATGCATGCCTTTTGCCTGAATGCACTTGCGCTTCCTCAAACTAAAGTCGCAGCCCCAAGAGTTTGAGGTCAGGAAGTTTTGAGACAAAAGATAAATATCGATGAGATTTGAGACATTCTGACATTTTGAGACAAGCCAATCAAAAGTATATCAGTCCTTTAGTTTCGGTGGGTTTGCCGCAATTCAGAGAAGATCCGCGATCACGAGCCGCGAGCTCTTGGGAGTTGCTGCCTCAGTTGAGTAGTGTTCAATAAATCTGCTGAGGCCGCCGATGTCAAGGGCATTGGCGCTGCCAACTGTTTGTTTTCTCCTCGCAAAGAGCAGGCTTGCAGTGGCTGTTCCAGAAGCCAAACACCTGAACAGAGCTAGCATAGGCGAACCTCAATACTAGATGGAACTACTCCATTAAGTTCAAGGCCGGTATTCCCATGAGTCAGTCAACCCATTTTGTTCTTGTCGTCCATGTCTTGAAGACATAGAGCCACATATGCAACTATTTTGCACGGGCAATCGGCAATCCAACGCAGAAGAGTGCAAGGGCATGTTCCTATGTAATGGATTAATGGATGCACTCCTGGTTTGAGAGAGATGACCAGACCAGCATCACTATCCATCACGATAATGCCTCACATCGCTTGGATTGGCCTCAAAGTGTCTGTGTTTCTTTATGCCAAGCTTGAAGGGAGGTTTTATGCGAACTTGGTGGTGCATATGGTACTTTGCCCATCTGAAACAAACGCTGTTTTATGAAGCGGAGATACTTTCAACGATTTTCAATCCATGGTGGGATGTGTTTGCAGTTGAGTTCTTTTTTCTTTGTTGGGGTACGGGTGAGCTGAGAAGGGACTGCAGTGATGCTTGGGAACTGGTCCTTCAGTCACCTGTGTATTTCGATGGAAAGGACAGTGATCATGCGGGGTGCCAGTGCCACCATGGCAAGTGGGATGGCCTGCTTGAGGCCTTTGTGGCGGGGATCTCAGTGGGGGGGGATTTCGGCATTCAGTAAGTGCATCGCTACTAGTAGCAAGAAGCTACTAGTAACAAGGGCATCTCTACTAGGAACAAGTGCATTTCTACTAGTAGCGACCTCCCAAGCCTAAAAGGCGTTCATTCGGCACAGTATTCAAGCTGTGGGATGACCTGCAGTTCAACGCAATTCAAAGTTGTGGGCAAAAAGATTGGCAAAACATACTGGAAGTTTCTTCGACAGTTTGATCCATATCGATGCCCCAGTGTATGTATATAAATGTAGCAGTTCTTGTGAGAAGTGAGAGGAGTAGCTGTGTGTTCAAGGCTAAAGCTTATTGCCACTTGGGTCATGAGAAGGCCCCATGACTTCTGCGAGAAGGCTTTTGAAAGACGAAGTTGCAACTGGACAACGGTTTTTTGGGTTTTGGGCCTTTCCCCGCTGTTGCACAAATGATGATGCCAGCTCCTCGCCCAAGGTGCCTGTATGGGAGTTGCCCAGGCGTGCGGGAAGACGTATGAGAAGTCATCAAGTGTGGCCCAACAGCGGGCTTAGGGGTCTGCAGCCACAGTAAAGACCTTGAGCAGATCAGAGCAGGCGTTAATACACTCGCGTGGCATTTTAAAAAGCATAAGTGTCTAACAAACAACAGCCACTTGTTCCAAATGACTGGCAACTGCCATATGTTACCATTGCTTAATCAGCAAATTCATGCCTAAGTGTTGAGGGCTTTCTGTTGTTTTAGGGGGGAGGGAGGTAGAGCAACTACCTACTAACTTCTTAGGCGCCAGGACGCGGATACGTTCAGGTTTCATCCAGGAATCTTGAACCTTTTGAGTTTGCTCTTTTTGGACACTTACCTTTTATATACTATTGAGCGTGGGCCAGAGTGTGACGCACGGATGCGGATGGGACCCTGTTTGCCCTCAGCCAACGCCAGTGAACTTGGACCGTGTCCAAAAAAGCTACCAGTGAAATGGGATATCCAGCTTGGCCAGCTGGACGTACCTGCATCGATGATACTTTTCCGACGAATCACCTTACGTCAAGGACGATTGCAGGGCTACCAAAACTGACTCTTGCTCTTGGGAGCTCTATATCTAAGTCCGTCACTGTGTGAACCCATTTTTGCGGGTGCTGTTCTCACAGACCCGAAAGGGGCACTTCCACTGACATTCGTTTGGCGCTGGAGCCCTCCGGACTATCGGTTTTGCCCGAGAGTGCTGACTAAGCACTTCCACATGGTTTCCAATTTTTGAGCTGCGTGCGCTGCTTTTCTTCCTTCGGTTTTTCTTCTTGTGCTAGGTCTTTTGCTCGTTGCTAGAGGTTTGATATGTGTAACTTAGGCCTTGCGCGAGTCAAGGGAGCGCCGATACGGCTATTTGGGCTACGTGCCATGCTTATTGGCAAAACCAGCCCCTTGTTCCCCGCCCGCCTTTCTCTCCTTTCTTTGCTTTTCGTTTGTTAGGCTTGCTTCTCGAGGCTTGTTAGGTGGCCTTTCAGGCTCGCTTAGTCGATTTTCCCTCCCCCTCCCACCGCACCTTTCACCAGTTTTTTAACTTTCGTTTGTTAGGCCTGCCTCTCAGGTTTTAGCGCCGTTATGGCTTCATGTATGTGTCAAACCCTGTTCCTAAGCGGAGCCACACACTCCTATACTTCTCAATTCACGCTCGGTGCTTTTAATTGTGCAGCAATTGTAGGGACACACAACATTTCACGGACTTTGTCTAGCGAAGCTACCAGTGAAGTGCCAGGTGGACGTACCTGCCTCGATGATGCTTTTCATTTCCATGTGGTCTCTGCTCCTCACTAGAACAATTTGCCAGCCATCGCATCGGTTCTGAGCTTTGTTGAAGCAGTTCTGTTTTTGCCGACGAATCACCTTACCGTTTTGCAAGTCAAGGTCTATTGCAGCAATGTGAAGTGCTAATGCGTCAGGGCTACCAGAGCTGACTCTTGCGAACTCTATACCTAAGTGTGCACGTGCTCGTGTATGTGCACGCTCTGCAATTTGGTTGGGAACAACTTCAGTTTTTTTGGCGCAAGGCCGAACAATGGCACTTCAAACCCCGCATCCAACCCTAAAAGCCGTGGACTTCCATCATCCTTCATGATACAAGATCCCCTCTTGCGCACGAAAGGTCCCACGATCTTTCAGTACCTTTCAGGGGGTCAGCCATCATTTGGAAGACCAGTCGCATGCGTTTCTGCAGCAGACAAATGGTGACGCACGTGTGGGGAAATGGTCGAAAACCCTTTTCCTTTTCAATCAGTCGAAGTTCCAAGGAACAGTTTCTACCCGAAAACATGTTTACCAGGAAAGGTAACTTATGCGACATTTGGATCTGGTTTTAGTCGAGGTCGGGCGTGGTGTCCATGTTAGGGCGCCCTGTCTTCTACACATATTTGCTGCATGGGGGAGCTGAGTGCAGCGTTCTCCTCAGCTGCGCCATGGGCATTTTTGGCCCAGCGGTGCATCTGCAAAATGGGGGAATAAGGGACGCACACTGGCAAAACCCTTACCAAGCATAAAGCTTGGCTTATGTTCCCACAACACTACATACGCCACCTTTCTCCCTTGGGCTTGTGAGCGGAGCTTGATGTCTTCTTTCATGAGTGGATGAATACGAGGGCGGACCTCGCTTCTTTCAAACAAATGCGTGTCATTCAGAATAGAAGAGGATGGGGCATATTGGCCGCAGGAGCTCACAAAGTCTTTGCTGAAGCTGAGGACCATTTGCGTGTATTATGCGTTTTTCACAGTCGAGGTGAATTCCTTGCAACAAACATCGTACCTGTCATACCTTGACAAACATTATTCTTTACAGTGTTTCAGAGGTTCCTTGTGACCATTTGTGATCGATGGAATGCCTGTCTGACAGGCACATGTAGTTGCCAACGGCATTTTCCTCACCAATCTATCTACAGACTGGTCCTTCAAACAGGTATATCCACACATGTCTCGACCACCAAGAGCACCGAGGTATGGTTCAATCTGCGGATAACTCTCACGCCTGCAGGACCAACCAGAGCCCTGTGGCGGCCGCGCGCGCGTTGCTGACGGAGACCCGAGCGGCCAGGGTCACCTGCAATCTGCAGCCAGACTCAGACAAAAGTGTGGTGAATTTTCATGTTCCGCAGTAAACTCGTGACATTGGATCCATCGGTTTAATTTAGTTTGGGGAACAATGGCTGAGTAGGTAGGGGTTGTAGCCACTCATCGCTCAGGCTCCACTACAATGCTAGCATCAGTGCAGCTTGGCTTACCTTTTGCAGAGGATAATTGAACTAGTGAGGGCGCTAGTAGTTCTTGTCCGTGTCCTTTCAATCTTGCCGTTTTCCTACGCGCGGTAAGTGTTGATATAGCACGGATTGGAGGGTATGCCATCAATGGATGAGGATGACGCCTGCATACAGGGTTTGGAAGTGCAGTTCGTGACATTCATTCAACCTTTGCGGCGCAAATCATACTTTCAGACCAGTTGCTCCAAGGAGGGTCTCGCTTGCGCCTTCTGTCCCGATGAAATATGCTTGCGGCTTTGGGTGTGTGAAGATACCGATGGTTGTTATTCTATACAATCTTTCAACAGGGGCCGATTTCAGTCCAGTAGGTTTGGGCAAGCTTTCCTTTGGCTTGTTTGCTCACCCGCTTGTCCGTGCACGTGTGAAGCCCTCGAGGTTTGTGAACGCAGCAGCTGTTGGCAGGATGCGGTGGACTTCTTCAGGGAGATGCAGTCACATCAAATTCAACAGGACGTAGCGCGGCGTTGTCTCTTGATTCAGAAAGAACGAGATATACAGTACCTGGTAATCTTAGGGCCAAGGGCAAACATTTTCTGTATGGGCGACTGTAAACCATTCTGGAGTTTGAGCCATGGGGCTTCCATCCAGTCGTCCAGCCGCGATGATTGTTTTCGGGATGGCTGTACACCCTTGTGTTTTCACTTGCGAGCCTCGCCACGTTCCTTCATGTATCGCAGTGAACAACTTGACTTCCCCAGCTTCTTGAATCCATCCAGGCTCCCATGCTATCCGAAACGAATCAGAAACTCAAGTTTCGATTTTCCTAAACCTGTCTTTGGGGTCATAGGCCTGCAATGAATTTGTAGGTTTTCCCCCAAACAGTTTACTGTTAGGGGTTCTCAATTTTTTCCCCAAACAGTTTACTGTTAGGGGTTCTCAATGCTGTAAAGAATGGTCGCCTTGGTTGTTTGGTCGGGTTCCCGGCCGGCTTGTCTCCCACTTCCTTTCATTTGTCTCCCAGTTCTTTTCATTTGTCTCCCAAGCTGCTGGCTTGTCTCCCACTTCCTTTCATTTGTCTCCCACTTCTTTTCATTTGTCTCCCAGTTCTTTTCATTTGTCTCCCAGGCTGGGTGCTTGTGGTTGGGTTTCCGGGTGGGTTG
>CAXAMN010000447.1:828311-841898 GCA_963970005.1 Durusdinium trenchii | reverse complement strand
TCGATTTTGAAAAACACAAACTGTTTGGGGTCTACGGTGGTGTAATTTGTCTCCCAGGTGATTTCTGTACTTCGCCAAACAGGTTACTGTTAGGGGCTCTCAAGGCTTTCTAAGAGTGTCCGCCTTGCTGCGGGACAGCGTGTCCGCCTTCCGTCCGGCTTGTCTCCTTTGTCTCCCTTCTTGTTTCCTTTTGTCTCCCTTTTTGTTGGTCATTGTGTCCGCCTTGTCTTCCTTCTTGTCTCCCTTTGTCTCTGGTCTTGTGACCCTTCTTGTGGGTCACTGTGTCCGCCTTGTCTCCCTTTCGTTTCGTTTTGTCGTCCTTCTTGTCTCCGCCTTGTCTGCCTTCTTGTCTCCCTTTGTCTCCAGTCTTGTCGCCATTCTTGTTGGTCACTGTGTCCGTCTTGTCTCCGTCTTGTCTCCCTTCTTGGGTGTCATTGTGTCCGCCTCGTCCCTTCTGTCTCTGTGTCCCTTCTTGTGGTCACTGTGTCGGCCTTGTCTCCCTTCTGTTTCCTTTTGTCTCCCTTCTTGTTTTCGTTCTTGTCTCGCTTCTTGTTGGTCACTGTGTCCGCTTTATCTCCCTTCTGTTTCCTTTTGTATCTCTTCTTGTTTCCCTTCTTGTTGGTCATTGTGTCTCTCTTCTGTTTCCTTTTGTCGCCCTTCTTGTCCCCCTTCTTGTTGGTCATTGTGCCCGCCTTGTCTCCCTTCTGTCTCCCTTTGTCTCCGGTCTTGTCTCCCTTCTTGTGGGTCACTGTGTCCGCCTTTTCTCCCTTCTGTCTCCCTTCTTGTTTTTCTTTTTGTTGGTCATTGTGTCCACCTTTTCTCCCTTCTGTCTCACTTTGTCTCCGGTCTTGTCTCGCTTCTTGCTGGCCTTCTTGTCTCCCTTCTTGTTGGTCATTGTGTCCGCCTTGTCTCCTTTCTGTTTCCTTTTGTCTCCCTTCTTGTCTCGCTTCTTGTTGATGTCTCAAAAAGTGGACTTGGGAATGCTTGTGTAATTTTTTGGCGGCGACAATCAAATTCTGGGTTGGGTCGGACCGTCTAATACAGTGCACGGGGCCCTCTATCATTGTTCCACGGGGGGTGATCCTTTTCGATCGCTGGCACCGGCTTCACAGGACACCATCTCTTACAACACGACCATGAGCTCCTTATCACGAGCACGTTTGTGGCGGAGAGCGTTGCTGCTCTTTGAGCAGATGCCAAGGAAAGCTAGATGGAAGTCAATCAGCCAAGTGAGGGGCTTGATTGATGGAGTTTCGCGGTCATGCTAACATTCAAAATGGAGATCGCACATGATGTTGCATGGACTGAATGGCTCCCAAATTTGTAGTTTCCTTTCCAGTATTTTTTGAGTGTGACATTCTGACGATTGCTGTTGCAAGCTGTGAAGTTTGACCAAGATGTTGTGATATTTCAAATCCTCTGTTCGCGCGAGATGTCTTATCAATGCCAACGGGTCTACATTATCACTCCTTTACTAAGCTTTACTCCCTTGCGTGTCCATTGACTCAGGGTTATGTTGAGAGGGACGTGTACTGGTCATGCACCCTTGAAGTAGTTTTTAACAATTCATAATGCACAACCACGAATCACCTGTTATGGGGAGAGAAAAGCAGAGAGGGAGAGAGGGAGAGAGGGAGAGACAGGGGGCGGTTCTGGCTGTCTGCGCAAGGACAAAGGTCAAAACGGACTTTATCACTTACAGCTCATGTATCCGTGCCTGTGAGCAAGGCCGGCTGTGATGGACATACAGGTTTGGCTTCGTAGTGCTGCGGAGGGGTGGGTTCTACGGGGCAAAATAGGAAAGCATGAAACCTTCAACTTTGGCAGTTTCACCTATATATACACATCACCAGTGCATTATGGTTGATTTGCTTTTGCCAGTTGGTTTGCCGTGCTGTCCGGTCAAAATGAATCAAAATCATATCAGCCATGTTAAATTCAACAAAGCTAGATTCGCGCTGTTCCCGGCGAAAGCTGCGAGGCAGCCATTGGACCTTGGCGCTGAGATTCCTTGAGTGCATGGAGGTGTCTTGCCTGCGAGGTGACAACCATGCTGTGACTATCACCCAACACTCTTCACAAGAAACATGCTGAACCTCCACTTTGTGCATATTTTTTGCTAAGCACTATTCACTGCTACTTGGGTATTCATTCGAGTCGTGATTGTTCATGGTCTGCATGGAGGCGGGCTAGATGAGGTGCCCTTTCTGCCCAGAATGAAGGATGTGACAAATTGCAGTACTCTGTGCGGGCCGCTTGGGACACTCCCACCCCAAACTGTTGGGAGGTAATCCACAGACTGTTTGGAGTGAACAGCGGTTCAAATCGTTTTCTGACAGGCTTCAGTGGGAGACCAAGGATGAGTTGGACAAGATTGACAAATGCTTGGATCACTCCAACTTCTTTCCGTTTAGTCCTTTCACTGTTGGGTTCCCCCTTCGCTTTGGTACATGGGTGTTGCAAGGGGTTCAAGTTGCGCATGCACTCTTCCATCTGCATTGGAAGCAGCTGCCAAGGCCCGGAACGAAATTGCGTACAGCACGGCTATCAGCGCGTGTGGCAAAGCCGCTGCTTGGCGAGCCGCCGTAGACCTTCTGGGTACCATGGAGGCCTAGTGCGCATGGGAGCGGTTGTTGCAGGTAGGACAAGGTAGCAAGCCAAGTGAATGAACACCCCTTGTACTCCACACACACACACACATCGTCGATGATTGGTTGAACAGTTGAACACGTACACAAACGTACGATCTTCTGAAGAGCCCCAATTCTGCACAAAGGATCCAAATTTATGATTTGTATTGGGCTGAGGCCAAGCTTTGAAGGTGAAGGTTTGTGGATGGCTGGATAACTACAGAAACATTTATATAAACTTGCACGGAACTTTTTGATCCTTTCAAATTGCTCCAATGACTGAATCCCTGTGCTTGTATGTTTACTTCTTGAAGTTGGTTGACTCACGCATTGGATTGTACATGTCGGGTTGGAGTGTGAGACAGAGAACACCGAAGTTGTAGCTTGTTGGCAATTTGCTTCAAGCACGGCGCACATAGGCGGATGGCTTGACGGGCGATGTGGTGATCTTCAATGCAGCAGTCAGTGCTTGTGAGCGTGGGTCAAGTTGGCAGGCGTGATCCGGGCAAAAGGGCGGGGGCAAAAGGATTTTCCCTTGACTCATCTGTGGCCAAGCAGTTGTTTTTTTTGGAGTAACAAAGGGCATCGCTAGGAGCAAGGACGCTACTAGTAGCTCCTGGCCTTGCTAGAAACAAGCAGCTACTAGGAACAAGTGCATCGCTACTAGTAACAAGTGCCTTACTAGTAGTAGCAAGAAGCTATTAGCTTATTGTTTCTACTAGCTTCTTGTTACTACTAGTAAGGCACTTGTTACTACTAGCGATGCACTTGTTACTACTAGTAACAAGAAGCTACTGTAGGAGCAACATCGCACCAGGCGGTTGGAGTCAGGAGTCATTGTTGTCCGGGTCTCAGGAGTCGTTGGTGCTGCTGGACATGATGAGCGCCAGATCCATCCAGAAGGTCTGGTTTCGGCGGGTGTTGGGACCAACCATAAACTCTGCAACTCTGCTCTTTTTCTGCTTTCAGACGATGAGTCAAGGAGTTCAAACCACAGTAAGTGTTTGGTTTACATGCCTGTTTGTGCTTGAAGCGGATAGTAAGAGTGGATAGGTACACTTCACAGCAGTTCACGTGGATTCTTGAAAGTATGAAAGCCCGTGCGACTAGATAATCGTCATCAGCAGCAGGACAGGCTTGCATACCAAGGCAAGTTATTCCTTTTCCTTTTGCAAACATTCTAGGTAGCATGTGTCGACTTGTTGTCCCCTCAAGGCAACAGTTGTTTTTTTTTTCTCTCTCTCTCTCTATATATACATATACTTATATGTTTTGGTCAAGACCTTATTCTGAGTTCTGACCATTGGTTTTCTGACGTCCGATAGCATGCCGACGCCGTCAGGATGTGGTGAGCTACGGGGCGTTTCTGACTTCGCTTGAGAGGGGTGAGCTGTGGTCGGAGGCCCTCAGCATCCTGCAGGCGTCGGATTCGGGGACTCGTTTGAAATCGTAGATCAGGGCTTGCAGATCAGGGCTTTCCATGTTTGTTGTGGCTTTTACTGTAGATCTCTTAGATGACAATGGACCGGCGTCCCGGGTAGGGACTTTGCCAAGGGAGATGCGGTTGGGGAATGATCTTGAGATCAACTTCACCTCGGGACCACTATATATTTAGGTGGGTGAATGAACGGACATAATGCGTGGCTGACAGACAGACGAAGGTAGATTGTCCGTTTCCTGTTTGAGCAAGAAAGTAGCACGCAACAACTTCAAATCGGGAGGAGGAAACACCACCACCAAGAGGCAAAGCTTACAAGCTGAAGTACGTTCAGAGTGGACGGTACAAACTCAACCCACTTCAGATGGGGATCCCGAAAGGTTTGTGATACGATCATGATCTCACATGGTGGCAAAGCAACACCTGTGTTGCTGTGGCCTTCGGTTGGTTTGGAATGTTAAAAATGGCCATTAAGAGTGACTGGCAGTTCGGTTGCACCCAATATGCCTCTAGAACTGTGGCTTCGTGTAACGGCCCTTCGCAGGCGATGAAGAAGGAAAGAGTTGCACCCAACGTGGTAAGCCTTTTGGCTGCATCATTCATGAAGACCATCCATTGGGAAAACATGTTGTGAAAGGAATCTCTCCCTATCTGCATGAGTCTGTGTGATGCGCTAAAAGGTCCAAAGAAAATAGTCCCAAACATGAGCCCATGGATAGAGATGAATCTATCACGTCCTTTGCTCGCTATAGCTTTGCAACTTTTGCAGGCCAGGGGGCGGTGATGAGCGCGTGCGTGAAAGGCTCGCAGCTGGTGTTGGTAGTCAAAGAGTATTGAGTCGTTGTACCCAAGTGTGTGTATTTTTTAAGTAGATCTGCCAAGCCTGGCTGAGAATGCTTTCAGCATCCGATGCCTGAATCACACACACATTATCCATGTATATATAATATACTGAAATATATATATATATATATAACGCCGGCCCGAAACTAAGAGTGACTTTTGTGCCATTCCGTTTCAAAAAAAAAACCTCCTAAAAATCATTTTTGTGAGACGTGGTTCACTGAAGCATGTGCACTTGGTCACAACTAACTTGTGCTGGCATACCGCCTACCTCTGAAGCCCAAGACCACGGGGCGCACTCACCGTCCGCCGAGAAAAGGTGGCGATCGTTTGCTTTGGTAGTTAGGTCTACCTTGCGGTAGTAGGTTGTTCTCCCTTAGCAGCTACCCACAGTGGTAGCGGAGCGCTAGTTGCTCCAGTAGGACCTAGATAGGCCGACGTTTGTGTAGAGGGTTCAGTTAGGAGTAGGTGCCATGCCTGCTGGAAGTGACGGTGCACCGTCAGAAGGGGGAGGCGCAATGGCGACATCCTCGAGCACGACCAACACCCCCTCTTTTCGAGAAAGAGACATGCCGCCCGCGTTCGACGGCGGGGATCCCGCCGTATACAAACGCTGGTTGAAAGACTGGAAATTGTGGCAGTTCGAAACGGACATTCCGAAGGAGAAGCACGGGGTGAAACTGATCCGGCAATTGAGTGGGCCGGCGCGTGCTGCAGCTGACGAAGTGCCACTAGAGAAGTTGATGAGTGGCGAGGGCGCCGCTGCAGTGGTTCACAAGCTGGCTGAGCATTTTGCCCCATATCTCGAAACTGCACTTCCACGCGCTTTCGAGAAGGCCATCTACGGGGAGAGTCGGAAGAGCAAGGAATCCCTGCAGGAATATGTGATTCGAATGGATTCTGCGTTCAAGGAGCTCTTGGATGAGGGAGTCACTCTCCCGGAAGAAGTGAAAGGCTATGTCATTTTTAGACATGCCAACCTGACGCAAGTTCAAGAGGATCAGATGACAACATGGACAAGCGGCAACTACGCTCGTCCGGAGATCATCAAGGCTCTTCGCAAGCTTGAGAAGGTCCAAAAGGATCGTGGTGGCAGCAAGGCTTACGCCTTCGATGAGGGCGAATCCATGACGTCGCCCTTGGAGGTGTTTGAGGCCGAGGACGAGGACGAAGACGGCAACTTCGTTTGGATTGGCGAAGGCGACCTGGATGAGATCTTTGATGAAGGGGATCTTCATGAAGCGCTGGCCACCTATCAAGAAGTCAGAAGAGCGCTTCAAGCCCAGAAGACCAGTCGACATCAATGGACAGGATCTCCGAAGGGGAAAGGAAAGAAGGGCAAGCACGCGACTGGTCCTTTCCGCATGCGAGAAGAGGCAGGAGCCCGAAAAGTCCACATCGACATGCTCAAGCTCAGGACGAAGTGTGCTAGATGCGGCCAAGTGGGACACTGGGCAAAAGAGTGCACTGGGCAGCCGGATGGCTATCGTGGCAAATCTTCCGACGGCAGCAAGAGTACTGCTAGTAACCCGGCTTCAACAAGAACCGGTTTTTTCAGCGTGTCACCAGAGGGTCAGAACGACTCGTTTTGGCATCAAAAGGAATCCACCGATTTGGAACCGGGGCAGCTCACGTTGGGTCATTTTTTTCGTAGGACTGGTTCACCTGTTTCCTCCAAAGGGGTTGAAGAGTTTTGCGGCTTGTGCACAGATCCTCAACAAGGGGTTGTGGACACGGCTGCTCAGTCAGGGCTCATCGGTGAAGCAGCGTTGAAGCGACTTGAGGACTCACTTCATCACCACGGGTTGAAGGTTTTTTGGACTGGCAAACAAGCACAAGCTCGGGGTGTGGGTGGAGCAGCTCACGTGACTGGGGTGGCGGAGATTCCACTAGGATTGAATGGTTTGTGCGGTGTCTTGGAGTGCACGGTTGTCAAAGAAGAAGTACCACTACTCCTGCCCATCCGTTTGTTGAGAGAGTTGGGAGCTCGAATCGATCTCGACAGCAACACCCTCACCCTCACTAAGCACGACATCTGTTTGTCCATGAATGTGTTGAACAGTGGTCACGCGGCAGTGGATGTTTGTCGCTTTGGTCCTGAGGGATGGAAGATGCCACCGGATGCCACCCGTGCAGGTCGTTCAGAGAAAGACTTTGTTTGGGCAGCTATGATCGGCACAAGCGATCGAAGCTGGAACTTGCCCGCATCTCACTCAGGCCATGGACTGCAAGCGATCCCGAAGCGAGTCTCGGCCCATGGAGGTGGAGATGGGGGACGAGGCTGTCAAAAGCCCAAAAGCTCTCTTGCATTGGAGAGTTGTGCTCAAGGGGGTGCTCAACCTCATCCGACGGGTCATCAGTTCCTCGTCAGAAGCCAAGGCCGGAGATCTTCTACCGGCGGAACTCTCGGGCGCAGGTGGTTGTGCTACTGGCTCATGGCCATGTCCACCATCGATGGGACCTATGCATGGAATGCCGGCAATGCCTCCGATGCCGGGCCAGGCGGGAGCACCGGGTCCATCAGTTTTTGGACCGCCAGCCACGGCAGGACCGATCCAGTTGCCCATCGGACCGGCTTCAAGCTCAGAGATCTCGCACAGGCCTTCCGCAAAGCAAGAGGGCTATGCTCAGCAAGTGAGGATGCATGGAGAGTTCAAGGGACTTCGCAAGTGCCAGAAGCCTCCCAATCGAGCGGCAGACCAATGCCCGCATCCGGTGTTTGCTTTGGCAGGAGCGGGCAATGCTGTCCAGAAGGAAGTGTGGTGCCAAGAATGTCACTCTCGATGGAAGGTGGCCAACGTGGAAAAGAAGACCAAGCCCACCACCACGGCTCCATTGGTGGCTCCAGGAAGTCCGGCACCGATGACTCCCATGTCCTTGGCCAGCAACTACACCAATCCACCAAGCCTTGCAGGAGCCCCATGTTCGACGATCGACTGGAGCGTGATCTCAGCACCAGCCATGCAGTCACAGCCTCAGACTCCACCGATGACACCACCCCGAAGGATGGGGAATGCTCCAGTGTGCCTGTGCGGAGCGACAGCTCAGCTCCACCAAGTCAAGAAGGAGGGACCGACCAAGGGGCGCCACTTCTTCGGATGCGCTCGACATGTGTGCGAGTTTTTCCAGTGGGAGCAGTCGGAACTCCAGATGATCCGACAGTCCGAGAGCCCAATGATGTCCTCTCCCGGGATCTCCAGTGCAGCATCCCAGGCAATGGGAACTCCCAGCAATCTCCGGGACCAGGTGGAGATGGAGTTGATGAAGGAGCGATTGAAGAGGCAGGAGGAGGAGCTGCAGAAGCAGGAGGAAGCCCTGCGACAGAAGGATGCAGCATTGAGCCAAGCCCAAGCAAGGACCGAAGGCATGGTGAGCCAGATGATCCAAGAGAGTCGATCAATGATCGAGCACCAGTCTCAGACCTATGCCACCGAGGTTCAGACCCTCCGGGACCAAATGCTTTGGATGAGCTGTGTAGCAGGAGAGGAACGGATGCAGCGGGCCACTCAGGACCCCAACTTCTATCAGGAGACCGTCCAGCAGGCCATGGAAGTCAAAAGGGCTATGGAGGAGGCGAAGAAGGGAGCTCAGTGAGTGAGGCTGCCAGGGAGAAGATGGAGGAGGAACCAACTGGATTCGCCCCGTGGTATGTTCCAGTTGGATCACCAGCTGAGCTCAATACATTGATCACTATGCAGCTGGAGGATTTGGAGAAGGAATCGAGGCAGCAGCGTGTGTCACCAGGTTTTTGGAGGAGGACCAAATTCGACTTGCAATTCCAAGAGGGCATTTTGCCGTCTCATCTCAAGGATGGAGAAGTGATTTTTGCCGCCGTGCTCAAGGACATGCCTCAGGAGGAGGATTTTGAAGAGGAAGTGCGAACTCTGCCGAAGGGGACCCGGAAAAGAGTGCTTCGAAAGATGAGAGAATGTGATCCACGACCAAAGATAGCGGAGGTATACTCAGAGCCACGCATCACCTTGGAGGCCGGGACACCTTTGGCTTTCGACCTCAAGAACGGCTATGACTTCAATTTGCCGTCAGACCGCAACCGATGCTTTCGCAGGCTGGTTCAGGAAGATCCGGATGTCCTGGTGGTTTGTCCTCCTTGTGGACCCTTCTCACCACTTCAAGCTTGGAACTATAAGCGGATGCCCGTGAAGAAAGCCACCCTGATGCTCAATGAAGGGCTGCAGCATTTGGCATTCGCTATGCAGCTGTACGAGTGGCAGGTGAGAAGAGGGAGGGTCGCTCTGTTCGAGCACCCTTGGAGCAGCCGGGCCTGGCAGGAGGAGGTGGTGAAGAGGTGCAAAGAACTTCCGGGAGTGGAGGTGGTAAGAGGAGATCAGTGCCAATTTGGGCTACAAGTTCGAGAAGATAAAGCCCTCAATCGAAAGGCAACTGGCTTTATGACGAACGGGCCCCATTTGAAGAAAGAGCTCGGTCGAAGATGCCAAGAAGATCACGCTCATCAGCCTCTGGTTGGAGGTCGAGCGAAAGCAGCGGAGGTGTATCCTCCCAAGCTGTGCCAGGCCATTATCCGAGGATCCCACAAGGATCTGACACAAGAAAGCTGGCTGATCAGTTCCCTGGAGGAAGCGTTTCCAGAGGAACAAGAGGAGGAGGGCGAAGGAGGAGAAGAAGAAGATGAAGAGACGCCCAAGGAGGCGCAGGCTCTGAGACTTCCCGATGATGAAGAGGAAGGAGCCCCAGGACAAGAGATGCCGGTGGTCAAAGGACTCACCCGAAGTGAGAAGAACCTAGTGCATAAGTTGCACGTCAACATGGGACATCCATCCCCAGACGCCTTTGCCAGGGTCATGCGACTGGGTCGGGCACGCCCAGAGGTCCTGGACTACATCAAGAAGGAGTTCACCTGCGATTTGTGCGAAGAGCACCAAAGGCCAAAAGCAGCTCGGCCAGCTGCTATGCCCAAGTTCTATGAGCCCAACAAGGTAGTGGGAGTCGATGTGGTGTTCATGCCAAGCCACACTGGCAAGGAAGTGAAGCCTGTGCTCAACATCATTGACTGGGGTTCCTGCTTTCAAGTCCTGGAGCCTTTGGATGAGATGGGCTCTAAGCACGTGTGGAGGGCCTTCCAGAGAAGCTGGACAAGACACTTCGGACAGCCGGAGATCATCGTGATCGACCAAGGCAGGGAATTCCTGGGGGAGTTCAATGTCAAGAGCAATGAATGTGGCTCCATCATTCGAGTGGTGGGGGCTCGCGCTCCATGGCAAAATGGAAGAACGGAGCGACATGGAGGAATTGCCAAGGCCCTCCTAGAGAAGCTAGTTGACCAGGTGGTGCCACGAGACGAAGAAGAATGGAAGGAATGCATATATGCGGCTCAAAGTGCCAAGAACCGCATGTTCAATAGATCAGGCTTCTCTCCAGCGCAAAGACACCTCGGCCAAAATGTCCGCATTCCAGGAACTCTGGCCAGCGATGATAGATGTGAAGCTGAACTTCTGAGCGGAGGTGCCTCTCTCGAGGTCAAAAGGACCATGGAGATCCAGCAAGTGGCCATGGAGTCCTTCATCAGGCAAAGTGCAAAAGAAGAAGTTCAAAAGGCCCTACGAGGAAGAAACCGAACAACCAAGACATTCCCGCCAGGAGAAATCGTCTACGTGTACCGAAAGCCGCTGCCACGAAGAGGGCAAGCCGCTCCGGGTACACGACCGTGTTGGGTGGGCCCCGGCACGATGATCTTGGTTGAAGGGCGAAATGCCTGGATCTCCATGAGAGGAGAGCTGTGGAAGGCAGCTCTTGAGCAAGTGCGAAGTGCCACTCCAGAAGAAGAAGAAGCCATGGGCCTCCTCAAGGAAGAATTCGAGGAGCTAAAGGAAGCCATGACCCGTCGTCACAGCAAAAGAGCATACAAGGACATCAGCAACTGGGAGCGACCTCCCATTGAAGATGAAGATGAACCACCCAGAAACCGAGCTCGAATTGAAGATGCACACCCACCAGCTCAAAGGATTGATGATGATCCCAACTCCGGCACAGGAGGAGAAGCAGACTCCGAGCCATCACCAATGTCGAGCAGTCATAGCGAGCCAAGTGAAGAACCACCTGAAGAAGAAGGCCTTCCTCAAACTCAACTGGATGAAGCTGTTCAATCAGTGGTGAAGAATGAGTTGTTAGACGGCACCATGAAGAAGAGGAGTGCAGAAGACGCTTTCCAGCCAATCCGACAAAGGCTGGAGAACATCAGGTGGAGGCCATACCAAGGGGAGCTCTATGTCCTTGGGAACGAAGAAAAGAATGAAGAAGAAGAAGACTATGACCAAAAGGGCAAGGACTACTGGATCGTGGATGTCCATCGAAGAAAGCTCATCCGAAGGCATGTGATAGAGAGGAGCAAGCATTTCAAGCCACATCCAGATGACTGCCCAATTCCTTTGAAGCACCTAACCTCGTTCAGGAGGGCATGCAAGGTGACCCTAGACGGGGCCAAGACCATTACAAAGGGAAACTGGCGACAAGGCCAGCAGGAGGAAATAGGACCCGGCAGGAGCTGGTGTGGATACACCGAATTCCATTTGAAAGGAAGAGCTGATGTCTCCCAAGAAGTAAAGGCCTGGATGGTCAAGAAGGGGAGTGACGAGGTTGATGAAGACTCCATCAGTCCAGAAGAATGGCCAGAATGGAAGAAGTCGGATGGCGAAGAATGGACAAAGGTCCTAGGAACAGGAGCAGTGAAGGCTCTCACGCTGGAGGAGTCAGTGAACGTGGAAGAGCAGCTCAGAGAAGCTGGGCGAAGTACTCGGATCCTGCCATCGAGGATTGTCCGAAGATGGAAACCAGCCGATCAACCTGGACAACCACCAAGTCGAAAGTCAAGATGGTGCATCCGAGGAGACAAGGATCCCGACTTGCTCACCCTAAGCCGCTATGCTCCAACAGTCACAACGGCTGTCATTTCCATTGCCCTGCAGGTGTCAGCCAATAGAGGCTGGAAGACCTTCATTGGCGATTTGAAGAACGCCTTCATGCAGTCAGACAAGCTCGTCCGAGAAGAGGGAAGATTGTTCTGCAAGCAGCCCAGAGGAGGATTGCCAGGAATGAGTCCAGGGCAATTGATAGAAATCCTTGCAGGAGCCTACGGGTTAGGAGACGCTCCAGCTCATTGGAGGAAGTCCCTACGAAAAGTCACGCTGGAGATTGGATACGTCCAGAGTGCTATGGATCCATGCACCTTCAAATACCACGGAACCTCTGGCGAGCTGAGCGGCATCGTCATCGTAGAAGTGGACGACCTTTTGTGCTTTGGAGATCACGAGCATGAGAGCAAGTTAGATGAACTTCGAAGCAGGTTCAACTTCGGCAAGTTCGTTGATCTGGCTACCCAACCGGAAGGAGCATCCTTCAATGGCAGGAGGATCAGGGCACGTCCAGGAGGAGGCTACATCATTGACATGATCAAGTACGTCAGCGAACGACTAGAAGAAGTCCCACTGGCCAAAGGCCGAAAGAAAGATGAAGAAGCCACCCCAGAGGAAAGAGATGCCACCAGAGCCGCAGTTGGAGCATTGACGTGGGCAGCAAAAGAAGGCCGACCTGATGCTGCGGCCACGGCATCGTTGATTGCCGGCTGCCTGAACCATTTGAAGATTCAAGATATCTTAGACTTGAACAGGACCATCCGAGAGGTGAAGCAGCAGGCTGAGATGAGCATTCAAATTCAGCCGATACCCGAAGATCGGTTGTGTTTCGGTGTGGTCACAGATGCATCGTGGGCCAACTCATCCGAAGAGAAATCACAGGGCGGCTTTGCAGTTCTGTGTTATGATGAAGCATTGGTGAAGACCGGCCGAGCTCCAGGAAACCTACTCCACTGGCGTTCGGGCCGCATGCACCGGGTTGTCAATTCCACCCTTGCCGCCGAAGCACAGAGCATGTCGAGAGGTTTGCAAGAGCTGGCTTGGACCGTCACGGTCTACAATGAGATGGTGCAGAAAGATTTTGATTTGCAGCGCTGGCATGAAGAAGCGCAGAAGAGACGCCTGGTGGCTATGAGTCACGATGGCGCCAACGAGAAGCTGCAAAAGAGTCTGTGCCTTGTAGATGCCAAGTCGCTTTTCGACCATTTGGTCAAAACCACGGTAGGAAGTACAGAAGATCGCCGAACGGCGATAGAGATGCAGTGCATTAGGCAGCTGATGCAGGAAGTGGGTGCCACTGTGAAGTGGATCAGACATGAGCAGATGCTCGTGGACTGCCTCACCAAAAGGGTGGGGAACAAGGCGCCGCTGTATCAGTTTTTGAAGAGTGGTTGTTTGGATTTTAGTTGTGACCAACATAAATTGTTGGGAATCTGTGAGACGTGGTTCACTGAAGCATGTGCACTTGGTCACAACTAACTTGTGCTGGCATACCGCCTACCTCTGAAGCCCAAGACCACGGGGCGCACTCACCGTCCGCCGAGAAAAGGTGGCGATCGTTTGCTTTGGTAGTTAGGTCTACCTTGCGGTAGTAGGTTGTTCTCCCTTAGCAGCTACCCACAATTTTGATAGATTTTGGCTATAAAACACCGCTCCTGTGCAGGAAAATAAACTTAGCATGCCCCAAAAGTGGCGCATTCTAAGTTCTAGGGCTGTTTTGAAAAACAGTAAAAAACACCCATTTTTTTCAGCGGCCCAAACAACTTAGAAGCAGTGCAACACAACCATC
>CAXAMN010000447.1:801253-828301 GCA_963970005.1 Durusdinium trenchii | reverse complement strand
CTAGGTTGAAGGCCATCGCTGGTAGATCTCTTCTAGGCTTTTCAGATGCAGGGTTTGTGTGTATATATATATATATGTGTAGTATATACATATAGCGAAGGTGCCATATAGCGGTATATGCATGGTAATTCAAAACAGCCCGTAAGCTTAGAAGGTGCGCAGCAGGACACCCCCTTCTAAATTTATCTACTGTGTTGAAGTGCCGAAAATGCTACCTTCTAAGTTCCGGGCCGTCGTTATATGTATATATATATATATGGGTTTGTTTTTTTAACGTGCACTTCCTGATGTAGCGGTTGGAAGTTCGACTTAAGCGATTCATACCCTCGAATCATACCTTGAATCATACCCCCGAATCATTCCCCTCAAAAAGTAAGTGTAAGAACTAGGTGTTAAGGTGAAGCTTTTGGCTGGTCTTTGTGTCTTGTAGATGTCCATGAACCGATGGTGCATGACGTTTGCAATCTTTTGATCCAAAACCACTCAATTTGGCCAAAATTGTTTGTCTTTTTGTGGGAAGAGCAACGGCACCAATGTTCCCATGTGCCCTCGCTTGGGAAGAACAGCCACAGGATCGCCTTCTTTTGCCGAATAATGGCCATACCGAATCACCCGATTCATGCCCGATTCATACCCGAATCACGCGCCTCCCCACGGGGGCCTGCAGATGGCCACTGGTGTGTCACTGTAGTCAGAAGAAGTCAAAAGGATCCTGCCTTTGGTGGGGCTTGGGGTCTTTGGTAGAAGAGAGCACTTGCCTAGTCTTCCCAGCAACCAACAGATACTGCTTGCCTACTGCCTCACGGCGCAGATGTGGGCCCACTGCTGGAAGTCCAGCCAATCCCAACAACGCAACTTCAAAGCTGCGAGTCGTACCCTCGAATCATACCACTTATTCAAACTTCCCGGCCCGCTGCGGTAAACATGCGCACCCACATATATATATATGCACACACAACACACATCTCTCTTTCTATATATATACACACACACTTCCTTTTATCAGATACATATATACATATATAATGACGGGCTTGTTTAAGACAATGAGTTTTTTTACGCCACGTGTATTTTCACTTCTAGTTTGCATGCTTTTTGAACAGGTAGTTCTCCGACGATACCAAACACATTGTAGTTAGTATTAATGTTCAGGTTTAATTTCACATCCATACAGTAATACACCAAAAAACGCTTCTACACTACGCTACACAACGCGACGCGTGCTGTGTTGTGCACACATGCCTTCTTGTACACTTGTGCACACATGCATCTTTATAAAACCCGTCTGGTGTTGTTCATATCTAACCTTAGATTTTATAAATACCTTCAAAGCGTTCGTCTAGCTGCTACACAATCTACTTCTAGGTTTTCATCAGGCCCTTGCAGCTACGACACGCGTTCCGGACAAGATCCACAATAATGCTGATGTCACATGGACATGTGTTCTAACAGACCATACAGAGGGAAGACAGACACTTGGGAATTATGTGCCCAATTCATTGTACATCCATGAATCCAAGAAACTCATATTTTTTGTTGCTGCTTCAGGGCAAAGACCCGACTTGGCACGTTAGTTGGAAGACTGGGGGGTTGGAAAGCAACTAGACAGCTTCAGTTCACTATTTGACTTCGTAAAAAATGCAACGCATGTAAAAAATGTGGTGTTTTTCACGAACGTGTCACTGTCCTAAGTAACCCCGGCGGTATAAATAAATATATACATATGTGTATATATATATATACATATATGTATATATATACATATATACATATATGTATATATATACATATATGTATATATATATATACATGACCCGTATTTATATAGACAAATCTAGCTGAACCTGAGGGTGATTCAACTTGCTTTGCAGGTTTGTTTGCAAGGGATGCCTAGGAAGTAGCCAGGCTGTGAGAAAATTAATCGTTTGTGTATCATAATGTTGCTAGCTTTCAGCATTAGAGCCTTTGCGATCACTGTTGCCCTTCATGCAATTGCTGTGGGTGGGGAATTGGAATCTGAATGTGGTATAGCTGGAGTTTTGTCCCCGCACGCGTGTTGTGAAATTCAGAGCTGAAGCTAAACCGCAAACTCGAATGGGCCAACTGGGCATCCTGAAGGAAAACAAACTTTCAGGTAAGGAGTAGTCGGGTAGTGAATGTCCAAAACCCCAATCCATAAGTATTAGCTTTCTTAAATCAGCAAGAGGTAGTCAAGTCCAGCAAAGATGTAGATGCGTAATGAGTGCAGCTTGAAACGTCTGAGGAGTTCTGCAAAGCTCTCGCTTGTAAGGGCAGCTTGTGAACCCTGTGCTGCACTCATGGTAGAGTTATGACGTGGTCACGAATTCGGTATCATTAACTTCCGCAAGATGGCTGTGCCAAGCAGGCTGAACACCCGCGCATCTCCAAACCCCAAATTTATCACAAAAGGCCACTTGCAAGTGGACAGCGCGCACGAAAGGCATCCTCATGCATATGTGGCAGGTGCCCGCAAGCTAAGGTGCACTGCAAGTGCCCATTCACTCCTGAGCAACAAGCTTGCGCTTTAGTGACCGGGGCTCACAAGCATTGCAACAACATCAGCATAGTTCCAATCGCTTCTGTTTCTGCGATTTCAATCACTTTGGGCTTTAGACTCTTTCCAAAGTCCTTTGCTTTTTCCCTCATGGTACTTGTTCGCTATTGGTCTCAAGTGGGTATTTGGTTTTAGATGACACTTACCACGTTATGCTGAGTTTTTGAGGATGGCTTTGACAATGTAACAAGTAAATACATCTATATATATATATAGTGGCTTCCAAATTGCAGCCGAATCTCGATCACTTAAGCAGTGCCTAAATGTGTCAGAAGTATATAGTTATATAGTATATGCATTTATCCAAGTGTCATGAACAATCAAGTTTAACTCAGAAGAGTTGGAGATTGAATTCTTCCTTTGTGATCACCTTTTTGCCCGGAGTGGACACAAAGCTGATGCAGTAGAAGCAGGTTGTATCGACCTACTTCTAGATAAGTGATTCTTGGAAATTGCTCCTGAAGTTGTGCCAGGCTCCCAATGGCCCCTTGCACTCAACTTGCTTCAGGGCTTGACCCTTCAACGGCTGCAGCCAAGCTTGGCTCCTTGGCAAGTGTCCATAGTAGATTTTTGGTGGGCATCATATCTGGCAAGGGCCCAACCCTTTTGGATCAAGACGGGGCTGAGGTCCCGAAGCTCACTGGTGTGTTGCATGCCTTTAAGTGAATGTGCCCTAGAAGTCCTGTGGTGTGACAAATGAGTTGGGTGAACACAGCGTCAAACCGCCACGAATTACGAATGAACCCATTGGGATGTTTTGAGGTTCCTTGATAAACCACGCCGAGGTGTGCTACAACACAGCCCTGTTGGCCTGTGGGCGCGGGAACCGCTGGCAAGAGATGCTGAACCTGATGGAGGCCACCAGAGATTCGCCCTGATGCCACCTTGGGTGTGATAGACAAGCAGTCGGACCCAGAGAGTGAAACAGTTTGCCAACATCCAGTGCGGATACATCCCACTAGGGCTGGGTTGAAATTGAACGTCGAACCGTTTCCAGTGAAGCCCTGCTTCAAGAGGAACACAACCTCAAAGGAATGGACCCTGTCCAAACGGTTGGAGCACCGCTCCACCGCAGCCCGCCCTATGGCTCGCGCTTTTCCTCAAGCGCTATGGCTCCCAGCCCTCCCACCTCGAGCCCCTTCTGGCATCGGTGAGAGTCAAGCGTGACGAGACACCTGGAGATCCTAGGCTGGTGAGTATACACGTTTCACACTCCCCAAAATCAGTGAAACTTTAAAAGATCAAACAAAACATTTAGGCAGGTGCATCGGAGTTCAACCATTTGAGTGCTTGCTTGCGGTGAGCATTATAACGGAGAACGGCAGTCTCATCAAAGATCTGAAGTTGCGCGGTTCGTAAAGTCGTTCTGAGGAGATCACTATCCATGACTTTGGTCAAAGCATCTGCTAACATTAATGTTGTCGGAAGCCATCTGAAATGTGCATGTTCCGCACACCGTTCTCTAATAAGGAGAACTTCCAGAGTCGTTCTGTATTCCTCACATGTGGGGATTGCAGTTCTAGTTACCAAATCAAAAAGGGATTTGCAATCCGTGGTTATGATAGCCCGGTTGAGTTGTTTGAAGCCTTCCGGAGGACATCTCCAGTTGAACTCAGGGACGAGCAAACATCCCCAAAGAAGTCGCATCCAGCTGAGTCGGTCGACGCTCTGGCTCATGGAAAAGGCTTCAGCTGAAATGGTGGACCTCACAACTCTTGAGATCTTCTTTGAGGATCAAATCAAAGGTGACAGTGGACCTTTGCGGTTCTGATCGAGACACGTGGACGTGGCGCAGATCAAATGACCTTGGAATGAACTTAAATTCTTTGGGCTGGCAAAGGAAGCATCTCCGAACGAAATGTGAGTTACGTCCTCTGGGGTTATGGATCGAAACCAAGTCTTAGTGTCACTATGTTCCTGAGCTTCACGCAAAACCTTGTTTGCCAAAAGCATGGTTCCAACAGTTGGTTTGGACAGTTGGCATTGGACTTCACCTAGTCTGGAAGCGATGTCAGGTCTTGTGTGTGTTACGGCATATTGAATGCTTCCAATGATCCCTCTAAGTTTTGACAACTCGGTTTCCGTCAAGTCCGATTCTGGTTGTTCACGGCGGTTCTTTCCGATATCAATGGCCATGATACCATGGACATACGCTTCTTGGGAAGCAGAGATGGATCCATCAGGTTGCTGCTCCAAGTCAATACCCGTGAATTTGAATTTACGCTCTTTGAATGAACCGAAGGGTAACCGTCGTTCTAGTTCCTTGAGTTGCTTCCGAAAGAACTGGTCACCACCACCTAGGCCATCACCCACGTGGGTTCCTAACACTCCGTGCAAAACAAAGTCTTTGCCCTTTCCAGATGACAAAAAGTGGACACATGGTTCAAGAGGATGAGTCTGGAAATTAAGTTCACGGAGGTGTTTGGTCAGTTCCCGGTAGAAAAGCAAAGGAGCATCTACACGTCCGTAGGCGTTTCCGACTAGTTGGCAGATCTCCGTGGGCTTGAGCTGCATTTTTCGACGGAGTTCTTCTGGAGGTTCCATTGCTAACGGATTCGAAGCATCGGCCTTTCCCCTTAAGAAAGCAGTCGTGAGTCGTGATGTCAAAAGAGCACAGGTTCCATTTCATTGAAGCGATGCATTGTAGTATTGTTGTACGGCCCTCCTTGGTGAGGGTGGGTGCGTCACGCTCCACCTCGCAAAGTCTCGGATCCATAAATCCTAATACGACTAAGCGAGCTTTCGCTTTCCTACGACGGGGGTCGTCGCTCTCTTTCCAGGTCAATACCCATCTGGATCTAAGGATCTGCTCGGGGTTGAGTTTCTGCCTAAGGATAGGCCTGATTGCGTTGGTTTGCAACCAACACGATAGCTCAAGATCCTTTGCTGCAACAAACAACTGTTCTTCATGGGACAATTTCTGAAGCTGAACCTCTGCTCTTGCCCGCTTGCCAGCTGTCGCTACATGTGCCATTTGCTCGGGGTTGTCTTCAGATGCCCAGGCTATTAAATCCTTATCGGTAAGGGGAATCTCTAGGGCAAATCCTTCTTCTTCTGTCGGCTGGAGGGTTTCAGCGACGAAGGCAAACCCATCGTCGGCCAGGAGGCATGAGTCTCCTGCCTCGCCGAACATGGCTGTTTCGCATGTCACGAGGTTCGGTGACATATGGTCGATTGGTTCAGCGAAATCGTTTGAAAGGCATTGAATGAACAGTCCTACTTCAGTCTCCATGAAAGCAGCTTGATCCATCAGTTGTTCTTCATCATTTTCTTCTACCGGAGGGTCTGGATCAAGATCAATGGCTTCTCCCATGACTCGAGTGTCTTCTTCATTCAAAGGCTGGCTTGCCGTTGAAGGCGGGAGTTCTGGCACTTCGAGCGGGATATTCGGGGTAATTTCTCTTTCGGGTTGGGCATCAGGTGTTGGTGGAACTGACAGGCTTGTGCGATGTGGTTGAAGTGACCGAAAACGAGTATCGGCATCTATGGCAGTTCCTCGAGAATTGGCAGGATTATCTGTCAATGGAGTCGGGTTTGCAGATGTTTGATTTTGGTTCCATTCTCTTAGGGACATGGGCCTAAGGTTCTCTGGAGGACACCTGATAACACGGTTTTGGTGACTTAGCCATACAGTGGATTGTCCCTCTTGTTGAATGACACGCGCTGGACCATACCACCGGCCACTTTCACCTCGAGAGACATTCTTTCTACGGAACCAGTACATGACCGACTGTCCTGGATGGAAAGGTCCTCGAACAGGGCAGGATCTTCGCAACAGAGCCCCTCGAACTGCTTGATGGTTATCAGCGTCTTAAAGGCTATTCGTGCTTCATTTCGTCTAGTTAGAGTTTCATGGAACTTTGACGTTTCTGGGTTGTCATCTTGTAACGTGTGTGCACTCGTGGTTTCATCTCCAGTGAGTGATCCTGGTATTCGAGTCGCCTTGCCAAGGACAATCTGTTCTGGCGAATAGCCCTTGTGTCGAGCCATCTGGTTCTTGGCCATGCAACACGCCGCGAGGGTCCTATCGAAATCTTGGAGATCTCGAATCATGCGGTCTTGGTCCACACGGTGCAACATCTGCTTCAAAACTTGCCCGTGTCTTTCAATGCGACCCTTTTGCCAGGCTTCAGAGGACATGAATGAGGTGATGCTATTTGCTTGGAGAATAAATCCATCCACACCTGAGAGGTGAACTCACCTGCAGGATCAGCATACACGTGAGTGGGTGCTCCGGCCCATGACATCCAAAAGTCCTGAAACAGTGAGGTGGTATCTTCTGCGGTACGAGAGGTTGTCCTTTTGGCTAACTGAAAGGTTGAACATTCATCGACGCAGTGAATCATATACACTTGGAAACCCGCCCGACCTTTCCAGAAAATGCTATCTAAACCCACTACATCATTGAAGTCTTTGGGGTCATGAAGTTTTCCGGGACGTTGATGTTTGACTTGAATGGACTCAAGACATGCATCACATGCGTATTCAAGGGCAGCCTCAATTATCGCAGGGTCAGCCTTCTGTGCAATCAAGTGGGCTTTCAGCTTGATGGGATCTGGATGTCCTAGGTTCTTATGTAGCTTCACAAGTTCTTGTTCTTGAGAGTCTTCTAAAAGCTGGACCATGAATCGGTGTCGGCGGAGGTGCCCAACCTTCGGGAATGGATATTTGTTTACCTAGTTCTTGTTCTGATTGAGGTACCGCTATATGTCTGTCTGTGTATCGGGGGTCTACTGCCGGCACATCTCGGAACGTTTGCTCTTCATCTGGCGTTCCTGCAGGTGGACGTCCATGTTCATGTGACTCATGCGACCGTGGAGCTCTCTCAGCGAGGCTATCGGATCGACGGCCGAAAGCTGTGAGCGTCAAGCGACTAGGAACGCTGGCACGGATCTTCTGAGCACGAGTGAGGTTCGACCAATTGTCTTCACCCATGTCCAACAGTTTCAGCGTTTGACGATGGAGACGCCAGGTATGTCGAACGTCTGCTTCACTAGTTGATGGGGAATCTAACGGGACCTGAAATCTTTCGGTGCCTCGGCAAACAAAAAGATGTGTCCATTGAATCTGTGGATTGATCTCTCGAAATGCAATGAATGTGGGGTCGTCGAGCTGTATCTTTCGGTTCCCTACCCTTGGTGCCAACCTATGAGCGTCCTGAAATATGCGTTTCCAAACATCATGCTGTTCCGGTGGAACCTCATCTCCAAAAGAGAGAACGTCAGGCCTCAGGGTCAGCGTGGATGGGTGAAAGACATCATCAACGCGACGTCTCTTGCTTGCCGGCTCTCCCTCGATGTCCTGATGAGCAAAAGCCATGTTTGGATGATAGTTAACGGGATCATCTACAGTGTCTAGGATCACACGAGCCACTTGGTTGGCAAACCCCTTACAATAGGTTGCACAAAATTTGGATAGTTTGAGGCCTCCCGTTGGTGTTGCATAGGATCCTGCAATCGACACATGTTGACGCGTTTGAGGGCATTTTCTATCATGTAAGTGGCTTTGAACAAACTCGGATGTGGACAGCAGGTGACTTCGTTTCCTAAGAAACAGTTGTGTGTTTGGAATCCTCAGTCCGAATGCACACATGTCCAGGTGAATCGGCAAAGTCAACTTCTGCATGGCTTGTCCGTGGGAAGTGGCAAAGGCACCAGAGCCCAGTGGATGTTCAAAATGAAAATGACGGCCATGTCGACGCTGGTACTGGCACAAATCCAGGCATAGCTTTAGATGTTTTCCTTGGTCAAATCTTGATTGCGCGACATGTTCAAATGACTGTGTACTGCGATTCAGATTGAATCGGCTCCATCCTCCCCACGGGCCACACTCCGGAGAACACCAGATATGCTCTGGTTGCCAGTGCTCAATCAGTTCCCACAGCTTTCGCTTGCCTGTGAAGGTTGAGAGGTCTCTTGAAATGTGAACCTCGCAGAACCTCCTAACTGACGAATGCTTTCGGTCAAAGGACTGTTTTCAGAAGCATACACCTCTAGCAAATTAAATTAAGCGAGGGCGAGGTCCTGAGAGCACGTTGGCCTGCGCATACACGTCATGGACTAAAGCTTCAGCAGCGTCCAGGGATGGAACATCACAGCTCGGAGATTCCTTCTTCAATTCTTCCCGCATGTATTGAACATCCCCCTTGAGTTCAGGATTGAACAGCTGATCTAGCTTGGCAACGCTGTGCAACAGACATTGGGCATGTTCCTCAAAAGGCGTCAAGTTCATTGAATCGGAATTCGATTGGCTGTTTGTCCCTGCTGGACAGTGCGGAGCCACGTGTTCATCGATCGGACATAGGCCACGTAGTCCTTCTGTTCGGGAGTTAAACTTCCGAACCGCTGAATCAGCCATTGGACATATCCGGGGTCCTCGTTGCGCACCGTGCGGTAATCCTTCCCCTTGTGCTTCTTTCCCCAGCCAATTGGCTTGGTTCCCCACACACCCAACGCCGGAGGCAGGTTGGGCAGCTGATCGGGTTCGGGAATCACGGGCCAGGCCTGCGCGTGCTGATCGGTCAGCGGCTGAGAGGTCGCCGTGCCCGGTGTGGACATGCTGGGCATCGGAGTCGAGGATGAAGTTCCCGTTGCGCGGACCGTTGACACAGCGGCTGGTGTCATTGTCGGAACGGGTGTCGTGACGGCTTGGACTTGAGTTCCCACGCTGTCTCCGAGGTCTCCGATTGAGCTTGAAGTCCTGGAGCTTGACTCGGTGATGGAGGATTGCGCATTGTTCCAGCTCTTGCCGGACTGGAAGCGCCTCTCTGATTTGGAAGCTGTTCTAAAACATCTTCCAACATGGCCCTCTGGCTCTGGAGTTGGCTCTGGAGTTCGATGAGCATGGTCTGGAGTTCGTTGACCGGCATGTCCCCTTCGGCATCGATGGCTGTCGGATTCTCCATGATCTGGAGACTGCAATGCAGAAGCATCGAGAGGACTTGGATTAGGACCTCCGACACCTGTCGAATCCCCTGGGTGATCTCGGCACGTGGCGGCATTCCCGAAAGGACGGGGGTGTGCGCGATCGAGAAACTTCGAAGTCTTGACCTGTTTGCTGCGCTGGGATTCCGACACATTGGATGAAAGACTGCTGAATCCTACAAAATCTGAGGTCTCATGACTCGGAACCTGGTGGCCTGAGGATGGACGACTACACAGTTCAGCTACATTCAGTAGATACAAACCTGACTTGTTCACATCTAAATGCAGTTTCCGTTTTAGACGATGTAAAAAGCAGGTGTCTGAACGAGTGTCCAAGGCTCCACCCAACAGCTTGAAAGCTCTCTTGGAAAAAAGGAAGGGTGTTGAGCCAGGCACAACCTCTATGGTCAACCACAAACGCTTCTGATCTTCTCCAGAGATCAGCGGCAAAAGGATGCGGCGCTCACTAGTCAGATGTGCACCGTTGCCAAAACGAAACTTCACTTTACTGTCAACGCGTTTGATGGATTCTTGAATTGTGGAATCCAATTCTTGCAAAAACAATTCCATGTTAGTTGATCCTATCACACATCGTGAGGCTCCGGTGTCTAAGATTGCGTGTGAGGCCTGGTGATCGCTCGAAGCGATGAAGCTATTGTCCATCGCACAGGGCCGGTGTTCTGGCTTCTCTTCATTCCTGGCCGGGCGAGAGTCATGTGGCCGAGACGTGTCCGAATCGGATGGCTTTTGGAATCGATGGCAAAATGCCTGCATGTTCTTAATTAATCTTTGATGTTGCTCACTTGAACATTGAATGACGAAGGCAGTGGCTGAATCCCCAAGATTACAACCCCTATCTACCTTACTCCCTTCAACAATGCTCTCGAAATCGGTTGGTCGATCGACACTGGCCTGAGAGGCATCGGAAAACACTTCCAAAACATCTTCAGCTGGATCCGAAAGGCTTTCCAAGAGTGGTGGAATGCCTAAGTCAAAAGATGCTTCAGCCAGGTTCGCACTCTCACGGGTCTGAGTGGTGCTTGAGTTGGCACGATTTGGACACTCAGCCCGCCAGTGTCCGCGTTCACCGCAAGCTCGACAATGTGATCTAGCGATCCGTGCCAAGAGCTGTTCACGCTTCTTTCCCTTGCCTCCTCCCTTTGCAGCCTTACCCTTTTTTCCTCCTTTGGAGTAGGGATTTGAACTCGACTGCACTGGCCAGAATCCTCGGGTCTTCCGCTTGTCTTGCAACTTCTGTCTCGCATCAATGTAGGTCACCAATGCATCATGCATCGATGGAGTGTCCTGCAGAAACTCTTCCAATTCCTGTTCGAATTGTTGCACTGCGCAAGCGTCCTCGTCGTTCTGGGCGACTAGTGCTTCAATGTAATCTCCATCAACTTCGTCGTCCAACGCAGTCAAGAAGGTGAGCGCTTCCGTCGATGACGCTGGATGCGAGACCCCTGATTCTGCATCATGGGAGGCAGCAAAAGCCGGTTCGCTATCACATTCTGTCAAATTGACATCATAGACCTTAGTCTTTGAACTCTTGTTGCCCTGCAAATCTAGGAAAAAACGGCTGCCCAGCAAACGAAAGGCCTTAGTGACCTCAGGATACCTCAACTTGCCACCTTGGTCAAGAACAATCTTCTTGCGGTCATCGGGTGACAATGTCGACTGGCGTAAAAGGACATACGCTCGAATCTCCTCAAGGGTCGTGCCCCTTGCAAGCAGCTCTTCAAAATGCACCTCTGATCTGGCGACATACGAGTCGTGGCTCTCGTCGCTCTTCTGCAGGGTGCCATAGAGGGCTCGCTCAAAAGTTTCATACTGTTCTTCCAACATGGTCATGCCCCAGGATCCACCTAGAGTCTCAACCAGGGTGATGACCCCGTCAACTGAATTGGTCTTCAACTTTTCAGGTGAAATCCTCATGACCTTGTGGAAGGCCGCGCCTTCAACCAACAACGCCGCACGGGGCGCTAGCACCTCAAGATGCTCCTTTGGCCAGATGCTGGCAATGAATTTCATCTTTTGATTGTATTCCTGGACATTCGTCGTTCCAGGAATGAACTTAGGAAGACTGGACCATGGGAGCGACGTGGAACTCGACACGCTGCCCGAGGCCTCCTCGGGAACAGGAATCGACGATGCATCCGCTGGTGGAGGCATTTCAACAAGCCGTCAACAAGGCGTGTCGCCTTCAATGCTCAATGTGTCAATTGCACGACTCAATGCACCCTTTCAAAGTCTAAAGCAACAATGTCAGCCCACCGACAATGCTCGCCTGCAATGAACAATGCACCGATGCTCAATGTACAACACCAAGCAGCAACACGTTCCAGCAATGTACAATGCTCAACGTGATCGACCGACGGTCAACACCAAGCAACCAACAAAGCAACCAATGTCAACGCTGTATGACAACACGCAACCACGTGATGCAAGATCAAAATTGAAGCTGTCCGGTGAAGTCCGCTCGAAATGCAAGAACTGTCAACCGTGTCCGGTTATCGTCCGTTCGAACGCAAGAGCACGACCGTCACACTGGTCAGCAAAGCCCTGGATCCCACTCTTCGGAGCAACAGGCTCCGCTACCAATGTGAAATTGGTAGCGGGCCAACCTCAACAACAACAGGTGGAAACCTTGTTTCCAGTGAAGCCCTGCTTCAAGAGGAACACAACCTCAAAGGAATGGACCCTGTCCAAAAGGTTGGAGCACCGCTCCACCGCAGCCCGCCCTATGGCTCGCGCTTTTCCTCAAGCGCTATGGCTCCCAGCCCTCCCACCTCGAGCCCCTTCTGGCATCGGTGAGAGTCAAGCGTGACGAGACACCTGGAGATCCTAGGCTGGTGAGTATACACGTTTCACAGCACACTACTTTACAAACAACTGAAATGGACCTCCCCCCACGTTGGTTCATATACCTCAAAGGTCTTGACGTGTATTATGACCCTGCTGAGTAAGTTAGTGGGGTATCGCTATCAATATCAAGTGAAAGAGATGTCATTTTCATTGGGCCAGTGTATATCGTATATATATATATAGATATCCGTTTTGACAATAACGATTCTGTCACGTTCCACCCGTGCCTCAGCACTCATTGCTTCAGGCGATGTTTGGAGAAGCCGTGAACCTGGATGACTATGCCCAAGCTGCTTTGTTGAGCGAGTGCGAGGAGCGGCAGAGCAGCCTGCGGGCCGCTGAGGCCCACAAACTGCCGGTGTGCGAGGGATGCAACCATTGTCAGTTTTCTTTCAAGCAGTGGATGACTTCAATGATTCATCGGTTTACTGGTGTTGCAGGGTTCGTTGTGGTTGCAATGTCCGAATTGATTTGCCTCCGTCATGATGGCGTCCGTTCCTTTTACTGAGGTTTTTGGATGCTTATACAGGCTCCTTTGAAACTTTTGTGGATGCTAAGCGCCGGCCTACTGATGGGATTACAACCTTTCTGTGGTTCAAGACAATTGTTCGCTGGGTGGTTTCTTCTGACCGGAGTGAGTCTCCTTTTCGCTGCAAACACAGCTTCTAGCTCGCTTCAAGCTTGTGAGGCAGAACTCCTGCACCGGGTTGTTCGGCAGTTGGGCGTCTTGGCTTCGATCGGAGTAAGTGGCGGAGTTGCTTCGAGGCTTTGATGGAGCGTAAGTCGTAAGTGTAACCTGGATGGAAACCAAATGTGGCTATAGTATGCTATAGTAACATTTGTGAATTGAGCGATCAAATACAAGTCAGTAATTTTTGAGTTCCGGTGCCACCGCGATGTAAAGTTAGGTTTGGCAAGGGATTTCCAAAGTCGCCCGTGTAGTTTGGATGCTTTTCGTTTGGATGCTTTTCGATCTTCAAAGTTGGCCTCCAAGGTTGACAAGGTTTTGCCTGCATTTGCGTTTGAGTAGCAGAAGCTCTCACAACTTCAAACCAGGTGAGTTCATTTGGGTGTTGCAAACAACAGGAGGCACCACACCAACAAAAACACCCTTGAGGAGCCCAGTTGTTGCAACAGCCTGTTCATGCTAAGGCTACCTGCCAGCTCCATTGGCAGCACCAAAGTCCCTCTCTGAATAGTGCAAGTGCTTCACCGCAACTTGTGTGGACCAAGCTGTTTGGCCAGGGGTTCCTCAGGTCCCTTTGGTCACTCGACAAAAGTGCTCTTGGCCTCATGAAGTGTGGGCTTCTGCGCTCTTTTGGGATCGGCGCCCCAAAGGGGCCATCCTGACATCCACTCCGCCTAAGAGAAAGGGTGCTCCAGGGGCTGGTGGTTTGGTTTCAGTGGTCAGTGATGAGTGAAATCAAATTCGTTGACTAGGAGACCTTGCTATTTGAGGCCCTAGGTCTGGAATGCCCTACCCCTTGTTGCTACAAAGAACACCTTGTGGCAGACGACTTGCAAGCCTGGCAGACTGTACAACCGGGTACAATTTCGACTCGAGGAGTCACTTTCTTACATCTAGAATCTAGACAGAAGTTTGTCAAGAATTTGGGCCACAAAAAAGTTGACTTGACCTTCTTGACAAAATGGATGACCTCATCGCGAAGCGAAGCAGTGCGAGTCACGCTTTCATTTGGCTCTCAGCACCGCGAAGCTCTGACTCGACTCATCTCGTCCCGAGAGGTGCGACCGTCATGGCCTGGCGCGCCCAGCAAATCTGCTTGTGATTTGACATTTTAATTTAAAATAAATTTAATAGCTTCTTGTTACTACTAGTAAGGCACCTGTTACTACTAGAATTTGAACCATGAGAACTGCGTGGCCTGGTTGTAGCTTGGTTGTCCCCATCAAAGATTAACAGAGAAGGGTGGCAGCACCCAACTCAGGGAGGAGCTGGTTCCTAATTAGCCTATTTCTAGCCACCAATTGAAAGATGCTGAAGGAGGATTTATGAGGCCAAGGGTATTGGCTCCCAAAGAGCCAGCTGCTTAATCTGAGTCGAGGCCATACGTCTGAGCCGCCGCTTGTTAAGTGTGCCTGCGATCAAGGTGCGCCAGATATTGTCCCACCGACCAAAGAAAGGCGAAACATATGAAAGCTACTTTCTCTATGCTGGATCGATGGAAAATAGCTCGACATTCCCCACAAACAACTGGTTGGCAGCTATCATCAGTCTTGTCGCTGTTTATCACAGAAGGCCATTGCTCCATAGCCTCTTCAACTCATAAATGTCTTCAAACACATTTCAATGGAGGCTAGGTTGCTAGGTTGTTCATCGACTGGAATTAGGGGCAGGCAAGGCAACAAGAAACGGAAGCAAAACGGAAGCAAAGGAGCAAAGGACGCTACTAGGGGCTCCTGGCCTTACTACTAGGAACAAGAAGCTACTAGACACTCCTGGCATCGCTACTAGGAGCAAGGACGCTACTAGGAGCAAAACGGAAGCAAAACGTAAGCAAACGGTGGACACGAAAGAACTGTTGTTTTGGCTACAGCCCGAAAGAACCGACAGTGTTCGCCATTTCGCTTCCGACGGTGTTCCATGCCGCTGCCAGGAGTTCGCCCAGTACGAGGCCATCAAGACCTCCAAGGCTCAGATGATGGCCATACACTCGGATGCACTTGGCACTCGGTATGGTGTGAAGGGTCAGTGAAGGGTGGGAGCTGCACAACAGTTGGGTGGTCTGCCGAGTAGGACATGTATTTTTTACTATTTTTTGCCCTTGGTTTGAAGTTGAAGAAAGTCGATTTGTTGATATTGCACTTCCGGCGTATCTTCTAGATTGTCGATCTACGAAACGTTTATTATGTCTCAGTTTCCAAGATATTTTTTTTTCTTTGTCAGCACCCATGGCGTGAAGGAACTTCAACCACTTAGGAAGATGCACTTAGTGGGGTGAAAAGCTTCAGACTCCCACTACTTTTCAAGCCGGTTGTATATATTTGAGTCTTTGAAGCATAGGACTTGCATTGAGACTTCAGCTCAGAAGGCAAAGCTTAAACGAATGGTTCTCTGCCCAAACACCGAATTGAGGTCGGCTATTTTACAGGCCACTGGAGTACGGCCGGCAAGATGTACAAAGAGCAGTTTGAGGCCAGTGGAATTGGAGGTAAGGTCTAGCTTTATTAGCGAGAGACATTTCACGTCGTCAAATCCACACCGACACACCGTTTTATACTTGGAATAGGTCAACAGATTCAAAAGGCAAGAAATAGCGGCAGCAGGAATACGAGGGTTCTCATTATCCAGGGTCTCCCCCAATACAGAACAACCTTGTGCTTTGCTCAACTTGCAAACCATTCGTATTAAACAAAGACTTGTCACCGACAAGCCAAATTTTGACATGCCAGAACTATCAACAAACGGATGCACGACAAGCCAAAGGATGCCGTGAGTCTTTGGAGGCCATGGCCAAGTCATATCCCAAGTATTCCTTCTACACCTGCGACGTGGATGATGCTCCACTGGCGGCCTACGATGCCGAGGTACGACGTGCGGGTTGGGCTCCTACCCCAGTTTTGAGCTAGCCCAGTGGCACATGTAGAGCCCGGAAACCAACATTTTTCAGAACCTTGGGACACTCTTTTTGACTCCTTGTGCTTGCAGGTGATTGAGATATTGCGTGCAGGAAAGAATCAAATTGGATAGGTCCAGGAGCTCCCATTGCTGGGCCTTTGAACAGGTTCAAAAGCATCAGTTGTCGTTCTACCAAAAGGTCAATCCATCCACTTTCTGGTGGCTCCTCTTCCTTTGCGTAGCCATCGCCGAGCATGTTGCTGCCATGTGCAGGTGACAGAGGTGCCAAGTGTGGTGATCCAACCCTTAGGTTTGAAGCCTGATGGTCAGGGGGCCAAGCCTGGAGCGGGCCACCAAATCATACCAAATCTTTGTTTGTGTTGTTCTTTCTAATTTTGTGTCAACTGATGGGCAATGCATCAGGATGTTTGCGTCACTGCATGGTAAATGCACAAGCCAAAATGCAGCAGAAAACTCACAGCCTGTAATGCAAAAAAACATTCTTCAACAGTCTTAGTCTTCTGATTTGATGTCATTTTTTGTGGCTTTCAGCCTCAGTTTTGTACAAGTCATGATGTAATGTATATATATATATATAAACATTTTGTTGAACAAGTCGTGTCTTTTGCTGCCGTGGTCCAAAGAGCTGGTCCAGAGATTGCTTCTGCAGTTTGGGAGTGAGTCCCGTGGCCGAAATCAAGCCACGTGCTCCCCAAAGAAAGGATACGGGCCATGGTGGCATTTGCTGAAGAAAGTCTTTGAAGCTGGTCTTCCCACCTCGGCTGACAATGTTTGGCACCGTGAACATCGAAGGTAAAGGAAGGCAGAAAGAAAGGAACGAAGGAAGAACACATCAATTATCAAAACTAAAAACAAGAAATGCCTGGAGGAAGAAAGGGAGAGATCAAGAATAGACTCATAAAGAATGTAAGCTAGACTGGTGGAGGCCTATGAAACGGTGTTATGCACCTGGACACCCAATGGACACATATGGAAACTATATTACATAGATAAAACAATTCTATAGATAATCCAAAGACATATTTCAATTTCGATACTATATATGGTTATATATATACATATTTATTACTGGAAGCTGTTAGGTTATATTATTGACGCCCCCGAGTGACATTGCAGAAGGACCTGCAAAAGTAACATTACATTGTTTACGTTCAAAACAATATATAACATGTTTATTCCATTACATTGTTTAGATACCAAATCATGGAAACATGTCGGTTGCATTGTGTGGCGTCCATCCACTGTAATTTGTGGGGATCATGTATGTATACACATACATATAATATATATATATATATGCATGCAAATTGTGATTCAAGGTTACTATGGTCATTTTCGTTTGGCTAAAGGTAACTTTTTCTCCATGGTCCGTCCCCCTTACAACTCCATTCACAGGCTCATACTATGACAAGACGGACATGGCTGGGCGCCAAGAGGAATTCAAACCCGGTGGTGATGGCCTCGCTGAAAGATTGACCTCGTTGCCTGCGTAGCTGGGTTTTGAGCGCCCTGATGATCACTTGCTTCGCACCTCTTTGGAGGGTATATCCCTCTTGAAACCTGACAGAAGAAGGCTTGTGATCAGATCAGATGAGTGTGGCCCTCTCGAGTAATTTCAACAGACTCTGCTGATGCTGTGCATTTTTCTGTAAGAGAACAGGGAACCGGGACCGCAAACACTAACACCAGTGCCTTTCAAGGTTACTTAGTCGGCACCAAAAAGTCGTCGTTTGGCATTGAGATACCTCTGAGGCTCCACATGTTCAGGTTCCATGTGTGATTTTTAGGGGCGAACAATGTGCCCTGCTCGGGCGGCCAGACAATCATTGGTGACGCATTTTTGGAACCACAGCACTAAACACCTGAGGTTGTGGTAGCGCCCGAACTGGCCAAGTTCGACCAGGCAAGGAAAGATTTGTGGCTTTGCATGAAGGTTGAAACTTAAAGGCATGTTTATGCCAGTCAGGAAAGCCAAATAGGCGCGGGTCAAAACGCAGGAGCTAGTAGGATTTCTATCTGTTTCCTATTGTATACAGTAAAGTTGCTTGAAGGAGTCTACTCTTCTCAGATTTCAGGGAAGGAGAGCGAAAATTCAAGAGTGGTATACATTCTACAGCTTACTTGCATTGCACATATCTTCCTACCGTGAAAGGAAATAGGCTGAGACTAGCACGGACAAACAGGACTCTTCAGTTCCACTACCCAGCCCGCAGCACACTGAAAACTAAAGGTGCTGCCCAAAGCGAAGAGTGTCGTGGACTCCATTGAGGTTTTGGACGATGAGGCGTTTGCAGAATCCTGATAATTTATCCCATCATAAGATCATAGTCCCAACAGGCAAGCTTTTGACTGCTCAGCATCTTCCATTGTGCCTCCAAAGTTGATGAACCATGGTTTGTCGGATTGCATGACAGCTTACTTGCCGAATGTGAAGGCATATGTATATATACATATATAAATATTTGCAATCTGCAAAAACTCATTCACAGTTCTGGAACGTTTGCAGATGGTTCAACTCAAATCTATTGGAACCCTTGTCCAGTTCAAGTTTAGTGTGGATGGCCCTGGTGGGACTCCACGATTACAGCCGGGATCTGACAGTCAGCTGAGCTCATGATGTCATGTGTGGGCAGGGCGAGCGACAACCGTGGCAGTTCGATCCTGCCACAGGCCTGGGTTTCCGTGCTAGTCAGACGCCAACTTCTGAACTTCTCGTAGTTGGAAAATATGGTCGGATTTGAAACCTCACTTGTCTTGGTAAATCGTATAATTGGCACTTTCCCATAATTGGAGGAAAATCGGAGCTGAGGTTCCAACATCAGTTCTGGAAGGGATTAAAACATAACACATACTTGTAGACCCATACCATGAATGTCCTAGGGATGGAGCTTAATCATTAGTTTTTTGACGGCTCAAACCAGGATCTAAAACCAGCTTTGCAGAGGGAGCCAAATGAGCAGTGGGATCCTTGTGTCAGATGGGTGAATTTACAAACAATCACATCCGCAAAGACACAGTGCGAGGATTGTCTTTGGATGACGAATCGGAGCGGAGGATGTTGATTTCTCTTTTGTTCCCTTTGGTGAGCTGTTAATCAGGCAAGCGGAGACAGCAATATAGCACTTTAGGATTTTGTAAAGAGCTCCTTTCATGATAGCACTTGCAAAGCCAACCGTTTGAATTTGTCAAGGCGACGCCTCTCTTTTTCAGGAACGAGTTAGCGACCTCCGTGCCCAAATAATTGCCAACTCGGCTCATAAGGCTCATGCTCGCTACTAGTAACAAGTGCATCACTACTAGGAACAGGGGCATTACTACTAGTAGCTACTAGCAACAAGATTGGAGCTCAGATGCCCTTGGTCTTGCCAACTCGGCTCATAAGCCTCATGCAGCATGCAGCCATGACGTCGCCCATTGATTCTTGACAGGCACGACGTTGCCGCCCCACAAGTGAGGTTGAGAGCCTAGATTTCTCCATCCGAGCTTTGGAGAGCGTGTTTCTGCCTCGCGGATAGAGGCAGAGGTAGCTATAGTAGCTATTAAGTAGCTATTAAGTAGCTATTAAGTAGGATGCTACTACCTACTGGACGCAGGATAGCTCACACTTCTTCAAGGAAGCTGAAGCTCGCTCCAAGGGGAGCTTCCTTGAAGAAGCGCTCGCACCAATCATTTGGTTTCTAGATTTTCTTTGAAATTTAATTTACCTGACGATGAATGTCCCACCTGCTTGAGTTGAACTTCTGAGGACCTGACGAGGACCTGACCTGCAGCTGAGTTGCCAGAAACCACGTCCAGAAGGTCACATGAATACATTCATAAACAAACAAACAATCCCAACATATATCACAAATCATCAATGAATCCATGATCAAAATCGATATGAATCACTTTATATTTAATCGAACCGAACATTTTTGGACAACAAAAACATAGATTTCTATTTTACTCTATTGGACTCGCAGAAAAAAAATACTAAAAACAACAATATTATAGAATCTCGAAATCACTATATAATCTACATATTCACAAAAGGGGAAGGAATAACAATATTATTTTCAAATAAATTCTATATCTATTATATGTATTCTAAATTCTATTTTGATAAACAATATATATATTAAATCCGTCGGCCTTTGGATACGGTATATTTTAGGTAATTGGTTTATATATTATTTTAATTGTATTGAAATTTACATATATATCGACATATCGATATGAAATATTGAATTCTTTGATGATTTTATTTTTTATTTATTTCTTTTTTCTTTTTTATCTTCTTTTTTTTTCCTTGATAAATTTAATTTAGAATAATAGAAATTATATTTATATTAATAATATATTGAATATATGTAAATATATAATTATGTATGTATATATATATTTGAATATATTACAATTTGATTATATATAGAATTAATTTTAATTATATTTATATATGATAATATTAAATTAATTTAAATTATATTTATATATATATAGATATTTTTAAATTATATTATATATTTCGAAAACAACATTATATGGGTGTGGTTTTTACCCATTTTTGCGGTTTATATTATTTTTTGAAATTATTAACTATTTAGAAGGATGTATTTAGCAAATATATTGATTTATATTTGGTTAGATCTCTAGCATTAGATTGTTATTTCTATGAGGCGAATTTGGTCTTTAAGACCTCTAATCTTAATAAATTCCTAATCTCTAGTAATTTGGGCATGTTGGGTTTCTCCCGTAGGGGGGGAAAAAAAAATATAATATGGAGAATTATTGTTATTTTTGTTTTTTTGCCCTTCCGCCCGGAAGTGGCCTGGTTCTGGAGATAATCGAGATTATGGAATTCATTATAGCTATTTGTGTAAGAATAGCAATTCCACTAATATCCGGAAGTGGCCTAGGTGCTGGAGATAATCGAATTTATGAATTTCATTATAGCTACTTGTATAAGAATAACAATTCCACAACAACTTTTTATATTCCTCTCGTCTGTTTGAAGACATAATTGTCTGTTCCTGCAAGCATTTGTATAAATTGTATATAGAAAATTTCGTTTTGTAAATATTTATATAGATATGCATGTGTGGTCATATATGGGTCATCAATGGTTCTTTTTCCAACAACTACACGAGGCAACTGCGGATCTGCACCTCTAAGACCTACGTGTGCGCAATGACAATTCATGCACTTCATGTTTTCGGGCCGTTGTAAAAAAAATATTCCCCGTAGCATTGGCGCACGCACGCAAAACACTTGCCTGCAGCAGACGCAACTGTCTCTCTGTCCGTAGCCCTTTCCAGCAAACAGCAAGCTCAGCCACACGTTATACCGCAATCTCAGATGGAAGATACTCTGGAATATGAATTTGAGGAGATCATGGGGGAGATGTCTTCTCAACCGCCGGTCAAATGTCTTCGAGGAGCTCAGCTGCTTCTTGCCTCCATAACTCGATTCAATTTGTTCTTTGATTGTCTTATGTCGTCCAAGATGAATCAATGAAATGTGAACCTTGTCATCTATGACCGTGCTTGCGCCATCAACACACTTGCAAAGAAGAAGGCAGGTGTGGACTCTAGCCGCTACTGGGCCGTGGACAAATTTCACGCCAAAGGCCACGTTGATGCATGCCCTTGCCATCCAGAAAGGGTTCGGTCCTTGAAGAAGCAATGCAAGGGGCTCAATACCTCCCTCTCCGAGCAAGTGTTGTCGTGGTCCCGAGGCTATACCAACACGTTCAACTCAACGTCGGCAGAAACTCACAAGTTCTATGTCTTGGCGTACTCTCGGCGGCACAATGTCATGACATCGAAGAAGGACACGGCCCACTTGAACGTGCACGCTACAGCCAAGAAAGCGGCCCAGACAAACCGATTATACAAAAGGCCGGGGTCCCATGCCTACCCATGCAAGCGCCCAGCTGCTTCACTTACACTTACAATCATATCGTCCAGCTCAAGTTCTCGTAAGCGACCAGCATGGGCACGTTGAAAAACGACGCCTTCGGTCAACTATCTTGTAGACTACGCCGCTACGTCTGCTATACGGACCATCTGAGTGTAAGCATTATGTAGGAATGCTGTACTAGGCCTGACAGAATGCCTCTGAAGTTATGCGCATACCCACTATATATGACACTGTATCCCTGTATCAGACTGTATGATACGAAATTTATCTTTGTTCTCTGCGTAAGCACGCTGTCTTGCCAATATTGCGGCATTCTTGGCAGAGGTTCTGTCTATCAGGGGACGCGGAGACGCCACTTCGCTTAGAAACTCTGCAGCGTGAGCGCCCTCTGTCACAGGCACTTGTGCTCGCTGAGTCTCGTCTTCAACAACGGACTATAATCTCAACACACAAAAGATGCGTACACATACACGTACCTTGATTGTGCCGGCTCCAATCTGAAACTTACCTAGACCACAACCATGGAAACTCTTACTAAACACGACAAAATCAAACAAAAACACCACAAAACCACATAAAAATCACGCCCGCATAACTTCGAACTCTCTATATATTATATATATTAAAGGAATATATATATATATATTTAACTATATAATTAATTTATGCAATATTTATATGAAATTTATCGATTTATTTTGATATATAAATTTACATTAACATTTTAAAACATTTAAATATTAACATTCAGGATTTCTGATTTTTTTAAATTATTTTCTATTCTATTTTTTAAAATTAATGATTTTAATTCGGAATAACAATATTTAAGGAATAATAGGAATTAAGAGAATATATATTTATCGTCGGATTTTCTAAATAGTTATAAATATATATAATAAAATATTTGGCAAATAATTTTCGGATGCAATGGTTAGGTTGTATTGAATTTGTAGGAGGTGCGCATTTAGATATTCTATTTTGTAAGCAATTGCAAGTGGCTGTTAAAAACGCCATCTTCGTTCAAGTGTAGCGCGCTTTTGGGACCCGTGGGGCGGCGCCATGTTTTGTTCGTTCTTGAATTGTTGATCTTGATCGTTCGATCTTGCCGTCCACATGCTGCCATTTTGGCCATTGTTTGTGCTTTTTCTTGTTCTCCTGAGAAGTCCGGTCCCAAGTCCGGAGGATCCTCTAGATCTTCACGTCTTAGCACTAGGTTCACGAGGATTCGGCGCGAGGGTTACCCATCCGGCCTCACGGGTGGGTGGGAGCAGCTTTGATCCAGCTCTATCAGGCCCTCCTGCGAAATGCCATGAGGCATGGGCGTCGTCGGGCTTAGGCCTTGTTGAATCACGCTCACGTTGCAATCGACTGAAGCATTCGTACACACGAGCCTGTACTAGATCCATGAGAGAAGGCATTTCCATGTTTAAAGGTAGACCGATATATCCACATCAGATCCCCTTTCGAATCAAACAGCTCATCATGTCCAAGCAACCCACAGCTAAACGGAAGTCCACTGTTCATGCACTCATATCTAAAGTGCCGGGACACCTTCATATCTTTCAATGGAATGCATCCAGGTCCCTTAAATACCACTCCTGGATTCATTGGTGTCATCAAAGCCCCTACGACATCTTTGCCGTTCAGGAATCTGGATGGTCGATGACCAACGAATGCAACAATACGCATTGGCACATCGTGCATTCTGCAGATCGTTTTGCATCGATCTTGTTCATGGTGCGTTCAGTACTCATTCGTAGGGACCAAATTTCGATTGCCCATCACGTCCATGGCCGCCTGCTGCAGGTACGACTGAACCTCACCAGACCGAAAGATTATATGATCGTATACCAACAGGCATGGTCCACCCAGCATGGGATTCGACAGATCCTTTCTAAACGCAAGCAAATCTGGACCCTCCTGAAGCACTGTCGTGAAAGATTGCCCCAGAGACATCAGATTATAGTCTATGGTGACTTTAATGCCCCCTTAAGTCACATACCCCATCAAGTGCATACTGCTGATCCTAGATATCATCAAGCTGCTCAACGGGACAAACAGACATTCTCTCAACTGGTCCAAACTTTTGAGCTGACCACCTTGCACTGTCGAGATAGGTTCCAGCATACGTTCCAGCATGGTACACACGCATCCAGAATAGATTTTGCCCTGATGCGCCGGACCCAAATCAGTTGGCCGCTCATGGAACCTCGAATCATTCCTGACTTTGCCTTCAATTTTGGTGTTCTTGGACCTCACCATCATCCACTTGTTTGGACCATTCCGAAGTGGTACCCTTGCCCTCGCCCCAAGCCGGTCGTCCTGTTTGATCGTCATCGCATTCGTCAGGACATGCAACAGAACTCACGGAGATGGCAATGCTTCTGCTGGGAGGCCAGACAGCTCTTGCAATATGCCAATCAGGATAGTCCCATTATATTCCATGAAGTTGAAATCCAACTCACTGACCTTTGCAAGACTTGGTTTCCCAAGCATACCTCCACTCCCACTGGATGTACCAACCTGGCCTCTCTCACTGCTCGCGTGTGGCAGGCCCGGAAAAACGTTCGTGCCCTTATTGACCGCTTGCTGACATCCATTTTCACAGCCTGGAAGCACCTTGTCCTGTTTCGTAGATATCACAAGCAAGTTCGACAATACAGCCGTCAGAATAAGAAGCAGAAACTTGCAGACTTTCTTCGAGAAGGTGCTGACTTGGCCCTGCGACATCAGACGTACGATTGGTACCGCAAGATCCACAATCCTGCAGCGCTTCGACCGATCTGCCTCCAGCACCCCATTCTCAAGATTGTTTCAAATATATTGATCAATATCATCAAACAACACACCTATCCCACCCTTCGCAGTCTGCCGCTGTATGCCACCTTCCGAACAGAGGCACCACTGAGTGTCTCCTTCGCGTTTGACATCACTGCCAGCAAATTCGCCAGCTGTGTCGAGACCGACACATGGACACGAATCCAGATGGACTGTTCGGTGGCCTGCAGATTTCCTTAGACATGGAAAATGCTTTCGATACGGTTCGTAGGGACATTGTGCTTCAAGCCCTGTCTCAGATAGATTTAACATCAGATGTCCTGCATATGATCCAAATATGGTTGGCACCTCACAAATATCACATCCCTTCAAATCTCTTGCTGGCACCATTGAAGTAAGCAGGGATCAATTGATGCGCCCATCATGTGGACTCTTTGTAGGTACCTCATCATGAAGGATCTCCTTCAATGATACTCTCATGCATGGTTGCACGAGCATCTCATTGTTTATACAGGTGATGTTCATCTCCGTTGGAACTTGAGCAGTATTGCAGATGGCCACAGTGCCCTTGGAGATCTTGCCCACATTTTGCACACCTTTCGCACGTATGGGTTCAACATTAACACTACCAAAAGTGTTGTCCTCTTTCGAACAATTGGAAAAGGGGTCTCTAAGTTCATACGGCACTGGATTTGCCGGACCAAACATGGTCCCCGGCTTTCGATACCTGACACACCATTTCGCCTGCCGATGGTTGCCAAAACTATCTCGGTGTGATCATTGGGTATAGAGCCTGGGAAATAGACACTACTGCACGCAGAGCCCAGGTTGCGCAACACTGTTTTTCGATTCTCAAGCGGTGGCTCCAAGCGCAATCCATTCCGGCACAAGTTCGGTTTAGACTGCGCCACCAATGTGTCGTGCCCACGGTTTTGTATGGTGTGCATGAAATGGGATTGCCTACTTCTTGTTGCAAAAGAATAATGCATATGATTAATGTGCACTTCCGACGTATGACACGGTCACCTGTGCACCTATCCATGAAAATACCATTGATTTCTTCCATAGACTAGGAATGAAGGCACCATGGACACTCATTGCAGATCATCACCTCCGCCTGACCACTGCTCTGGTCAGCAAGAGCCAGAGCAGCACAAATTTGATAAGCTATTGGATCGTATGTTTTTAGCTGGGCCCTCCTGCAGGGGCAAGGTAGCAATCTCCCTGGGCTTTAGCTTCGCCTTCCAACCTGGCCGCGAAACTCATGGACAAACCCACGGTAAAAAACAGCAAGGCAAACAACAAACAGTGCAAACGATCGGTAGAAAAATCTCCGGTATTCCACACCATGAGAATCGAACATATTTGCATTATTTTGGGAATGTTGGAAAGCAAAATTGATATCGATATCGCGAATATATACCGTGCCTAGCATTATTTCGGCTATTTATGATTTCAAGGTTGTGACCCCCGGAAGCAGCTGCGCCTCTGCCGGGCCACACGCAAGTGGCAAAATGACTGCAGCAGCAGGACTGCTATGGTAAAGAACTGAAAATCGAGCTGATTAGGGCACTATCAATTTTGAGAAAACCTAATTCGTGTTTGCAAAGAAATTTCTTTCTTTCATAACGCTTTTGCACAAGAAATTATCTCCAATTTACCCACAATATTGTGCGATATGCATGATGTTTGCAAAAAGCACCGTATAATGTAATAATGCTAGTTTGCACCAAATTGTCTCGCATTTGCCAATAATACCAAGATGATTTTTTTGAAATTGCAAAAGGCAACTCGAACAGAAGGTCATTCAGAACATGGAGCCGGCGCATAAGAATAATGCACATATATATATGTATATGTATAATGCACATATGTATAATGCACATAAGGTTATTCAGAAGGTCATCCAGAATAAATAATGCACATATGTATATGTATATCAAAAGATGCAAGTCGAATATAGATTAATGCAGTGATGCCAAACAAATGCAAAATCTTTCAAAACATCAAACAAATTGAAGCTTTATCAACGCAGTGCTGCCACACAAATGTACTCTATCAAAGCGTCGAAAACAAGTATTGAATTTGCGACGCGCTCACGAGTATAGCTATTGAAAAAGAATATTATAATAAGACCTTATTCTGTTGCGCACGCGTTCAAACGTTGCAGCGGAAAGCGTTAGCGCGCGCGTCCAAGAAATGCTCGATGAGCACGTAGGAACGAAAAGAGAAATGTGGACCCAGGGTCGGTTGCTGCGAACAAACTCGAAATAAATCAAGGCTGTCTGTGGTGGACCATGCGGGATTCGATCCCTCGACCGACGGCGTCGGAACGTAGCGGAATTGCTTAGTGGTATATGCCCCAGGACGAAAGCAATATGTATGAAATAATTGGAATATTTCTTCTG
>CAXAMN010000447.1:785150-801243 GCA_963970005.1 Durusdinium trenchii | reverse complement strand
GGGGGGGGATCCGGACCGCGACGCAAGCCGTAGACCCATTATGAGGGAGTCAAGACTAAAAATGAAAAGGCGAACATGTAGGAAATAATCCATTTATTTCGACCATTTTGTTTCAGAAATCCGCGTATTTTTGCTCGATCGCACCCTAGTCCGTAATATTAGTAGTAATTTAACTTGACAAAAAACCATATCGATTCAATATTTTGATGTAAATAAATAAATATATATATTTATTAATTCTTTGCATCTACTTGCAATGCATAAATTTATATGAAAATCCCAAGTTTGAACCCCCATTAAGTTCGCCTTTCGTCCATACCCACAACTGCCATACTGGGTTGAAAATTTATATTTGCATAAAAATTAACCTCAAAGCTCGAAACCTTATGAAATGTAGTGAAGCTTCGTCTGAGCAGAGGACTTCGTCTGAGCCCGAGACAGGTCCAATGTCAATTAACGATCCGCCAAGTTGTCTGTAGCCAGCCAAGGGCGGGCACGGCAGCAGGGGTGACAAGACGCCCAGACATCATTCCAAACCAACACAAATCCATTCAGAATCCAGCCCAAATCCATCCAGAATTACGCTAAGCTCGGTCCCTTGTTCGAGAGGTCTGAAGCACCATGCCGATAGCGTATTCTTGAATATAATATACAAATATACTATACAGATTATAATATTTTAGAATATATTTGATAAGCTATTGGATCGTATGTTTTTAGTTGGGCCCTCCTGCAAGGGCAAGGTAGCAATCTCCCTAGGCTTTAGCTTCGCCTTCCAACCTGGCCGCGAAACTCATGAACAAACCCACGGTAAAAAACAACAAGGCAAACAACAAACAGTGCAAACGATCGGTAGAAAAATCTCCGGTATTCCACACCATGAGACCCGAAAATGTTTGCATTATTTTGGGAATGTTGGAAAGCAAAATTAATATCGATATCGCGAATATATATCGTGCCTAGTATTATTTCGGTTTTTTATAATTTCAAGATTGTGATCCCCGGAAGCAATTGCGCCTCTGCCGGCTACACGCAAATAGCAATATGGCTGCAACAACAGGACTAGTATGGTAAAGAATTGAACATCGAACTAATTAAGGCACTGTCAATTATGAGAAAACCTAATTCGTATTTACAAAGAAAATGTTTTCTTTTCATAACGCTACTGTATAAGAAGCTAACTCCAATTTACAAACAATATTATACGATATCCATAATGCTTGCAAAATACACCAGATAATTTAGTAATATTAATTTGCACCAAATTATCTCGCATTTATCAATTATATATTTTTTTGTTTTAAAATTACAAAAACAATTCGAACAAAAAATCATTCAGAATATATAGCCGACGTAATCACAACAAACCAAAAAAAATGCATATACATATATATATCTCGAAAAATACGAATCGAAAATAGATTAAACCAATATTGCCAAAAACATATAAAATCATTCATTGCATCAAAATTTTATAAAAACCATTACAATATTATTATACAAATAAATTCTATCAACATATTAAATATAAATATTAAATTTCCGATACATTTACACATAACCAATAAAAATAAAAATTCGAACAAAACCTTTTTCTATTACGCATGCATTCGAACATTACAATAAGCAATATAAATGCGTGCATCAAAATAATGCAAGAAGAAATAATAAATATAAATCCAACATTATCTAATTTAAATTATACGGAATTCGAACCCACGACCGACGACGTCGAAACGTAACAGACTTACTTAATAATATATGCCCCAAAACGAAAACAATATATATAAAATAATTTAATAATTTAAGAAAAATATCCTGATCGTAACGGAAACCATAAACCAATTATACGGGAGCCAAGACTAGAAATAAAAATTCGAAACTATACGAAATAATCCGTTTATTTCGAACATTTTGCTTCAGAAATCCGCGTATTTTTGCTCGATCGCATCCCAAACCGTAATATTAGTAGTAATATTTTACAATTGATATAATATGTTTGTGATCTTCAGATTTTTGACGTTAAGTAAAATTACGTCGAATCTTGACATTCCATCCACCCATTGGCATCCGCACCGCCTGACTTTGAAGCATGCGTGTTCGGAAGCTGCAGTGACTTTGGAGGGGTGCTCCCCTCTGCCAACTTATCTCTCAACAGTTAAAGGGAAAGCTCGGAAACGGCCAGCAAACGCCAGGAATAAATGCTTGTGATTGGCCCCTGCAGCTCCCGTCTTGGATGACCAACCTGTGCTTTAAAAACTGACTGATTTAATCCTTGACCCCGGCTGACTGCATTTCTCTGCATAGTATTGGTGTGCTCCCGGCAATACTCTGCGACAATCAAACACTAGATTGTGGGCTATCATCAGGTCGACACTTTCTATGTGTCTGAGGAGAGACACAGACCAAAAAATAACATCAAAGGTTGGTCATCCGAAGTGGATGATGGTATCACGTCACTTGTGACTTTTGCAAACGCTTCGCCATCTCAGGTGACAAGCTCCGTGGCCGCACCTGAGCGCATTTTCCTTATATCAGTGCCACCAAACTGACAAAAAAAGATAAGCCACGGCAACATCAGGCAACACACCCTTCAGTCCCCTTCTGGCGATGCTGACGGCTAAAGGATATGCAAATCAATCGAATTCAAACCTACATTGACTAACAGCATATATTTATATACTATATATGTATATTATACTTTATACTTAATCATAGATCCAAACCAAGCCTTAGGGTGTCTGACCAAAAGCCTCACTAATTCCTAGACTCCCAGACCCACAAACGGCCTCGCTACGCTTTGTGGGCACCCGCGGCGAGAGCGACTGCTCGGGGCCTCCTGAGGGGTCGCATGGGTCGCAGAAAGGTGCTCGACCGTTTGAATGTTTGATTGTACCTAGAGCTAGGCTCATGGCTTTATGGTCCTTTCTAGAAAATTGAAGTCGTTTCTTGGATCTTGTAGATATCCGCTCTAATACACTTCCCGCTGATGCACTCTTCGTTTGGGGAGGCTCTTTCTCAGATTTACCAAAACAATGGCTGGGATCACTGAGAAGTCAAGTTATGTCCCTGGCAAAGGCTTCCCGCATACAATCACAAACTGTATAGCAAAGATGAGAGCCTGAATAGAAAGTGTCAATCAAGTTGACCAGCCACGTTTCACTATGCTGCAAGTGACCCAGCGGAGAGGTTTCCTCCGTCATTGAAGCAACCACGGTCAACCACAAAGGAATGTTGAGATGGACAATCCATCACATGTAAATGTGTTCGCAAATTGGTGATATCATTGTAAATTGATTACAACTACTTGCCATTCCCATCTAGTACCACTCCGCACCTGGACTTTGCAACCTTGTTGGGCGCTGTGCTTGGCGCTCGCTCCTGGCCAAACCTCAAATAGGTGAAGCAAGGAGCGGATGAGATGAAGGAATATGAAGACTGTGTAGCAGTCTGTATACTTCGACCCCAATGTGTAAATCCGGCCCTTAACGTCTCTGTGGCATGGCCCAAATTACTTCCAAGGCACGTCCATTGGCTCGACTGAGAACTGGCCCCGCCATGAGCACCTGTCTCGTGATGTCTTGAGCCCTTGAACATACTGTTGCTACTACTACTACCACCAACCTACCTACTTACCTACCCACCCACCCACCCACCCACCTACCTCCCCACCTACACCTACTACTACCTACTGTGAAGTGTGCACATGAATATGGCATCTCATCAAACCCTTCGTCTGTCTGCCAAACACGGCGCTTTTGAAGTGACATGATATGACATGATGATCCGCAAAGTTCTAGCTTATAGGGGCTCCAAAGAGAATAGGATGACCATCAACCTCTATTCTGAATCTTCGGGTATCTTCCTCCTTTGAAACCTCCTTCTTGAAACTTGAGCTTTCCTGCGTCTTTTCACCACGTCCCTCCCCACTGCCTGGCGCAATTTCCACACGCCACGTCGCCAGCTCAACGCACCCCCGCTCCCACAGTCACCGCTCACCCACATCCATCCACACTGGGTCGTGCACCGCCGGCATGTTTGGCGCCACGCCCCGCGTGCGGGTGTCGTTCGGCGATGGAGAGCGGCTCGTGCGCGCGAGGCGCAATGGGCTGCTGTAGGATGGGTTGGTCGGCAACCTTTCTGCGCCTCAAGCAGCACAAGCACAATCATGTGTGTGTATATATATATATAAGATATGCTACCCCCCCAAATCCCCCAAACATCTACAATTTCTATGCTTTTGACTTTTGACTGATGCAGATGGTTGTGGACCAAGGTGTAGCTGTGATAAGAGACAATTTGATAGATGCAAGTGAGAAAAGGACACAGAAACTGGAGGACAAACAGTTGATTGGATAAGAACACAAAGATGTCGCAGCATTCAGTTAAACAAAATGAACACACTTTTCTAGGAGGCTTAGGGAAAAGAAACAGAAAACAATAGCGATAATGAAACATGGAAGGCGTGGACATTATGGCAGGGGATGCTATTACTAAAATCATACTAGAGCAAGAAGCGCTCACAATATTTGAGGTTGCAGTTTTCTTTAGACATGGAAACAAAATAGGCATTGATCATTGCAGTGTAATAGATTTTTGCAATGACACGATTCAATAGACATTCAAAGGACCTCAATAGGAAGCAAAAGGACTTTGAACGGACATGAAAAGACATCAAAAGGATATCAGTTGGAATCAAAATAGGAACTTACATGACATCAGAATTTAAAAGGTCATCATTCAAAACCAATAATTTCTCAACGGGGAATCACAAAGAATCAAACGGACTTGACAGGAAATCGATTGAAATCAAAATGAATTTATATAACAGGAAGTCATGAAAAATCACACGAATGAAAGGTAATCGACGAGAATCAAAAGTAATTTAAAAGAACACCAATCACCAATTGTAGTCAAAGGAATTTAAAAGGAAATCCTTTGACATCAAAAGGTTTGTAAAAGGGCATCAACAAGAACCAAAATAGGTTTCAAACATGATTTAAGAAGGACATCCACCGGAATACATAGGGATATAGGGACTTAAAATGCAGACTTCCCAAAGCTGGCTAGAGCTTCGCATGGAGTGTCTGTGCGTGCTCGCAAAGAGTCTTGAACGGGGGGCCTAGAGTCATCGAAAAACAATTGTTAAGTTCAAAAAAAAAACTAAAAAAGAACGAATTTTCCAGCCGTCTTGTGGAAGGGGGGGTCCTGCAAGAGGGAAGAACACACCCCATGTGTCGAACACTGTTCTCGCAATTTCCCACAATCAAACAATGTACACATTTTGTAACTATTGTCATGCGAAAAATAATGAACGTTAAAATTGTTTGACTTTTTTAAATCCATAATATTTAAACATTTGGGGGCCAAACGTTTATGAATATGTGTTTTTCACCGGTTCCTGTTGTAGTTAAATCTATACACCTAAACGATTTTGGAAATTGCAATTTTAACTGATGCAATTATTGGCTTGAGAAAGCCACATATATACTTAGAAAGGATAATGAAACAGATTTTAAAAGGAACATATTTATAATGTGTATATATATACAGTATAGATATAAACTTTGGGGGCCGACAATTTACATATTTAGTCTTCCAAAGCTGGAAAGCCTTGGACAAAAACCGTGTCTCCCGTGGCTTCTACCCGACCGACAACAGTGCCAGGCAACATGGAAAAGGCAAAGGAAAAAACGGCACAGGCTTCAATGGTAGATGTGTCACGTGCGGCAAGTGGGGCCACGGGAGCGCAACATCCAACTCAACATCTGGGAAGTCCAGTGTGGGATTTGTCTTCGGCACTCTGGGGTTCTCTGAGGAGATCGTCGTCTCATCACCACGCAGTCATTGATTGCGGTGCCTCTGAATTCATCATCGGAGGTCACACGCTACAACATGTGTGTGTGACCACTGCAGTCGTTCGGGACTGGACCCAAGGACAATGACAAGGATTAAAAGGACACTATTAATATTTACAATATTCATAAAATTTGGGGCCAGACATCTATAAATATGGGGTTTTCCCACGTTCCTGGTTGTAAGTATTGTACTATTTGTACTATTTACACATGTTACAAACATTTGGTCTTCCCTTACAAACGAAAAAGAAAAACAACAAAAACAAAAAGTCCAGAAGTCTTGGGGAATGAGGGCAGAATATGGTGTTTGTTTTTCTTGCATTTATTTTGTACTATTCTTGGTGGCATTGGTTCTGGTGCATTCAAATGATGTTCAATTGGTGATCTCAAACATATAATATATGCAGCAACTGTTTACACAAAAAGTGTGCATTTCCACGATTGTCACCACTCCACTCCCCATGGCGCCCCCTTCTGTTAAACAAACCCGTATCAGGGGCCTAAGTTAAACAATGTTTTCTATTTTTCTATTATATATATATATATTACCTATCTATCTATCCATCCGTCCGTCCATCCATCCATCCATCTATTCAGATTCAAGATTCAAGATTCAAGATCGCTGGACAAACTTTTTCTAGGCATCTTGAATCTTAAACTTTGAACCCAGGTCCCAAAAAAGCTAGTAGAGTCTTTCTTCGTCATTTTTTGAACTTGTTTATCTCATTTTTTCCACATATATATAATTATATATACAGGGCACCCGCACAGGGGGTATGCACATTAGCGTTGACGCCGACGACACATTGCGACGACACATTCCCTAACGTCACAACCCCCCTGACGACACATTGTGACGACGCCTTCCCTGACGACACATTACCAGCTGACGACACATTCCCCGGTGACGACACATTGCGACGACGCATTGGCTGACGACGCATTACCCCCTGACGACACATTCCCCGGTGACGACACATTGCGACGACACATTCCCTGACGACGCATTGCCCCCTGACGACACATTACCCGGTGACGACACATTGCGACGACACATTCCGTGACGACGCGTTGTGCCCTGACGACACATTCCCCGGTGACGACACATTGCGACGACACATTCCCTGACGACGCATTACCCCCTGACGACGCATTGCGACGACACATTGACCAAGGCGACCGGGTTTTGCGTAATGAGGCAGACAAATCTTTGCAAGGCAGCGGCTGCACGAAAGCGGTTTTAACGCGCTTATTTCCGCTTGGGTCTGAAGGTGCATAGGTGCTTTGGAGTTTGGGAGGAACCTGTGGACAATCAGGATATTAACCATAATGAGGGCTTTGCAACGTGTTTCAAGTTTCTGAAGTGCCCTGGATCGCCACCACCTCCCGCGGCCAGCTTGCACTTGAGCTCTCAGCTCCAGGTTTTCTTTAGCCAGTTTTTCAAGCAGTCTCGTCCTCGTAGAACTCGAAGCGGCCACAGTGTCTGGTGCGATGACTGTTTGGTTGTCATCCTCAACCGACTCAGATCACAGTGAATGATTCGTTTTGAAACGAAGGTTGCTGAGAAACTTCCCTCAAAATTACTACAAGGCAAAATTACTACCGAGGAACTTCTGGAAGCACCGTCCATGTCTCGTCCACTGTCTCATTGTCGTGGTGAAGCATCACCGTTTCATCGACTGTTTCAGTCTCATCATCCTGTAGCCTATTTTGCAAGGCATCCATGAGTTCACGCCGATCTGAGAACTGTGTCCTCGCATCATCATCATCATTAATCGCCATGATGGCACTGGCAGGGGCTTCGGAAAATCAGGGAAGTGTCTGTGAGGAAAGTGTCCCCCTGTGAGTGGAGTGGGAGGGTTTTTTTGTGCGAGGACTGCAAGCGGGGCTGTTGCACCGGATGACATGGTCGGTTAAAAGTCGGATTGCTTGGTGTGGAAAGGGCAGCAGCGGTTAAAAAAACAGATTCGAAAGTTGCATTCTGGTATGCAAAACCGACGACGAGGGTCAGCCAACCAATGTGAAACTATGAGTACCAACCGCATTAATGGCCAGCAAGCCAACCTCAACTTAGAAGATTTTTACCATGGGTTATTTTGAAGGTTAAGGTGTTATTATGATTATCATGGCCAGCAAGCCAGCCTCAGCACTAAGACGGTAAAAGAATTGAAGGTTACAGGTTTTGCCACTTGTCTCTTCTACAACTCAAGGCTTTTGGCTGCTCAGGGCTGGGAGCTTCCACATCCTACAGAAGGTGTAGGTGAGATGCCTACGCAGCGTGAAAAACCATCGAGCCTAGTAAGAAAAGCTTTAATGAAAGTAGTACCGATTCCTCCTCAGTGACATGCCCCGAAAAATGAAGACCTACCAAATATACCAAAAAAGTAGATGATTGTATAAGCTGTATAAGCCGGTTTTTTTTGTTCGTTTGCCTGTCAGTTAACTTGTCCTCGTCGCTCCCTTCAATGAGAATGAGCTGTTGCAGGTCGGTTGTGGATGGGTGAAGAAGCCACCTCGCGCAAAAGGGCTTGGCAAACTGACTCACCCCCTATTCCTGGGTAGCCTTGCGTTTGCCGCGGCATCTGCGCCCGAAGCCTGTCTGCCAACTTTGCCCAAGTCAAGCTCTCTGACCGCAGATCGTGGACACGCAAAATAGCCACACTGTCAAAAGCAAGGCAATCCTTTAGGTGTTCCAAAAACGGTTGATGCAAGTGGCTAGCCATCATTTTGAAATACGCAGTGGCATTGTGGGGCGGCTGGTTTTTAACAGCAGAAGCCGCAAGAACGGCTACGCCATGCACTTCGCCAAAGCGTGGTCCGGAAGGCCCAAAGATGACAAGCTTGTGTGGAGCTGCAAAGCTGAGTTGGTTGGTTGTTTGCGACTTGTACCGTTGAACCTCCACCCACTTTTGGCCACTTGCCAAAGCTTCACTCCATTCGGGTGTCAGAATCCTCCGGAAGACTACCATCTTGTCACGAGGTATTTGAGGCATGCTGCTTGGTTTCTTATGGCCGAGAAGCTGATGCCCTGAATCTAAATCCAACGATACGGCATCACCATGACCTGCGGCCTGGAAAGGCTTTTTCAAAGCTGCCAATAGATCTGTCCTTCTCCGGTCATCCTGGTTGAAACTGATTGCAATGTGCAACAGGGCCTCTGATGATTCTTTCAGCAGCACATCATGCTTCGCCCAACCTTGCTTGGCCCGTTGAAATGCAAGTAGTTCACCCTGAGAAACGCCAGATGCGACAGGAAAACGAACCATTCTTCAGATATGCTTCTTGCTTGGGCTGGAAACATAGCTTGCACGATTGCCCATAGGCGTTCTACTGGAACGGTCCCCGATTGCATTCTCAGCCCAGCATGGAGCATGGCCAGGGCAGCCCGCCTCCATCTCCACAACCCTTGCACACGCAGTGGCTGCAAGAGCCTCCTGTAGTGCAGCTTGACTTTTTTGTTCATAATGCTGCGCTTTGGGGCATGTTGCCTCTTGGCCTTTGCGTGCTGCGCTTGCGCACGGAAACGAATGATGCGACGACACCTATACCGCAATGGCTTGACTTCTCGTCGCCCTCTTCGATACCAATTCCGGACTCTTTTGATTTCACGCTTGAAATCTTGAAGGGTGCGGAAATTGTAGAACCCTGCTCTGGGGCTCAACGAGATTTGGAGGCGCCTAGCCAATCTTGCAACAACCCCTCTGGGGGGCAAAGCCTGGAAGTGTTGCATCCAGATTGGGTGTGTGAGAACATCATCCTGTTGGAGGAATTGCTCTAGGCTGGCCCTGGCTTCTGCGTCAGCATGCACATTGGCAATCCAAGCCTGTCACAATCTCATTCTGTCCGGCGACCTTTAGCATGAAGTTGTAGTTGCTCAATGTGAAGCTGCCATTGCCGGTTGTGGGCCCATCATGCTCGCTCTGCGTCCAAGTATTCAGCTTGGTCACAGATATGAAGTGGATGCCGCACTCCCGGTCGGACTGCTTTGTCTCGAATGTGTTGGCAGCCTCATCGGAGGTCACCCCACAGCGGCCATAATCTTTCAGGCAATTGCGAATGCCTTTTGTGGTGCTATCAGTTGTGAGGATGGAGCGGTCTTTGAACTCCTGGCTGGCACTCTCCGCATCGCACATCCAATCATCACTCAGCTGAATCAACGCCGTCTTGCGGGTTGAGGAGGGAGAGCCAACTATCACGGCGCTTCCCGGTGAAATGAAATGTTTGGCCCGCAGACTATGACACAATGTGGTGCCCCCAGCTTCCAGAAACCCAATGTTGCTCTCGATGAAGGCAAGAAGGGCCTCGGTCTGCAGCCCCTTGGCCCGAGCTACAGTGTGCACAGCCTCTGAGATGGGCCCGACAGCAGCAAGGCGAATGTCAAAGTCCTCCTCGACCGCCAGCTACCTGTGCGTCCGGACATCGTCCCAACACATCTTCAGATTGCCTTTGACGGTGTCATAAGTTTCACTGTCGTTGCGCAGACCCTCAAAGACGCGGTCAGGAAACAAAACATCTTCAAACACTTCAATAGAGGTGACCGCTTTGAGGGAAGCAACCAAAGCATCCACTGGGTCTGTCATGACGGCCTCCATAGCTGGCCAAATGTTGATCGCAGACAGCGTGTCCTAGTTAAGTGAAAACCTATAGGATGCCCCCTAAGCAGAGGTGTACTCTGAGCTGGTCTCAGCTGCCGGCATGGGCCTGCGACGTGTGTGGAACAATCAAGGTGAATCCAAAAACAAAACCAATTGAACAAAGATTTAACCAATCAAAGACTGCAGCTAAACAACACATACAGCTATGAACCTGCCAGCACTTCCCAAAAAGCCAAAACCGACTCGGAACTCTCTTGCGCCCAAAGGTAGCAAGGAGCAGTTCCCAGCGAACTCTCCCTGCGCCCAAGGGTAGCAAGGAGCAGTTCCTTGACTGTAGTGTAGGATCACAAAGTGTGAGTGTGTGTGTGTCTGTGTGAGAGAGAAAAAAAAGGTCTTAGGGTTGCACAACTGGCTAACAAACCACAGCTGACTGCCGACGGACCAGGCCTCAAGAAACAAAAGTGGGACACAAAGCCCACGGGCGCCGAAGACCCAAAAGCTGCGTCAGAGTACAGAAAACTGTCTTTGATTCTGAATTCTGAAGCAGGCACAGGCAAACTGCAGTGGCTTACCCACAAAAAATTGATAAGAAAGGAGTAAGATCGACTGACCAAAGTGCATCATTCAGTGAAGCGTTCACTGTACAGTACAAGACTGGTGTGAAAATCTAACAAAAACACAAACCACATCTTGCCGTGAACTTAGCCTAGCAGTGAAACACCTTGACCAAACAACATGCGCGACATTTTCCTCATTTCTTCATACCTTCAGCCTTCAGGTGTATAGTGGCCCACGCCCATGACCCATCACTGTAGCCCTTCCAAGATTCCAACCAAGGAACACATGCTCACTTTGCTTGAGGCTGCGGCTGAAGGCCATTTACCTCAGCCACTGCCACCAGCCTTTGGTTTCTTCTCCATGTCCTTCACAACTCGAACTCGATGGGGACGGCGCACAGGAAGTACACGAGGTGGGCGCGGAGATGCCGGAACTGGAACAACATTGACAACATCGATCAGCTTTTGGACCTGGGACTTCACACACTTCCATGATAGCATAAGGCTATCAACTTTCGTCTCCAACCTGACCAACTTTTTGGCTAAAGTCTCAACTCCAAAACCCAAGACTTCCTGGCCATAGGTGAGTGCCCTCCGAGTATTGCGCATTGTCCTCATCAAGTGCTGCAGGAATGAATCTTCTGTAAGACTGGGAGACATAGTGGAATCCCTGGAACCTTCGTCCTCAGAATGTGGAGCAACAGCTTCTTCCTCGTCTCCCGGGCCGGGCACACTGACACTGCTGTTAGGCAGTGGGCGCTCAACCGGAAACAAAAACACTGGAGACTCATTGTCAGCAGCAGGGTCTGGGTCAGACAGAATCTCCCATTCAGCAAGACTGCCTGGTCCAGGCCCTTCAACTTCAATCTCTTTCAAGCTGCTGTCAGCCATCAAAAAGCAGCAACGCAGCTGTGGGCGGCGAAAATTACACTTGAACAAGTGGCAAACGCAAAACAAATGCCCAAAGAAAAGTAATCACTTTAAACAAAATAGCGGCGCCACAAAAACTGAAGTTGGACACACATGTTTGGGCCATGGGTGTGTGACAGTTGCAGAGAACACCTGAACACTTGCAGTGGGAATGGGGCATGGTTTGGAACAGTCTGTGTGTGTACTGCTTGTTGGTTTGCTCTTTGTGGGCACGTGGCACGCCTAGTGTAGCACACAGGTATGCTTAGCAAGCAGCCAAACCCATCCGCCCCAGGCCCCAAGCTGCACACTTTGCTCTAGCTGCTCTAGCTATCAGTTTTGCATCCCGCTCTGTTGTCCGCAAATGGAGCCCTAGAAGGAAACTTATAATCAGAAATCATCTCCCTACACGCGCAAGCCAATCCACGCGGCATCACGCTGGGAAATCGCTCAAACACGTAACAGCTCTCCTTTTCGTTGGCTGAAATCAGCATCTATCCTCTCAACTGTACCTACGGCCTACTCAAGGCCTCCCGGGCCATTGCTACCCACTGCCCCACTCTCATTTTCAAATCGTCGTCGCCATGATGGTGTAGGTGGCCAGAAAGTTTTTGACCTCATCATCTGGCTCTGTGGCTTCAGCCTCCTCGGTGCGCTTTCGTTTGGGCCGACCCAGCGCCAGCAAATCTGTCCAACCCTCATAGCCTGACTCGCGCCTCTTTTTCCGCAGACATAGCACCACATGGTTCTTGCGGATGTAGAATGAGCAGAGGTCCGGCACAATGTCACGTTGAAGATCATCCCGGAAAAACCTCCACGCCTGACCCTTCAAATCTGGGATTTGCAAGTCCACAGCATCACGCCGGAAGGCGCAACGAAGATCCTGGTCAGTTTTTGCTTTCCACACCCATGACGCAAAGATGAACCTTCACAAATGCTTCACGCTCATCGCCCAATTCCACTGAGAACATTGTGATCTCCTGCCACAAAGCCATGAATGCTCGAGGGCCCGCAGTATGCACAAGGGGCTACTTTCTATTTGGCTGGCACTTTACCTTAGAACCGCTACATGCTGCAATTGGGGCTTGCAATGGCTATGGCTACGACAGCGCCAGCTCTTTTTTCCGCGTTTTCGAGAATGCCGGTCATCAACCCAGGTTCAAAACTTGTCGTCCGCGCAACTATAGTACAAGCTGCCTCTCAAAATTTGCGCTGGGGGCTCATGCAGAAAAGTCGTTTGCGCTCAGCCGCAGCCTTTGCTTCTCCTGGTCAGCCTTTTCATCATTCTGAATCTCACTCAGGCCGCGTTTTTTTGCCACGTTGCCTGCCTTGCCGGTCGTTGATGATGACCCATGCCGTTTAGCAGCTCGCTCGGTGAATGAAGCAGTATTGCCTTCGGCTGGTGGGGTCTCAGGCTCATACAAATCCAGGAGGCCATGGTCGACCAAGTGTCCAATTGCTTTCTCGATCTTCTCACTCAAGTTGCCCTTGTAGCTTTGTCCTCGCTTGTTTTTCAACCAGCAGCGGACATCTGCAGAAGTAAACCATGTGTTGTGAGGAGCACGAGCCATCAAATTCTTCATGAACAAATCCTCCTGTGTAGGTTCCGGGAGCGAAGACTCCACTGCCAACAAGACTGCGGCATGCCCAGCACTGGCATGCCCGGAGGACACAGACGCCTCTTCTTGCTTGGCTGCAGCAAACCTGTAGCTGGCGAAGTGTGTTCTCACCTGGCAAATCCATTTGTGAAGCGCGCAGGTGAACTCGTCCAGTGACATGGACTCCCGCTGCAACGGGGGGGCACTATGCGCTTTGGACATCGACTGCAGAAATTGAGTCGCTCGGAATACTTTGTGGCAGTCCCGCAGGATGTCACTGTGCCAAAACATCAACTTGCTTTTGTAGACCACTGGCATTTTGGTTTCGGCCATGAAGTCGGCAATTGCGCTCTTCACAGCCTGGTACATGGACAGCGCTCTCCCATCCAGCGCCAGTTTGAGCGGCGGCCCAGCCGCCCAGTGCTCATGCATCCACGCGTGCCAAGCAGCCACCAGATCTTCGCTGGCCTGGCAATGCTGGGAATCGTGGGTGTGAACATCTGCTAGCTGCTAGGGACCACACCTGCTTAAGCCTCTTCTGAAAGCCATGGACTTTTGGCTGCGCAATTTGCTCGGCCACCTCTGTTTGCCCAGCCGCTTTGAGCAAGAACTGGTACTTGTCAAGGGATGTCTTGCTGTGACCAGTGGCACTGCCGTCGAACTCAGATTGCGTCCATGTGTTTAGCTTTGTCACAGACACAAAATGAATGCCAGATTCCTTGTCCGAGAATTTGGTTTCGAACGTGTTAGCAGCCTCATCTGTGCTAACTCCACACCTTCCAAACTCTTGCAAGCAGTTTCTGACACCTTTGGTGGTGCAATCAGTCGTCAACACGGACTTGTCGGCAAATTCTGGGCTTGCTCCTGGGGTGCCTGTGAGCCAATCATCTGTCATCTTGATCAAAGCACTCTTCCTGGATGAAGAGGCGGACCCGATGATCACGGGGCTCCCAGTGCTGATGTCATGGTTGCTGCGCTTGTTGTGGGTGATGGTTGTGCCTGGCGCCTCCAAGAAGCCAATGTTGCACTCCACACAGCTCAGCAAGGCTTCTGTAGCAACCCCTTTGGCCCGAGCCACTGTGTGGATGGCCTCAGCCATGGGAGTCGCGGTGCGCAGCCGCACGTCAAAGTCCGCCTCTTCACTCAATTGCCGATGGTTCCTCTTGTCCTCCCAAGCCAACTTCAAGTTGGATTTGACCAGATCGTAGACACTATCTTTGTTCTTCGCATCAATGAACATACGATCCGGAAACAAAAGCTTGTCGAGCTCTGCAGCATTGGTCGCCTCTTTGATTTTGACCAGCAACTCCAAAACCGGGTCCTTCAGGATGTTGTCTCCCACTTCCTCCTCAGCCAAGGCGTCCTCGAAGCATAGCCCTCTTGGATCACAAGCTAGACGCCGCTCAGATTGTGTTTGGCTGGGCGTTGTGCGGGCCATCGACGGGCTGGTCTGGGCAGCTGGCACCTGCTGGGACCCCGGAGTAGAGCACACCCCTGCGGTCTGGGCAGCTGGCACCTGCTGGGAACCCGGAGTAGAGCACTCAGCGCCCATGGGGCAACTGACAACCTCTTCCATCAATGGCCCGGAAACTTCTTCAACTTGAAAGATAACACCTTTGAAGTGCAAGGCGAGCAACACACTGTGGAAATAGCAATCGCCCGCATCCCGGACCCTCTCTTCTAAGAAAGCTATGTGCCCCATGCGCCCTTCCACCGCCATGGCCATGTCCCTCCATTTGCTAGATAAAGATGCCTTGACTTCGTATTCCCTCTTGCATTTCTCTCGAAGCAAAGGCATAAAATGGCAACCACCTGTTGCACCTTCGTGGAAGGTATTGCTCACACCTCCAGAAACCAGAACACAATCTTCTTCGGCGTTTGGCGTTTGGAAGTGTGGGTCTCTGAAATAAGTAGCAGGAATGATGACAAGATCATGCGGCAAAGCCGCCGATGTGGGCAACAAATGCTTCAGCAAGCAAGGCCGCATATGCTGCCAATCGTCTTGCCCGCCCCAGCGAGGGCTTGGACTGCTCATTTGGGTAGGCATCCAGTCCTGCTCATCACGGCCAGCTGCTAATGACTTTCTGAGCAACACAATTCCACGCTCATGGCTCTCCAATCCGCAAACTGGTAGCAATCCACTTTCAAGTTCTGCCACCATATCCGCAGATGGGGGAGCCTCTGCGCCATCCAACTCGGCGTAAGCCGCTTCGAAAGAGGACCCCAAAGCAGAATCAGATAGCTCCGAGCAATGCGACATTCGATCTGGGGTGGCATCCATGGCCGGCTCAAGGAAAAGCTGTTTGAGCGCTCAAAGATGCGGGATAAGCCCTTACTGTGTCGGAGGGTTCGATTTCATTTATCTGTTCATCACTCTATGACTTTTCATGACGCATAAATAACTATTTATATATATATGTGTAGTTTTATAACTATAAATATACTACGTCTAATGTGTTACGGGATCAAAGCAATTGGAAACAGGGTGGAGCATCTGAACTGGTGCCGGCCATATACCTTCTCTTCTTTGTTTGACTCCTCTCTTTCGTTTGACTCCTTTCTTATTCGTTTGACTC
>CAXAMN010000447.1:731551-784927 GCA_963970005.1 Durusdinium trenchii | reverse complement strand
TGTGTCTTCGGAAGTCGTCTTCGGGGGGGAATTCGTCTTCGGACAATATGTCTTTGGAATTCGTCTTTGGAATTCGTCTTCGGAATTCGTCTTCGTCTGCGGGTCAAAATTGCATACCCGCAGAGCGGCTACAATGTATACATATATATATATGATTATATATAGTACCTCCCGCACATCTGGCACCCATGTCTTAAACACACATGAAAAGATCTTTGGGGGGGTACCATTTTTTTAGCCCTTTTTTGGCATCCTCACGGTTTCAGTCAAGCTGCTGACCGCATTCAAAGCTGCGTCGCCTGGAACACCCCAGATTGAATCAATCAGCTCTGGAGAGTTCTGAGCGGCAAGGCTTTGAAGGCTTGTTCCTGTGAGCACTGAGAACTAAAACATTCCTAGGTAGCTACTAGTAGCGTCCTTGTTCCTAGTAGCGATGCCAGGAGCCCCTAGTAGCTTCTTGTTCCTAGCAGTAAGGCCAGGAGCCCCTAGTAGCGTCCCTGCTCCTGGTGATTCCACCGGTTTCCGATCAAAGCTACGACACCGAGATTTGGGGGCCTGCAAGCTGGGACTGCCGGGGCCGCCGTGCGTTCCGCGCTGGACTTTCGCTCAGTGCTGCCTTTCGGTGTACAGAGTCGGCAACCACTGGGTCTGTCTAAGTGACTTGCTATCTGACTTGCTGTCTTCTGGTCAACGGTTGACATGATGTGGCGAGAAACGCGATCAAGGCCCCAATAGAGCCAACTAGGCTGCAATGATTCGACGCATCAACAAACTGCAACTACTACTAGTAAGGCACTTGTTACTAGTAGCGATGCACTTGTTTCTAATAGCTTCTTGTTACTACTAGTAAGGCACTTGTTACTAGTAGCAAACAGCTCGACCGGAGCCCCTCCGTTTTGTTGATGCCTCCGCGGTGATCCCACGGCCAGTCGTGCTCATGCCTGCCGCAGCACACTCCGTATTCTCTTTAACCATCTTTAAACCATACTGATCCCTGTTGTCAATGTGTCAGGCTACCTCGACTAATCTGAAGGTCAGTCCTCTTTTCCTTCCTAAATCCACACTTTCTTCTGCCCTGTGTCAAAGGATGTGAAACCCCAAACAGAATGAACCTGCGACTTGCTGATGAACCGTCCAAACCATAATGTGTGTAAAAAAAATATAGATACAGTACACATATACATATTATAGGTGCATCATTGTATATCGTTGTATCATAATGAATCCTTGTATGATCTGATAATGGCTGGTGCGTTTGCCACACTACCGCGCACTCTTGCCTAAACGCGAAGCATCACTTCCTGCAGAAACGATTATGTCTAAAGCCTTGCATGCTCAAAGTAATGTGGACGGACAAATGACTTGAGAGAGGAGGGGGTGAACGAAAGGTAGCAGGCAATCACAAGTAACCCTGGTAGAAGTCCATGACGGCGTGAACCGGCGCAGGGGGGATTTGATCCAGGGAGGGGGGGAGGGCCCGTGGTGGGGAACTTTTAGACCAATGTGCCGCCAGGGCTCCTTAGCATACTTTTCATGCAAAACCATAAGACTCCCACAAACGACCAGCAAAGCAAATCGACCTAACAAAAAAGTAATTTGCACGAAACCATGACACACACAAAGCAAAACAATGCTTCATATTTTTTTTAACCATGCATCATCAAAAAGTACATACAGACGCAAACTTGTGATTTTTTACCTTGAAATGTTAAAGTAAAAAACCACAAGTTTTGTAAAAGAACCTCGATAAAAAGGACAACATAGAACCAGACTCATCCTTACCAGAGCTCTCCCTGAAGGAAAAGAACATAGAAATCCTTTCTGCTAAATGGATACCGCTTCGTTTGATGTCTGTTTTTAAGCTGGTGACCTGGATTACCTGAACTTTGGATTACCTGAAAGCTCACAATATGTTACAAACAGGCGATTTGTAAACTATCTTAGTAGCACCACAAACGTATTTAATGCGAATGAGGGGGCGGAAAACATTAGGTTTTGCATTTCAGGAGAGGATAATACCTATTTGGATTTGAGTTCAGTAAGGTTGTTTGCAACTTTACAAAATAACGATCGAACAAGACACCATTTCTTACGTCCATTAGGAGGCTTACATGCCTTTATTCAACGATACAGAGCAATAGTAGGAGGTCAAATGGACCGAAATATTGTTGAATACAATAGACACTGTGAGTTGTATGTTAGAGACATGGATGACATAGAGATGTCAGCTAACCCAAGATGGGACGCTGACTTTCATGACTATGCTACAGTAATGGTTTGGATGTATTATTGCAGGCTACTACTGCTGGTGTTACTCCAACCCCCGGTGTAGTAACTGTATCCCCTGACGGTGATAAAAATGAATGGGGTAGAATAGATAAAAGATACAGTATACAAGACACTCATTGACAGGAATTCCCGGCGCTAATGGTAAAGCCCGATTCAGCCATAAGCCTGTTTGTGGGTTGATGCAATCAAACTATTATTTACCTTTGAGGTATGCGCCTTTGGAATTAGAATTCACAATTGTTAATGATGAATTGGTACCTATTGTAGAACCACAAGGAGGCGCAGTAGGAAACCCGAACACTCAAACTGACAAACAGGGATATTACTTTCAAGCAGCTAACACTTCTACACAGTGGGAATTAAACAATGTTATTATCAGAGCTGAAGTAATGACTTTAGACAACACTGTTAATAACAACATAGTAAAACATTTGTTGGATGGTCAGTCACTAAAACTGGTCTTTCCTATGTATCACACACTGACACAAACCTTCAACACAGGAGGCGGTGAATTGGATATGAACATTGTTAAGTCATCATTCAAACTCACAGGAGCATTCATTACTTTATACAGAACACCAGGAAATGGAACTATCAATGCTAACTATTTGCCAGACAACTATGTTCATAAGCGATGGGACAATGGAGCAGTAGCAAATCCTCAAGACCAAGGCAAAGGTTTCCAAGACTATGGTAGAAACTTATAATGGCAAATCCAGTTAGGCAACAAAAAGTATCCAGAGTTTGAGGCACAATCATTATCATGCAGAAAACTTCTACTATTTGCGAGGAGCCATACATTACATGAACCCGGACCAAGATGCATTGATTTTCAGTTACAGGCAATACAGAGAAAACACATTTATTATTGGTATGTCATTTGAAAAGATGGCTGACGTCAACTTTACTGGAGTTAACACAAAAATGGGTAGTTTAATGACTATGAAAATCCGCCCTACTGAAGGAACTCTAAACACTACACCCGGTGATAGCACTAACGCAATTTATGCTGAAGACATTCAAGAGGTTTTTACCCACCTTATTAGTGCAAGCGTGTTAGAAATTTGCGAACGCGGGTCTGTGGTATACGATTAAAATAATAAGTCTAAATTATTAATATATTTGTCTAAAACAAAATATATTAATAATGTTTAAGTATCATAAACACAACAACAAAACATGCACTAAAGCACATCTTCACAAATCATTAATAAATTTTAGTCCATTTGATATGAGAGATACAAGTTATCTGGAGCATTTACGCAAGGAACTTAAGTTAAGAAATGCAAGAGAGGGCATGGTAGCATTAAGAAAGGACATGATACAAGCAAATGCTAGGTCAAACTATCAAAATGAACTGGACAGGTTGAGAGGTGAAGTCCAAAGAGACAACCTACCGCACAACACAAAAGAACACAGCATTAAGCAACCTAAAGGCCTATTTTTTGCATAAATATATTAACATGTTTACCTCACATATTAATATATGGCAAGTATGGCATTGGAAATGATAAACCCTTATTCAAAATATGAATTGAAGAGGCGACCAACATATGATGAAATAGCAGGGTTGATAGGAGAAAATGAAACATTAACTGGAAGCCTTCCAGACAGAAGGGCTACATTTTTTAAAGCAAGTCCTGAAGGTAGCTTCTTTGATGGCATTTGAAGTATTGAAGGAACAAAAAAACAGAATACAAGGACAAAAGAGACAGATGAGAGAACTATTATTGAGACACAATTTAGGAGGTGGAACAGTTCATGTTGAAAGGATGAGGCAACAGAGTAGAGACACAACCCCAATAGAAGCAGAGACGCCAAGAGATGACAACGTTAATAATGCATCCATTCAAGCACAACTACAAGAAAGAGCCAGAATGGCACAGGAGAGAAAACAACAAGGACAAGCACACCAAAGTTTATTAAGTAGGAGCGCCACACCTGTTATTGATATGATATTTGGTGGATTGAGTAGAACAAGTAGCAGAGTAGGAACGCCAATGGCTCAACCGGTGCCACAATTAGCAATTGATTTAACACAAGACAACCCACAAGCAGAAGATGAAGTAGAAATGATGACAGCAAGAGAAGAACGCGAAGCCCCTGAACCCAAACAAGCAGTATTAAGAACCATTAGCTATAGATTAAATGTAGGAACTATGAGCGCAGAAGCATTGAAATTTCAATTGTTTTTGCGAGGCTTTGATGTAGATGACCCAGAGAATGAACTACCAACAAGAGCAAAAGGCAAAGGAGGAGGCAAAACAACAAAGCAATATTATGTAGATGTTGATATGATACAAACCGGTGTATGGCAAAGAAGAATTGAATCAGAACTATTGAAAGGCAACATTAAAGAATACAGAAACAAACACGGCGCAAGGGGAAGTGAAATGGCATAGTTAAGAATAGAATCTAATTATTATTAATCATGATTTTAGTACACAATAGACTGAAGAAACACATATAATAGATGATGATGAATACTTACATTATTTCTAAATAAGCCAACAGAAAGAAGAGAACGAAGTAATGAGATAGAATCTGAAGATGAGGCAACACAATTCCCAGAGATAGAGAACAAACAAACGCAAACCGATAAGAAAATTACGTTTGACAAAGAGACTGAAACAGGAGATGAATTAAACCGGATAATAGGAAACTATATTGTGAAGATGAGTTCAAAGAACTTCAAAAGTTTAGAGCCATCAAGAAGTGATTTTGAGCCATCAAGAAGTGATAAGATGGTAGAAGCTTTTACACAAATGATTGAACACCCTAGCAGTAGTAGCAGTGACAGTGAAGGCAATAGGTGATGTTTCAAAAGACATAGAGGGACATTAAAGATGGGTTTTAGATTGGCAGAAGTAGCAGGAAATACAGCTATGATGGGTGGCAGTGCTTTATTGTCAGCGATTGATTATTTGACACAAGCAGGGGAAAATGACAATGATAATGAAGAGGAAGTTATAAGCGTGCATTCTTCACCTGCAGTGAGTGTCCATAGTTCTCCACCACATTCAGTAGTAAATGTTTCATCAAGCAGTTCATCACACAATCCACCCATGGTAGCACATCCAACAGATTTACCAATACCTACATCATCAAGCTCATCAAGTAGAAGAAGTAGTAGCGCTTCTGCTTCTGGTTCAGCATATCCAACAAATAAAAATAACAAATAAGTTAATATGTTTTAATAGTAAAATCATTTTGGAACCACCATCAGTATTTGCCTCGTTTCACTGTTGGTGACAGGTATCCTTTTTGGAACACCCCGTTCTTCTCTCTTCTTTTGTTGTCTGAGGCGGTCTCTGTCCCTCAACTTTTGTGCATATTCAGGGTCTTCTCTTCTCCTTTTCTTTTCGTAAAGCGCCTGAAAGATTGACATCTGCACTTTAATTTCATCCAGTGTTAGGTCCGGTCTTCAATGTTTAATTGAGTAGTCATTATATCTTAATGTATATAGTTAATATGTCTTTATATATATTACATTTTAACGATACTAAATAATAAATAGTTTATAACATTAAATGGTTTTTGTTTTAAAGCTTTAAGCTTATTATATATCAATATAAAGTATTATATGACAAAAAATATCTATAGAAAAAAACATATTACCAGTTTAAGGAACATAGGAGACAGGAAAAGAGGCAGGGTTGACACTGCTACACTTCAAAAAATCAATACTGTTATTGACCTTTATGAGGACAGGGAAAAATTGATAAAGGTGTCACTGCAACCAATGACAAGAACCTAAAGAAGGGAGTGAAAGCCTTTGACAAAGCAAGAAAAAATATCAAGATGCGGTACCAATAGGTGAAAGAGAGAAAGTAAAAAAGGCAACAGAACAGGCGGTAGTAGGAAGAACGAGGGCAGTAGTAAACAGGAGAATTAGACAAAAAATTAGCCCAGAGGCACTCAAAAAGTTCTCAGACACGCTCACCAAAACCTTCAGAGAAAAAGTGTTAGCCAACAGAAAGCTGTATGTTGTCAAATACATGCTTTTTTCAACTGATAATAGGTCAGGTGCAAAGAAAAACAGTTTTATAAATGATGGGCGCAGATACTATCCAATAGTGGTACCAAACACTGTAAGGACAGGAAATGTCAAAGCTCAGAAGTTCATAGAGAGTATGGTCAAGGTAAAGGTGGACAGGTTTTCAGACAGAGCAAGGTTCAAAAGAATGATGGCTATAATGAGGACTGATAAATCTTTTGAAGAATTCATGGAGGGAGAGTTTTATCATTATGTAGATTTATTAGGCTTGAGAGTGCTGAGCTGATTGATGAAGATGATGCCAACTATGACATCTTCGCTGATGAACTCACCAACTCAAAAACAAATGTGAGCATTTTTAATCAATACATTCAAATTGAAGTGAACCCAGACTGTTTAAGGTTCAAGGATGCTATCAAGAAAAAAGACCATATTGAAAATGAATGTTGGATGAATACATTGCTAGACCATTATGCGGATAGCCTGATGAGACATAAAAGGGGGAAGCTGGCTAAGAACCTGACCAGAGAAGCCATAATAAAATTAATTAGGAAGGGTGATGAAGAGTTTAAAACGAGAGGGGCATCAATATCTAACATGCATAAGGTCTTCAAATAATTCAATATTAAGGCTAGATTATATGACATTGATGGCAAACAGATTTACAGACATGACCCCGAAGACTTTAACAGCTGTAGAATTGCAACCTTCAATGCTTTAGTCAAAAACTGTCAGGTATACACACTAAATCATAGTTTAGAAAGCCTGAACGCTAAAACTAAAGATGAGAACCCCAACAACCTGAAAATTGGCAACAACTACTTTATCAACAACAAAAAGGAAGCAATGAAGTATAGGATGATAGAATCTATAGATGACCTGCTGAAAATGAATGAAGAAGATGATTATAACATGATATTGAAGGATAATGATTTGGATAAATTTATGTTTGATTTAACGCAGGCTGGGTATGAACCATTGATTAGATACGGGGCAGGCAAAGTGGTGAATGTCAAAATGAACCTGACATTTAAGATAGGTAAGAAGCAGAAAAAAGATGATTACACTATAGTGAGTCAAGACTTAAACACAGACAAGATTGATGAAGACATAGCAGTAAATACAGAGGAGAAACATAACAGAGTTAGTGATGAGATGTTCAAGTTTCATAAGAAACTTATTTATGAAAATCATAAGTCAGACTACAATGAAACCGATGTAAAAATATTGGATGAGAGCAGGACAATAGTAGCAAATGGTCAATTCAAATTGATGACAATAAAGAATGGCTACCTACATCATGACCCTATAAGAGATAGTGAGACATGCAGTATTGACAAGAGGAAGCATTGACTCATTCAGCCAGTGAGATTTCAAACATTCCTGTCTTCGGGGAGTTTGATATTTGGAAGCCCTATGATTTGGAATGTGATTCTTGAAATCTGGGCGATTATACACTGTATTTAGTTCAGGCATGTCATGGAACCATATTCTTTAACAAAAAGTTTAACTTGGTTTATGGTTTGCATCTGAAGAAGTTAGCCAAGAGAGGAGTAGTTATGACTCATGACAATATTATACTATAAGACGCCTTCTCATGTACACAAGGTGAAGTATAAGAAAGCCATTGAATAATTATATAATGCAAAAATCAGTGAAGATTAAAATTAAAACAATATGATTAAGAAGACCATTGCAAACATTTCCTTTGGTCTACTAGAAAAGGGCTACAACAAATTAAATAAGAGCAAGATTTTTGATAGTCTTAAGGAGGCACTCTACTATCAGAACAAGTATGGGGGCAAAATCTATACCTTAGATGATGTTGAATATGAAGACGTGGATGGGCGGGGTGACCCCAAAGAAAGAAACAGAACAACCAAACATTACTAATTTCAGGACAGAAGCAGTTAATGAACGGGTTTCGGTATATTAAATAACTGCTGTTGCAACATCATAACTACAGTATGTATGATGCAATGGAGAGGCTTAAAGAAAAGGGCATCAACGTATATGCTATAAAAACTGATGCACTACACATAGCCAAGACAGACTTAAAGAAGGCTAGGAAGATACTAGAGTTTGGAAGGGAGATTGGCAACTGGAGAGTTGAAAAGATGATGGTAAAATCTTCTTCTGGCTGGTATGCATGGAAACATAATGAGTTGATAAAAAAGCCGGCGTACAAAAATGAAAATATTGAAGTAGAGGAGGAATGGAACACATAAGAGATATGTGAACACATAATCAGAAAGAAGAGGGTGATGATTAGAGCCAAATATGCAGAAAGTGGCAAGAGTTATATAGGCAAACATCTGGAGAAGATGGGCTACAAGACTCTATTTATAGTTCCTCAGAATATGTTGAAACAGGATATTGAATGTGAAGCGGTGACATTGAATGTGTTCTTTGGCATTGGCATTGATAAAACAAACAGCCTACCAAAGTATGATTATTCAGGGTTTGATGCAATAGTCTTTGATGAAATCTATATGTCTTCACCTTTCATATTGAATAAGATAAGGCAATTTACCCTGAAGAATCCTAATAAAATTATCATTGGAGCAGGTGATGTCAAACAACTTCCAAGCATAGAGCCTTATACTAAGTGTCAGAATGTTGAAGATTATGTTGATAATTGTATTGACATAATATTTAAACATAACATCTTTTTTAAAGACATGTAAGAGAGTAGGGGGCAAAGACACTAAAGCAGGTGAGAGGAACATATATGATGACCTTTGGATTAAAGACATGAAGATTTCAGATTGGGTAGCTAAGCATTTTAAGTTTACAACTGATATTATGATAAGTGAAAACAACATAGCTTATACCAACATCAGGTGCCAAGCTCTGGCACATGAAGTCAGAAAGAAACTAGGCAAGAAAGATAAATATAAAGCAGGTGAGATTTTGATATGCAGACTTTACAGACATGAAAAGGAAGGAAAATTTAATGTGAATATCAGGTGGAAGATTTTAGAAGTGAAGGGTGGAATGATAAAGATACAGGACATTAAGGATGAAGAAAATATAAGAATTATAAGTGAGAAAGTGGCAAACAAGCATTTTAAATATGCATATTGTGACAGGGGACATTACCAAGCGGCAATATAACAATACATGAGTGGCAGAGAACAGAGTTGGTGAGCAACGAGGGTTTAAACATTTAAAACATATAAAAGATTACGATTATTTTTTTATTTTTCTCCGAAAATTTAAAAATGTAAATATTAAATCGGACTATTCTCAGAGATCACCAAATTTCCAGATGATTTAAACATTTTTTAAAAAATAAAAAGAATTAAAAAAAAGATTGCGATTGATTTATTTTTTTTTATAATTTCTAAAATTTTTCGGAGCCTTGAAAAATTTAATACATTTAAAAAATATAAAAGATTTTGATTTATATGTTTTATTATTTTTTTATTATTATTTTTTTTAAATTTTTAAATCATCTGGAAATCTAGTAATCTCTAAGAACAGTCCTACGATTTAAATTTTTTATTTTTTTAAATTTTCGGAGGCTCCGAAAAATTTAAAAAAATTAAAAAATATAAAAGATTGCGATTTATATTTTTAAATTTTTTGGAGCCTTGATATGTTTTAAAATTTATAAAAAATAAAAAAATAAAAAAAAAAAAATAAAACATATAAAAGATTTCGATTTATATTTTTTAGATTTTTTAAACTTTTCGGAGCCTCCGAAAATTTTAAAAATTTAAATCGGACTATTCTCAGAAATCACCAAATTTCCAGATAATTTAAACATTTTAAAAAATTTAAAAATTTAAAACATATATAAGATTACAATTTACATTTTATTTTTTTTAGATTTTTCGGAGCCTTAAAAAATTTAAAAATTATAAAAGATTTCGATGTATATTTTTAAAATATTTTTAAAATTTTTTAAATGTTTAAATCATCTGAAAAATCTGGTGATCTCTAAGAACAGTCCTACGATTTAAATTTTATAAATTTTCGGAGGCTCCGAAAAATTTTAAAAAAATTAGAACATATAAAAGATTGCGATTTAAATTTTATATTTTTTCAAATTTTTTTGGAGCCTTGAAAAAAATTAAACAAAGCTAAAATATATAAAAGATTTCGATTTTTATTTTTTAAATCTTTAAAATTTTTCGGAGCCTCCGAAAATTTAAAAATTTAAAAAATTTAAATCGGACTATTCTCAGAGATCACCAGATTTCCAGATGATTTAAAAGTTAAAAACAATTAAAAAATATAAAAGATTGCGATTTAAATTTTTAAATTTTTTAAATTTTTCGGAGCCTTGAAAAATTTAGAAAAACTAAAAAATACAAAAGATTTCGATTTATATTTTTTAAGTTTTAAAAATTTTTTAAATGTTTAAATCATCTGGAAATCTGGTAATTTCTAAGAACAATCCTACGATTTAATTTTTTTTAATTTTCGGAGGCTCCGAAAAATTTTAAAAAGTTAAACCAATATAAAAGATTGCGATTTAAATTCTATATTTTTTAAATTTTTTTTGGAGCCTTGACAAATTGAAAAAAAAAAAAAAAAAAATGTAAAAAATATAGAAGATTTCGATTTATATTTTTTAAACTTTTTAAATTTTTAAATCATCTGGAAATCTAGTGATCTCTAAGAACAGTCCGATTTAAATTTTTTAAATTTTAAAAATTTTTAAATCATCTGGAAATCTGGTGATCTCTAAGAACAGCCCTACGATTTAATTTTTTTAAACTTTTAAATTTTCGGAGGCTCCAAAAAAAGTAAAAACAATAAAAAATATAAAACATTGCGATTTAAATTTTGAAATCTGAACATATCAAACGACAGCCCAATTTAAATACTTTATTTTTGATATAGTATATAATTATTAATCTATATATATTTAATTATGTTAGCTTAAATTATCTCAAGGCAGACTGCGCGGCACATAGGGTATACTCTTCCCTCTTACGGGGGGCCCCCCCCCCCCCGACGAACAGAATCAACTCTTACAGGACCAAATTCAATGCACAATCCCAACTCCTGATTGTAATACATTTTTGCTAAAGCAAGGAGAACTCAGGTAGCTCAAGCTACCTTTCGTGACTTGCTTCAACCGTTCCGCAGGCACACTTCTGTTTGTTTCCACGAATCTCATTGAACCCTTGCTTTGTTCCACGGTCGCAGTCCAGCACTCGGTGGCTCGGGCACGTGATAGGGCTTGATGCCTCGGAATCAAGATTAATGGGGCGATGTACAGATGTGCACAGTGTAGGTGGTAGCCTCCTGGTCCGCGTAGAAAACATGGACAAACCATGACAAATCTAGCGGCCAGCGTTAATCTGGTTGAAGTAAGCTGGTCGCACTTTCTTTGTGTCCTCGTTTTGTGCTTTCCACAAGGTTGCGCCCAAATCATGAAAAATTGTGAATGACTGTTCTGGTGATTAGATTCAGGCCCAGGTCACATTTCTAGGTTTTCTGGGATTGTGTGGCTTCGGAAAGGAGGTCACCAGGACAAAGTGAATTTGCAAGAAGTAGCCAAAGGACAGTTCATTTCCAATTGACCATTGAGATGACGAGATCAAACAACTAAAAACATGATTGCTTCCAAACAAAGACGTAGTACGGGTAATGGAGTCCAAGACTTAAGACTTGAGTAAGCATAGTAGGAAATTGGCTCCATTTCAACCAAGTTCCTGCGTGTTTCATACACCCACTCTCATGAATGCCAAGCAAGCCGCGCATGTCACAGCTTGGGGAAGAGGCATCACGCGATAGCCTATCGACATAGCGGCATCTACGGTGCCATGACATGGAACATGTCAAAGAGAATCCCGAAACCCAGCTTGGCCGGAACTCACCGCTCCAACAGTACTCATACCATCTCATACCTTTTCAAAACAACGATTCCGAAGGATGATCATTTCATATCATTTCTATATTGACCATTTTATCATTGCGAATCAACACTTTAGCACGTGCATTGAGCTACGCCCATCGAGGACGCAGTTCTGACGCGCCTTTCGATCATCTGCAACGCCTGCTTTTCGGCATTGTCTGCAACCTGCAGCTCTAGCTTTCTTGCGGTTCAACAACTCATGACAAAAGCGTGGCCGCACAAAGCTAGCTCATGGACCTGCACTGCTCCAAAATGTGAACCGCTGCCACCTCCACTGTGAAGTGTTTTGGTTCCACGTCTCAGCATTGACATCTGCTATAGTCCAGAACAGCAAGTAAATTAGACATGAGCTGTGTCGAACACCTATTGGAAATGGCTTTGCTATTGTAGCATCCTTTCGCAAAGGGCTATCACATCCTTTTCATCGCCACAATTTTGCCTTTCGCATCATGTTCCACTGATTTCCACTGTACTCACCACTTTGTGCTTTTGATCTGTCTTTTGCAACAGCTTTCTCGAAGCTTTCGCGAACAGTTTTGCCTTTGCAGTGGGTATGTCAGGACAAGTGTACGACAAAACCATACAAAATGCTATGCAAGGTTTTTGGATGTTTTTGGCGTGGCTGAAATTACGTTGAATCAACTTAGTCCAAAGCCCCCACCTCAGGCCACTCTGGCTCTTCTGGCGTTGACCTGGAAGCTGAGATGTGAGATGGTGGACAATGGCCTGGTAGGCTTGTTGTAAATATCGTCCGCGTTTGCCTTTCCCAATATCTGTCCATGGTAGATCGGGCACGACCCGACATCTTGCATGCCTGGCAACATATGTTTGTCAAACTTTGAGATGTATCGTTTTGGTGGCAAGGACCCTGTGCTCTCGTAAGGTTGTTTAACACAACAGGTTGAATACGACTGGAAACAAGAACCCCCCCAAAGATACCCAAACAAAGGTTCAAGAACCTGTAGCTAGGGGATGCTCCCCATGAGTTCGCTACCAGGTCTGACATCTCTCAGTTTCTCTCCTGGTGGTGAAGCTGTGGAAAAACTCCTCCACAATGTCCTCCAGCAAGGAGTCAGACCTCCTCAGAGTGACGTTTGCGGCCACTGGCAATCAGAATATCCGTCAGTCATATCTTCAACACCATGGGTGTCATTGCTCAAGATATCGACATTCTTTTCAGAACTTGAGGCCTGTTGAAGTCATGCAAGCCACGTCAAGCCACCTATGTGAGGTCTCCACAACTTCTTATCTTTTCTTTTCACTCCATATCGTTTGGCCTGGCATCTCCTGCCCTTTCCAAACACGGGTACTCAGCAATGAGTAGAGGTCTCTATTTTACTGCCTCACATTGTTGCCTTTTTGTCCACAAAAAGACAATGGGACCATACTACTAGGAACAAGAAGCTACTAGGGGCTCCTGGCATCGCTACTAGGAGCAAGGACGCTACGACGTGACATGACGTGACGACACCATGACTCTCCCGAGATTTGTCCCAGCCAAGGCTCCAAAGACAACGAAGGGTCGCCCATAGTTGCCTCACCTGGGCACGGTGGTTGCCCATGTTGTATATACCCCTGAGTACTTTGTATCTCACCAGTCAAGAAAACCGGTCAGAGAAGAAGTCCCAAGTTGGACTTCTTCATCCAAGACTGGTTTTTGAAGGTTTTTGAAAGTGATTCAGTGCGAGTCAACCCTTTCTCAGCAAGAACTCACATGCATTCATCCCAAGTATCGAAAGGGTCGCCATTCGCAATTTTAAGTTTTGTTCATATGAGTAATTGCCATATTCACCGATGCTCCGGCCGGAAAATGGGTGAACATGGAACCAGTGTCAACATGATCTCCAGCCACAAGTGAGAAGCCTCGTTGGTTTCCCTGACTGGGAGGTCGTGAAGCTGATAGAGTCTGATAGAGTGAGAGGCCTGGCTACAAGCACCCAACAGTAAGCTTAATTATGCTGCATATGCCTATGCCAGCTTCGGCTAGTTTACTGTCAACCTTTCCCTCGCTTCCCAAGAGCATTTCCAAGACACATGCGTGCGGACACCATCGAGAGGGGTAGCAATCATGGTGCGATCTTCGAAATCCAATGGTTGCCCGAACTGTTCCAGCAGGACATGTCCTTAGCAGTTGCAACTGAGGTCCTGTTCATGCCATATGCCTGCACAACATTGCGCAACATTCCTCTCCATGAAATCACTGTAGTTGCACAATTGAATCTGCTCCGGGTAGAGGAACTCTTGAGCTCAGATTGTGGGGGCTTTGATGTGGCACACACACAAGCTGTAGCTCTCCAATTTAGCCTTGCAAAAATGTTAGACAAGTGAATCTGCGAAGTGACATGATTGTTATTGTATTTCTATCGTCTATCTCGGCAGCCAACGACTTTGTACAAATCCCAGTCTCTGAGCGCCTTCTGCAAGCACACTCGCACATCACCACCTGGTCCGCCGGGTGATTCGTGACATGTTTTGAAGGGCATTCTAAGCTTGTATCTTTCCTGTAAACCCAACCTTCATAGTGCAACAAAATATGTTCGAAACCAACGAGCGCAATAATGTCTCTTGAACCAGCACTCAACAGCAACACGAGTTGGGTTTGCCCGCTCTCAATCCAACCCTCAACGCAGGAACAGCCAAGCTGCTATGGCTTTCGATGTCTTTTTCCAGTTGGCTGTCATTCTGCTCTGGAGCCTCTTTCCTTAGCACTGTCGAACACAGACAAGTGCAACCAAAATCCCCAAACTGGCACATACCCAGCTAGTTTGAGATTTTCAGGCTTGATAAGTACTTGATATCAAATAAATTGAATAGATTCAATAGTATCAAATAGTAACTTAGTAGGCATTGCTGGCGTTGCTAAGAAAATCCACATCTGCGTTAATCGCATCTCGAGCGCCCAAAACCATTCACGGTTGGGCTTAAAAAGGTCGCTGCAAAAATTTCAATCCAAGCTGAACGAATTCCAACCGTTTTGAAATGTTTTGAACTAGTTTGACACAAGAACCGGTGAAAATCCAAGTTGCACCCTCTGTTTGCGCTCTCCTTCCCCTGCTCGCTCTCTCTCTCTCTCTCTTTTTCTCTTTCTTTCTATCTTTCTTTGCCTCCCTCTGTCATTATTTGTTCGGTACCGCTTGCACCGAATTGTTACCCAGCCTTTTTGTTCTTGAGGGATTCAAACCCATCCCAGTCCCTGTCTTTGAGCAGAGCTAATCGACGCCTTACCAACTACACTTCTGGGCCATCTTCTGCCTCCCTGCGTGTCTGGGCCAATGCATCTGTTCAAGCTGATGGCGTGATCATGCTCAAGATGTTCATTTTTCTCCACTACCGCTGTGGACCGCACATTTCCCTCTAGTCACTAGTCCGACTCAATTGGCATCGTTTGGTTTGAACAGGGCAAGACCAAGGACCAAAGGCATCTGAGTTCCAGTCTTTCCAAGTCCCTTCCCCTTAGAGCAACAACAGCACAACACCACTCTTCCTCCCAGCTGCAAGTACGTCAAGAGGTTGACGTCTTCGCCAGATGCCTGCAGACCGTTGGCAACGAACGCCCATCGAGATCTAGGTAGGCTGCAGTTGATCCTCAGAACAACGATCGCGTCGGTGTCTAAAGAAGGCCTGGAAAGCAGTTCTGCTTAGGTTCCGTCGTTCTTATTTTTTGTTCGCTTACCAGTGACCTGCTTGGCAACGCTTCGGTTGTGAGCATGCAAGCAAAGTCCATGATATGTTACCCGCTCCACCAGGAAATATACGAGCGATCCCGACACATGCAACATCCGTCATTTCAACGCTCCCATGCATCAGCACACATCTCCTCCGCTGCGTTCCGGCAAAGCCGCAGCTCCTGCGTCTTCGGTGCCAAACCCGAAAGTATCATCCATTAATGTTTCCGCTCCACTCCATTAATGATTGTTTCCGCTCCATCAGCTTGCCGTCCGAAAGCGCTAATTGGACCCCTCCCACCCTGTATGCCGGGATTGGCACATGGTTGCAAAAAGTTGAGATTCCACAATGCTCTGCACGGTTGCAAAACTCTCATTCACCTGGCCCTGATTGAACCCCCATCCACTTGCACCTGTTGGTGCTGAAGCCGCTGCTGTCGCAGCTGCAAGAGCAGCTGTTTGTTCCTGAGCTTTCTCCACGCGAGTGCACGTGTCGGATTGATTTGCATCTGTTTGTCTGTTGAATGTGGTGTAATTGGGCGGCCTCATACTCAACCCCCCGCATGTGCCCAAAACGCTTTAAGGATCAGCCAGTCCCAATGCTACTCAACACAGCAACGCTGTGTGTGATCACACACTTTCAGCTTCCCTTAGAAAGCAGTGACTGCCGCACTCCCTTTTTAGATCGCGTCAGGCATGGGGTCGAGCGATCTTGATTTCAAACTTCAAAACTTACAAGATCAGCGTCGTTTGAGCGACTCTCACTACGCACTCAGGTGTCAACTGAGTACAAGCCTTGAGTAGGCAAACACTGAGAGGAAGAAATCTGCAGGAAGGTCTAAACTGATCAGCGAAGCTTGGGTCCTGGTCTCCCCCCTGCAGATTTAATCCACAGGGAGGGAGGGTGGGTTAAAAGTTCAATCTGGAGTGATCACTTTCTAGCCAAAATGGCACATGACATCGGTGGATCACTTCATTGAACAACATGTTAGAAAGCAAAAGAAAGCTGAACAGCCGTAAGCCATAGAGAGTAACCCCCTTATCCCAGACCTAGCGGGTGATAAGCGACCTACTCAAGACAGCGACGCCGTGTGTGATCACACACTTTCAACTTCCCTTTGCCGCGCTCCCTTTTTGGATCGCGTCAGGCATGGGGTCGAGTGATCCTGATTTCAAACTTGAAGAGCTTACAAGTTACAAGATCAGCGTCCTTCGAGCGACTCTCACTATGCACTCAGGCGTCGACTGAGCAAGGTTGGTCACACACAAAAAGAGTATAGTACAAACCTTGAGTAGGCAAACGCTGAGGGCTGAGAGCAAAAAATCTGCAGGACGGTTTAAACTGATCAGCGAAGCTTGGATCCTCTCCCAGGCCCAGACTGACTGAACTAGAGCCGGCGGCCATCTTGTGAACTGTGCACCAACCAGCCTCCCGGCCTCCTTTCAAATCATTTCTGGACGGCCAGCCGGCCGGGTTGGGTTGGCGCCTGCGGAAATACGAGCGATAAAAATCCGGCACCTCAACTGGAGCGCCAGTTCCCAGAACAAGGACAGGACATTAGCTCGCAAACATCAGATTTGCTCGAGCAGCCTTTGATCAAGGCCGCTTCGACAACCTCAGTCTATGAGCAAAATCACGATTGCAAGACGATCCGAGAAAGTGATGACTCGATGGGTATAAATTTTGGGTGGTTCGTCGCAACCACTTTGAGCTGACAGAAAATGAAATCACGACAGAAAACTGTCTCGACCGCGATCGGGAAGCCGCGGCCTAACGAACTCACGGGGATCAGGAGTAGAGCCGTCAGTAAAGATGATCACATTTCTTAGACGCTTGTCGATCGATAGTCCTCGAGTCCTCGGGGGCCCTGCGCCTATGAGCTTTGACCGTTGACGCAGGCCTCCTTTAAAGGAGGATCTATAGACCGAACTTAGGACCGAGCGGCGTTCTCATGGCTCTGAGATCACTTGCAAGAAAGCTCTACCCATCTTACCCCGGAGCTGCGAGGCCCCAAACATCAATTGAGCGTGCGCATGTAACAACTCGCGAGCGGAACGCGCCACATGGAAGTCTCCTAGCTAGCCCTCCAGAACATGAACACGCTAGACCTGATTCTAGTCGTGCTATACGAGCTAGTGCCACAGTGCTGCTAACTTAACCGACTTGCGTCACGCTTGAACAACTCCACAGCAACGGACTCTCAGAACGATCGCAGGCACTGACCTCAAAACACACCTCCCAGAATGAGCCTTGACCAAGAGTAAAAGCTCACAGCGAATTTCAACACGTAGCGCGAATCGCTGCCGATCGAAGGCTTCCTCTTAGCCCCACGACCAGGGCATCGTTGATGTACCGTCGCGTCACCATCCGAGCGATAGCCCCTCAGCTCTAGGTGGAGAAGGAGTGAGATCAACCCAAGTCACTAAGTCGCTGAAAAGCCCACGTCCCCGGTGTAGGAGTACCATCAGGCGCCAAGGCACGGATCCGTAGGACAACATGGAGCCAACGATGATGAGCTTCCGGCCGTCGAGGGTACGCATGTAGAACATAAGTTCATATTGTACCCCGTGCTGGGGCTCCTCACCTGACAAGCGCCGCCAGAGAGAACGTTGACGCCTGCCGGGGCGTTTGAAGCGGTGAAGAGATCCTTTGATCTCGTGAGTCAACCGCGAGGGTCGATCGTTCATCTGTCCCCGCACCGCCTTTGCGCAGGTAAGGCGGCCGTGCTGCGCTGAACGCCCCATCTGCCCAAAGTGCAGTGAAGGGAGCGGGCGCATTTCCTTGCCCTTCCTCGCGGCCCTCTCAGCCTGCTTCCGATTCCTCAACTTCCTGGATCCGTACTGCGGGTTGGTCCCGGCCAGCAAGTTCTGAGCAGCCTCTGTTGCGGGAGTCGCATTGGAGGCAGCCGCTGGTGGAGCAGGGCCGCTGGTTGAGCTGCAGCTGCAGGTGTTGGCATTGGAGACTGAGCAGCAATCTTGGGTCGAGGTTCGGTGCAGGTAGTGGGCTCTGAGCAGTGTCCTGCTCCTGTTCTTCGTGCGGGGCTGACTTCTCAGGTTGGGCTGTTGGCTGAACAGTCACAATGTCCAGATCTATCACCGTTGGGAAGTCCAAAGCGCCAGGAGGAAGATCTTCCTCCTCCGTCTGATCAAGTGACCCACTCCAGCTAAAAGCATCTGGCGGATCCGGTACGTTTGTCCAGCTGGAGGCACTGATATTGCTGACGGGGTCCTCCGGCCTGATCGCCCCATTCACTGCAAGCGCCTGCTGTCCGATGAACGGCGGTAAAGACATGGCTGCAGTTCGAACGACCTAGACCACAACCTTCGATGATCACCCCAGGCCCAAAGGATAGAACCCCACGGCTCAACCACTCTCAAAAAATTCAATCTGGGGTGATCACCTTCTAGCCAAAACGGCACATGACATCGGTGGATCACTTCATTGAACAGCATGTTAGAAAACAAAAGAAAGCTGAACAGCTGTAGAAAGTAACCCTCACCTAACCAGTGATAAGCGACCCGTTACATCTGTCCAATAAACCCAAACATATGTAAAATATACAATATACCACACACACACACACACGCAACAAATCATATATAATAGCAGAAATGAAGCACGCTTGTGAAGTTGGCTTGATGGTCATGACACGACCGCGTTCACTTTGAAGCCCTTTTGCTGATCAAAAAAAAAGCGGTGTTATGCCCGTGAGGGTTATGAGCCCAACGCCTTGAAGGGCTGGGTCTTTTTTAGGTCGCCATGAGTGACGAGGCTACCTCAGAGAAAACCCCGGAGTCGGGGGTGAGAGCGATTGAGGATGTGAGACCCAATGATGGGGTCATGATGAGGCCAACAGGGCCACCCACGGTTCTAGGTCCCTCGAACTGGAACCCGTTTTGGTCAGAGGGCATGAGCGATTCGACCTGCCGACTTGCCTCAGATCCAGCAGGAATCGCCTGAGCTGCTTCCTGGTGAGCCGACTGGGGTTAGCCCGCCAAGAGAAGGACCAGAAGCGTTTCGTGCCATGATCCAAGGTCTAGTTTCGGAGAACGCCAAGCTTTGGAGCGAGCGCGAGGCTTTCATGGGCAATCCTATGGACAGCCGCTGGAATGGACCTGGGCAGCAATGGATGCAGCCACCTCCTTGATCTATGGGTATGATGGTTCGATGTTTGAGGCCATGAAAATGGGCACGACGGCTTCGTCGCGGCCTGCTGATGGGGGCTTGTTGGGCCCGCTGATGCGAGACGGAGGTCTAGGGGGTTCCAGCAACATGGTCTTCCGGATCCTCGCAATGATTTTGGGGATCAACATCGGCTTCTTGGTGGACCCAGGACTAGTCTCATGGAGGTCTTCAACCGGGTCTCGGCAGCTGGAGGTGCAGTCCAATCCATGTTAACGGGCGCTGCTGGGAAGGACTTTGAGATCGGGGCCTTCCAGGGTGGCACACGTGGGGGTGTTCGGCATCCGGGACAAGATCGTAGTTCTCAACCTCAAGGTCGTGGTGATCCATTGGCTTCCGGCGATCAGGGCCAAGTGAGCAGGGTGGCCAGTCAGGGGGAAGTCGTTCAGGTGATCCTTCCAGTGGTGGTGGACAGCCTGGTGGAGGTTCTCAAGGGGGTCTGTCACCTCAAGACAACGGTCGACCTGTACAAGGTGGAGGTATTGGGGCGAGCAAATGTGGATATGTCGTTCCAGCGGGGGTCCCGATCGGCGGCGGTGGGTTTCCTGGTGGAGGTCCTCCTCCCAGTGGTGGTGGTCTACCCGATGGTTTTCCTGGAGGTGGTTTCCCGGGCGGACATCCTGGAGGCTTTCCTGGTGGTGGTTGGCCAACGGATAGCATGGCATCAGAAAGGGCAACAATGCCCACCAATGAACAGTTTGCACAAATCTATGGACGTCGTCAGGCACAACTCCTACTGCAGCTACATCACCAAATCACCAGGCTGAGGCTAAAGGACACATCCTTTGGGGACACACCCTTTGAGATGCACAGTTGGTCGCTGCCAACGTGGTGTGTTGCTATTTACTCCTGCGGCAGCGCGCGAAAAAATTGATGCTAGTCTGTCTTTGGCCAGAATCCCCATGGCTGAGAGAGGCAGCGATCGCCAGTGCGAATCAGGTGCTCGCAGTTCTGTGCTGCTGCTGTGCGTGCTGTGCGTGCCATCAGCGGAGGACATACTGTTTTTGGCCAAGAGGGTAGGTCACTTCTTGATATAGAGACTGCGACACGGTATTGAGGGGGCATGATGCTCCCCTCAGCGCCCGGAGGTGGGGACGACCAGGCGGGGGTGGCAATCCCTCCTGGCGGTGGAGGTTCCGGTGGAGGTGGTGATCCAGCGCAGCCTTTTGCTGGCTCTCCGGCGTGGCTTGGAGGCCATCACCCAACACAAGTCGGTTCGTGCCGTGGATTTGCTAACTCTCCAAGAACTCTCAGAGTCTGAAGTTGGCCCTCTCATCGCTGGTGATTGGTTGACCACGATTGGACCGTTTTTGAGGGACATGAGCTCCAGTTCATCTATGTGGTGGGACGAGGTCCTCCACGTTGCAGGGAACCTGTTGAACTCGGAACCTATGGAGCGCCTGAGGTTGGTTGCTGTGAGTCCACCGGCTTTTCATCGTGCGCCTTGGCTTCGAATTGAACAGCGAGGTTCCGTGGCTCTTTTGAAAGCAATCCCGGAGTCCATCCGCTCCGGACTGGTGTCCCAACGAGAGGTCAGCTCCGTTAGCATTGTGTACAAGATCCTGAGGGTCTATCAGGCAGGCGGCCAGGAACCCTCATCACCGATTTTGACACCCAGATCATCGTTCCTCTTGGGAAGGTGGTGCGGCTGGGCTATCGTGTCAAGTGGGAAAGTGATTCTTTTGAGCTTGTCGACCCTCTGGCGCGAAGATTGAGGTGGAGTTGGAAGCTGGTTGTCCCACGGTGGAGATCTCGCTGGCTCAACGTCTGATCTCGGAGCTGGAGGTGAGGAGGAGATGACGAAGCGGGGCTCGGCTTTGCGGGCAGGAAACCCGGGTGATCTAGCACTGTTTGGAAATGGTTGAATGAGCTGAGAGAAATGTGGCCAGAAGTTCCTGACGAGCTCTTGGCCCGGGTGATTCCTACACAAAAGTGGACGGCGGATTCGGTTCCTCTCAACCGTCGTCAGCGGCAACGCATCCTGTCGAGCTCTTCGATCGTTCTGCACCTGTTTTCAGGCCCTGAGCAGTCCTGGTGGAAGAAGCATCTTGAATCCAACTCTCGCACGGTGGTGTGCCTTGACAAGATGGCCGACGCCAGTCAAGACCTACTTTCGGACCAGCTGGCAAGCTTCCTGGCGGAAGTCTGTGAGAAGGGTACGGTGGACGTCCTTTTAGGGGGCCCTCCTTGTCGGACGGTCTCCAAGCTTCGGTTCCGTCGACCTGGACCACCACCTTTGAGAGCTCGAAATGGCCCTGAGCGTTTCGTCTTGAATGACCTCTCGGATTCTATGAGGGAGCTTGCCTGGAGCGATGCCGTTCTCTGGATGAGGCAACTTTGGCTCTACACCCTGGCTTGCGCTGCTCGAAAGAAGGAGGTTCTGTTCCTCAAGGAGCATCCCCGTGATCCCGAGGAGTACAAGGCGACCAATGACACAAATGAGTACCCGTCTTTCTACGCTTGGCCGGAGTGGGAAGTCTTCAGAGATCGATATGGTCTTTCGGAAGTCCGGCTTGATTTGGGCGCTCTGGGTCACACACGCCGCAAGCCCACAACATTGGGGACCAATATCAAAAACACTTGAGGAGCTTCGATGGGCTGACCGATCATCATGCTCGACAGGTGCTGGATGAGTCAACTCCACTGGCCGATCGAACATCGCAGAGTCGGAGTTGGGCTGCTTGGCCGGAAAGGTTCAAGCAGGAAATCGTCAGAGGGATTGTGCTGCAGCTTGACCACCTTGGAGATCGAGGAGGTGATCCGGTGGGGGTGTCAAAAATGACAGCGGAGCAGTGGAGAACTCATGTCTTGCAGGACCGTCCCTTTTGCCAAGGAGTGCACTACATGTCTTAAGGGGGCTGGGAAGTCCCGACCACATCGGAAAGTCCCTCATCCAGATGCCCTGACGCTGAGCTTGGATGTCTGTGGTCCGTTTCGGAACCTATGATCTGGACTCGGAGAATGGCATGATTGAGCAGCTGGTGAAGGAAAGTGAAGCCAGGTGCATGAAACTGGAGGCGGAGACCTTGAAGGTGACAGCCGAAGAGGATGAGATCTTCCTTCAAACCAAAGCGGTCAGCCTACAGGAAGTCCGGAAGTCTTTGCCTCCGTGGATCCCTTCCCTCAAGACGGAGGTTGACAACTTCGATAACAACAAGGCCATTGTCCGGATCAATGAGGAGCAGACCCAGAAGATCATGGCCGACGCCCAAGAAGCGGGTCAACGCGCTGAGCTCATCCCTGGAATGGGGGTCTTCACTCGAAAAGCTGGCGATGGTCGCCGTCGTTCGAGGATTGTGTGCCCTAAGTCTGCTGAAGTAGTAATTTTACTAAATCCTTGAAATTACTAAAATTGAAAAAATTACTATATAAAATTACTAAATAATGCATTTTTAGTAATTTTGCGAGAACTCAAAAATGCATCAAAAGTGCATCATAAAAGCTTCAAAACTGTGCATCACAGCAGCCACAAGGAATGTACTGCACAAGCAAAAGAAACATGCCCAAGTAGGCCAGGAATGTGTGTGAACCTTGAAAAAATCAATCACCACCTGTGGATGGCGGGGGAACTCTCACAAGTGGAAAAACACAGCCTTGTCTGTGTTCAAGACCAGCTTGCCCTGAGCATGGTCTATGCTGTGGTTCACCAACATTCTCTGTCGTTCAGTCTTTCCTGTCTTGAGCTTCTTGCTTTTCTCCCACTCCTCTTCAAGCCAATCTGGAAGCGCTCCAGAGGCCAGCGTTGTTTTAATTTCGCATTCTTGCTGCGGTCTTTCTTCTGGTCTGTCTCCTTTGGCATGCTGAAGTTGGTGTTGAGGTCGACCACCTCATCGCATGTAGCAACCTCCTCTTCTGGGCCCTCTGTGCTCTCCTCTGTGTTCTCTTCTGCCTTCTCTTCTGTCTTCTCCAAACCCTCTGACCATTTCTTCTGTTTCTTTTCTGGCTTTGTGTTCTCAGGCTTGGCTTCTTCAAGACCTTCATAACCTTTGTTGTAGGTTTCTTCATCACAGCCTTGCCCTTGAGCTGTGCCTTTGCCTTGCCCTTGACATGCGCAGCAGGCCTCTTTTTGGGCTTGCATTGACACTCTAGTGAACAGTCTGGTGAGGACTTGGTTGTGTAGCAGGCACTTCTGCTTCTCCACCATGGCTGGACATGGCTCTAGTCTCTGGTACCTCAAGAAGATCTATATTTTATATGGTAATCTTGACTGCTTTCTGCTCTCATGAACCCAAAAGACATGAAGAAGCTCTGGAAACATAACAACCCAGGTACTAACCAACTAAAGTCTCAAGTACTTTGGTCTTTACACAATTAAGACCTCTCCAAGTAACTTGCCTCAAGGTGCAAAAGCAATCCAAGAGACCAGGTCCTTTTGAATTACAAATTTTACACAACCAAGACCTCTCCAAGTAACTTGTCCCGAGATACTAAAGCAATCCAAGAGATCAGTTCCTTCTGAATTAGAAACATTTTTATAGATTTTTCTTAAAAGTTATATGTTTTTATTGAATTTTAGTGATGCATTTTTGATGATGCACTTTTGATGCACTTTTAAAGGTTTTTGATGCACTTTTGAAAGTGCATCAAAAGTGCGTCAAAAGTGCATCAAAAGTGCGTCTTTTAAAAAAACATATAAATTTTAAGAAAATTCTATAAAAATGTTTCTAATTCAGAAGGAACTGATCTCTTGGATTGCTTTAGTATCTTGGGACAAGTTACTTGGAGAGGTCTTGGGACAAGTTACTTGGCATTCCAAGTAATCAGGTATCTCAAGTATTCGCAACACAAGTTGACTCACAAGTATATCAAACCTCGAGTATTTCAGCTTATCTACATAAGCGTGGTCAAAACCATGCGATCCAAGATGTCCTGGGTGTTTCCTTGCCTTGGACAAAGCTCAAGCTGCTTTCTCTCAAGTAATACCCGCAGGGCTTTCACCACCTTCGAACTGAGCAGCTTTGCAACCAGATCATAAAGCAGACCTGCAACTTTGGACAGCCAAGATCCATTCACAGGTGTTTGCCAGGTCACACTGATCGGCCCTCCTGGAGGAGGAGAAATCAAAGACCAAAGGTCTGAACACTGCTTGAAATCCAAGTAGTGTCCCAAAACCCTGTGAAGGTCTTGGACAGTCACCAGTGGGTCAGCCACCAGCCGCACTCTTTGTGCCCTCTGCTCTCTCCAAAGCAGCCACCTTTTGCCTCTCAACCAAAGCAGCAGCCAAGGAAGCCATGCTGCAGCACACACCTATGTTTATGCTTGCTTAGGCCTCCAAACTAGCAACACACAGCTGTCAAAGAACATTCCCACAAGTAACATGGCAAGTCTCAGGCAAGCAGCAAGAACTCACACAAGTAACATGCCAAGACTCAGGAAATGCAACGCAACCTCACGAGTATAACTTGCCAAATCTCAGGCAGGCAACAAAAACTCACAGGTAGTATGCCAAGACTCAGGCGTAATGCAACACAACCTCACAAGTACTATAACTTGCCAAGCATCAGGCAAGGAGCAGAAACTCACAGGTAAAATGCCAAGACTAAGGTATAATGCAACACTGCTTTACAAAATGTCCCGCGCTGTGCCAAGTAGAACCCTGTGCCAAACATACAATTTTGACACTAGTTTTTGGTCAAAGAAAGAAGGACACTTCTCATGTGTTGCATAAAAAACTGAACCTTTTAGAAATTACTATATATAGTAAATCAAATTACTATATATAGTAATTTTTTACTATATGAAATCACTATTTTTAAAAAGTAATTTTTGTATAGTAATTTAAAAATTATAGAAATTTATTGTCTTAGTAAAATTACTACTTCAGCAGACTTAGGGCGCTGTGGAAACTACATGGAGGCCCGATCTGGAGATGAAATTTATGCGTGGGGTGCAGACTCCACTCAGCTTCGCAACAATGGCACTGCTTGTCGCTGGATGTGAAATCAGCGTTTCTTCTGGCTCCCAAGGCTCAGGGCGAGACGGTCATCGTCAAACCTCCAAGGATTTTGGAGGAAGCTGGTCTAGCCCAAAAGGGGGAACATTGGCTGGTCTCAGCCGCTATGTACGGCTTGGTCACGTCTCCAAAAGACTGGAGCTCTTTCAGAGATGCTGAACTACAAAAGATTGTGGGTTCCTATGGCTCAGCTGACGCCAACCCTGGGGGAGATCCAGCTGTTCACTTTGGCTTCAAGCCCATGGACGATCCAAATCTGTGGGCGATACAGAAGGTGGAGGTCGTGCCTTCATCTGGAGTGAGGAGCTGGGGAAAAGTGCTCGGCCATATGATCGTGTACGTCGATGACATCTTGATGGTGGGTCCGAAGGGTGTCACGGATGCGGCATCTCGCACCATTCAGAGTTCCTGGTCAACTTCACCGCCTGAGTATGCCAAGGTTGGGGGAGGCTCGATGAGGTTTCTGGGCATGGAGATTCAGAGGCTGGCTGATGGCTCGTACTTCGTTCACCAAGGCTGCTACGTTCGGGAAGTGTTGGATCGTCATGTGGGTGGTGGTTCACTCCCGTATGTCAAGGTCCCGGAGGAGTCAGATGAAGAAGAAGCTGCCTCCCAAAGTACGAGAAGCCCAGAGATCACAGGTGAACTTCTTTGGCTTTCCGGGAAGCCTCGTCCGGATATCGCTTGGGCTGTCATGAAGATGGCGCAGAACGCGGTCAAGAAGCCACGCTGGACCATTTCGCTGGGCGAGGCTGTTCTGGCTTATTTGAGGCAGTCGCAATTTTGGTCTTCATTATACCAAGGAGGTTCCTGAAGATTCTGCTCCAGATCTCAAGCGTCCAAGCCGCGCCATTCTGCGATGCCTCTTTTTCACCTGGTGATGGACACAGCATTTCGGGCACCATCATTTTGCTGGCTGGTTGTCCAGTGCAGTGGGAGGCCAGGAAACAGACTCTGATGGCTCTGTCCACGGCTGAAGCAGAGTTGACTTCGATTGTGGAGGGGCTTCAGACAGGGAGATCGGTGAGGGCACTGGGAGAGCTACTTTAACCTTCAGCTCTACAACGATAACCGTGCAGCCGTGGTCTTGGCCTCTGGTTCAGGTGGCAGCTGGAGAACGAGGCACCTGAGAATCCGGCACACTGTCTGGCTGAGGCTCTTAAGAAGGGGGCCGGGTTGGCACTTCACTATGGGCGGACGGTCTCACGAAGCCTTTGCAGGCCTTGCGTCTCAGTCGCTTCTGCCAAGGGATTGGTTTGGGTGACGCGGAGGAGAAGGGGCCTCCATGCTCCCAGGGGTCCAGGCAGCAGAGGTGTGCAGGGCGGGAGAACGCTGCCCAACAAGTGAGACAAGTCTGTGGGCTGATCAAGGGTGGCTTGTGCTGCTGGCCGGGTTGGTCTGTTTGCTCCATGTGCTGAAGGACTTGGGTTGGCATTGGGTCAAACGGCTGATAACCAAAGAGGACACCCTGAAGGTGAAGATCATGAGCGAAAATGCTTCACTTCCCATCAAGGGCTCCCCAGATGCAGCAGGCTGGGATTTGGCGGCGTCAGTCGCCGTTGATCTGCAACCAGGGGAACGAAGGTTGGTTCCTTTGGGCATTTCCGTGGAGCTTCCTCGGGGCTGCTATGGCCGCATTGCTTCTCGGAGTTCGTGGGCCTCTAGAGGCGTGGATGTCGCTCGGGGTGTGATTGATGCTGACTATAGGGGAGAGATCAAGGTCATCTTGGTCAACAACGGGGATGAGACTCGAGCTCTCAATTCGCCCGGGAGACCGGGTAGGTCAGCTTATTGTGGAAAAGATTCAAGAGGCCCGTGTTGTCACTTCTTCCTCGCTGTCCTCTACTATGAGGGGGGAGTTGGGTTTTGGCAGCACTGGAGTTGGTCTTCCAACAACCTCATCATCTACCAGGATTGAAGAGAGTGGAAGAAGCCCGGAGAGAGCTGTGAGGCGTTTGTCTGCTGGCTCGGCGAGTGGCCCAACCAGCTGGGCCTCACATTTTCTTTGAGGGTGTTCATTTTGCTTGCCCGGATGAGTCCCTGCCCCAGTTTCTTCATCGTTTGAGGGAGCGAGAGCTCAGGGAATTCCAATGGATGTGGCCTGCGAGTTTGATCGAGGAGTTGGATCGTCCTTTGAGTCGGGGCTCCCGTTCGAAAGTCCTTCATGAGGTGTCGCAGGGCATCCTGGAGATCTCCATCGTTCGGCATGAGAGTTGGCGCAAGAAGCTTTTTGACACGGAGGGTAGCCGCTCCGCCATCTGCCGATGGCATCACTGCGGGTGTGGTCACGGTTGGCTGGCAGGAGGACGGTCAGAAATTCGTGAGAGTTGACAACCGAAGAGGCAATCGATCGATGTGCTACCTCAAGTCGAACTGGCGAGGCATGAGCCTGTTTTTCTCAATGTCATCCTCCACGGCGAGTGGAATGTGACCCGAGATGGCGATCCTAGAGGGTGGGTGCGTGAGAGAGGGATAGTGCTTAGAGCAGGCCTTTTTCAACTGCATTCGAATGGGGAACGCCTTGTTCATGGTGGCCTGTCTACATTTTTGTAGGCCCTATTTCATCCGCACCTCACTTGACCCAGAGCCAATGGTTCTTAAGGGCTTGAGTCTGTCTTTTTTCGACGTGCTCATTCTACACAAAAGCTTGTGACATGAACAACTGAAAAACGGCAGCTGTCACGCACTTTTTCAGACCGGATTGGAATGAACTCATGCCGGCTGTGCCTGAGGGCGCCTCAGGCACAGTCTCTCCCACGAGCGTCGCGGGCCCACCTGTGTTGGGAAGCGTCCCACCTGACAGGTGAGATCAAGGGAGGGGCGGGTAGGGAAACTTGAGCTCACCTACCCTCGAGCCTACAAGCGGGGATGTAAAATTCGGTCATGACACGCCATGAGTGAATTCTACACAAAAGCTTGTAACATGAACAACTGAAAAACCGCAGCTGTCACGCACTTTTTCAGACCGGATTGGAATGAACTCCTGCCGGCTGTGCCTGAGGGCGCCTCAGGCACAGTCTCTCCCAAACTCTGTCAGGATTTCCGTGGTAGAAGGATATCGCCCGTATCGGGCATACCTGCGTACACTCCTGCAAAACAGGGTGAAGTCAACTTTCACATAAGAACAAAAACAAAGTAACCGGGCACGAGAAACGTGCCAGCGTCGTGAACTGACCGAGAAAGCGGACAACATAAGCAGGGGAAATAAAGAAACAATCGACGAAAAAACAACCCGGGCAACCAAACAAGTGGGGAGGAGAGGGAGACGAAGGGGGCCCGCAGCCAACGGCGCCCCAGCACCCACAACTCAACCCCACCCCAAAACTGTCAGCAGAGCTGGAAGAGGGGGGAGAAGAGGGAGAACAAAACAGCAGCAAGAGCAGCAGAGGGCAAACCAAGCCACAAACAGGGAGGGCAAGAGGCACAACAGGCACAAGCCGGAAGCGGAAGCGAGAACAGCACAGGGGCACCCAGCAACGCAGCACAAACGAGCCGAAATCGGAACCACCCGCCACCGAAGGCATGAGGGACGGCACCCTCAGCCAAGCATGTCCAAGAGGGACGGCACCCTCTGGATACAAAGTCAAGGAGGGCAGCACCTCCTGACACAAGCACAGAATAAGAAGGTGTAAAGAAACCAATATACCGCAGTCCTTCACGTGCGCGCACGGCGAGCGGGCTCGGCTCGGGGTGCTGCACTTCCTTCCCGCTTCGGTGATCGGCGTTTTCCTTTACCGCCACCCTTGGCTTCGAGGCCCAGGCCTTGCAAAACCGCCCGGGCTGGTCCACTGGCCATATGGCGTGCTGGACGCCAGCCGAGCTCCTTGTCCCGCCCCTGGAGCACGCGCCATCTTTCGTGGAGAAGGGCTTCACGTAGACCAACCGCCTGCTCGCTGTTGCGAAAGGTGACAATGATCGGCCACGGATCCGAATCATTGGGTTCACCATGTGAGATGGCTTCCACCATGGTAGATAGGGGTATGAGACCTTCAGCGTGCTGCCCCAAATCTGCCACATCCCGGGCTCCGGCCATGATGTACGCCAAGAACTGCTCCGACACCTGCACCTTCCACGGAGTAGGGCGCACAGAAGGGCGCTCGCCGGGAGGAAGCCGGGAGGTGGTTTTCCAACTTGTCCATGCCGTGACGAGGTCTTGTTTAACTGACCCTTTACAGAAAAAGACCAGGCCACGTTGGGCTGCCGCTGACCCCACTCTGTGTGCGGTCTGGAGAGCCAAACGACCGGTGGAGTCAACCAGGTCGTGGAGTCGGTCCACCCGGCCGGACAAGCGGTCAAGATCCTCACGGGAAACCCGACCACTGCCGCCATCACCATCACGACGAGACGAACGACGGCCCGACATGGCATCAGCTGGCAGAGAAGCAAGAAAATCAGGAAAAACTCACACGTAGACGTGTTGTTTGAGCCTGTGCAGCGAGAACATGTGAGATGACGTCAGCCACGGAGCCGCCTCACCCGGGCAATAAGGGCAATAACAAAGGAAACTTTAGACGCAGGATGCACATGGTTCACATGCATGCGCGCGCTTGGTTTGCCTGGGAAATAGGCGCCGCAGTCACAGCAAATCACTGGATGAGCGCCAGCTCGATGGAGCGGTAAATGCTTGGTCAGGCCATCCTCCAATTCAAAAGTGCGGGGACAGTGAGGACAGTCCCAAGTGCGGTCACGGTAGGTACCCTGTTTATGGGACTTAGCAATATGCCAAGATAAACCCGATTTAGTAGTAAAGCGACGACCACATCCCGGCAGAGGACACTCATGCGGACCTTCCCCACCTTCAAGGGCTGGGCGCTTGGCCCAATACTTGTCCACAGCACGATCTGGCATGTCAGCAGCACGGTCGGGCGGTAACACGGACCTAAAGAAAGCTGGAGGGCGGGCTTGCTTAGATGCCAGACGAGTGCGTCTGCTAGTAGGCGGGAGCGGTGACAGCACCATAGGGTCAGCGGAGCGGTTGGCCGCCAATTGTTTGGCAGAGAAGAGAGACATGGAGAAAAGAGACAAGTCAGCACCAGTAGCAAAACACCGGCCCCAGTCCGGACGAAGCGAAACCAATTGGTCAACAACTTCCGTAACTGGCTGATAGAACCACTCGGTTCCCAAAGCTGTAGAGGCAACCTCATCTATGGTAAGCCATGGGGAAGCAGCAGGCGCTAAGCGATGCTCCCAACTGAGAAAGCCTTCATTGTTTTGAATAAATGCGTCAATTTCGCGGCAGGCTCGAGTTAGCTCTGCGGCACGACCCCTAGAGCGGGTTGGAATGGGTGCGGCCCGGATAGCGGCAAGCTCAGCAGCACGACACGGTGGAGTCGAATGAGGCACCGGAGCAAACGGAGCAAACCAGCAGGCCACTAAGCGGGTAGCCCTCTTCCAGGGCACGCCATCATCATTGATAGCGAGTTGCATCCAGCCAGCCAACGGGAAACCAGCAACCTTGAGGCTATCAGCGAACGCGTCACGGAGCCGCTTACCTCCTTGTAAGCCGGGCAGGCGGTGGGTTCCAAGATCCTGCGGAAGAAAGGAGAACAACGCTTGTTTAGGCAGGCGGTCATTTGGCATCCGGGCCAGGTGACCCATCCAGCGCAGCCGAGCTTGATGAATTAAGTCCATAATCGTGGGCACTCCCAGGAAGCCACGAATATGTTCATTGGAGATTCCTTTGACCTGTTGGTCCCAGCGACTGACGCGACAGATTTTGCGGAGACAGCGCATGTGAAAAGATTCCAAGCGGAGACGCATTTGAAACCACACCGTCCAGGTTTCGCACGCATACAGCAGCACCGAGAGAACACAGGCACGGTAAACACGCAATTTAGTCTGAAGGGCAAGTTGCTTAACATCCCAGACGGAGGAAGCAAGTTTCCAGAAAGCCTTGCGAGCTTGATCAAGACGATACGTAATTTCGGGAGAGCACGTAAGCTGCCAATCGATGTGACTTCCGAGGTACCGGAAAGAATCAACAAACTCAACCGGCGGGTCAGTAGAGGGAACCTCTTCCAGGGAGCCAACATGATGAACCAAGGACGCAAGCGCTTTAGTTTTACTGGCAGAAACCTGCAGGCCCCAGTGAACCATATGTGCAGCAAAACGGGTGTGAGCATGACGGAGCTTCTCCAGTGTGTCAGTGATCAGGGCAAGGTCATCCGCATACCCCAATTCTTGGAAAGGCCAAGCTTCGTGGATGGCATATTTAGAAAGATCAGCCTGCCGACGCAGGATGCCATCAACTCGAGTGGACCAGACACGGTTGGGTTGGGAGGCCAACCACGTTTCGATAACCGCGCCAAAGTAAATATTGAAAAGCAGCGGGGCAAGACAGCAGCCCTGGCCTAAACCGGTTTCCAAATTGAAGGAGCCGGAGAGAGAGCCCTCCGAGGCAACCTGGGCAGTTTTATGAAAGTAATACCGACGGATCAAATACAGCAGATCAGGTGGCACTCCTTTGGCTTTCAGGACGTTCCACAGGCCCTGACGGGAAACGGAATCATATGCTTTAATAAGATCAGACTTTCCGATGATTGGCGCTCTCCAAAATCATACGAAGAGTAAAGATCATATCAATCGTGGACCGACCGGTACGAAAACCGCACTGCCATTCAGGCAAGAGCCCGCGGGTCTCGGCATATTCCTGGAGGCGAGACGCAATAACACGAGCAAAGAGCTTGCCGGGAACCGAAAGTAACATAATGCCACGCCAATTGGCACAGTGAGTCAGATCACCAGACTTAGGAAGTGGTACAATGTACCCTGCGCGCCAGGCAGTTGGTAGATCAACAGCCCTAAGCCAAACCTGGACCAAATGCTCATGGAAAACACGCAGGTTAGGGAGCGAGAGCCGACGAAGGACGTCCCCCGGCAGGCCATCAGGACCACAAGCCTTACGCGGTTTCAGACGGCGCACTGCGGCCACAGTCTCCACGAAGGTAGGAACAGCACCAAGGCTGGCATCAGGAGGCAGAACAGCAAGGCCGGCCACAAACTCCGGAGTCACCGAGGCAGGAACATTGAGCAGGTCAGCGAAGTACGCACTCCAACGAGCGAGACGCCCTGATTTGGTGTGAACCCAGTCCCCAGCCGAATCACGGAGCTTGGGGATCGGACGATGACCAGACGCAAGCACTGACCGTAATTCCCGGAACCCAGCGAATTGAGATTGCGGTTCCTTGGCATCGACAAGAGCTTGAATGGAACCCGCTTTATTGGCCCACCAGGTGTTTAGCACGGCCGCAACTTCCCGTTTACAGGTGGCGCACACAGCACGGAACTCGGCCTTGGAGCCACCCTGCTTCCAAGCGGCAAAAGCGGCCTGCCGTTTGCGACTGATAGAGGCGAGGTCCGCAGCATGATCGAGCTTCCATTGTGGACCAGCCGGCGCCAGACGAAGGCCAACAAACTGTTCCGCGGCCTGACGCAGGGCATGAGCCCATGTCCCATACTCATCAAGCAAGTCATCTTCAAGGAAATCAGCCAGACAGGAGTTAACAGCATCAGCAACCGGTGCATCTGACAGCCTGTGAACCGCAAGGGCAGGCAGCTTAGCAGTTTCCGCGGGACGGCACAGGGGCCGAGAGGGGCGTCCACGATAAAACGGGGGAGCAAAACGTAGCTTAACCTTGACGCAACGGTGGTCAGTGTTGAAAACAATACCTGGCTTGACACAAACATCCATAACACAGCGGGCGGAGCGGCGGGCAGCTAGCATGTGATCAATCTGAAACCAACAGCGAGATTTGTTATGAAACCAGGTTCCATAGTGCTTATGCGGGAAAAAGGTACTCATGACACGAAGCTTACCGACCGGTGCACTTTCACATAAGGCCAGGAGGCGCTCGCCATTCGAGTTCGTGTGATGCAAGCTATAAGGGCCAACAATAAGATTTTCATTGAGGAAACCTTCATCCGTCTGACCGTGCAGGTCCGACGCAGCGGGACGTCCCACCCTGGCATTAAAGTCTCCTAACACAAACACTTCTTCAGCGGCAGGGATAGTGCGAAGCATACGAGTTAACTCGGTATAGAAGCGGTCTTTGACATGCTCTTCCGAATTAAAGGTGGGGGCATACACGGAGATCACATTGATCATGCGGCGGTTGATGACAAGCTTAATGCGAAGCAGACGACTTCCCCCAAATTCGCAAAACGAATCGGCCGCTTTCCAAGCCCGTTGCATAGCAGAGTTTAGCGCAATACCGACACCCTGTTCAGCTTTGGCGGCAGACCAAGGCAAGCCCGAAAACAAAACCAGGTGATCACCAAAAGAAATAGATCCCTCGCCACGCCAGCGGTGTTCGGATATACAGCACAAAGAAATTCCGGCATTGGCAAGAACATGACAAAAAGCAGCAGGAGCCTCAGGGTCGGTGCCCTCAACTTGCAGATTTCCCTCCCCATCCACCCGCAGTTGCGAATAGAACGAACGAACGTTCCACATTCCCCACGTTACCTCTTCACAGCGACGTTTCCAGTTACGAGGTGAATTCAGGCTCTGTCCAGCCTTCATTCGTGGCTGCGCTCGCTCGTGGAAACAAGAGTCGGTGTTAAGTGTACCGTCCTGGACAAGTGAAAAACCCCACTGGAGCTAGTCAGGCTACAGCAGGGTGTCTGACACTTGAAGGGGTATAGAGTGCAACCCCCCCCGCAGGGAGGACTGCCCCGGCTCTAATCCCTAACCAAGTGTCCCGCGTCCTCCGTTAGCCCTACATCAAACCAAACAAGCAAACCGGGCAAAACCACCCAACTGTAGGTTACCACTGGCCACCCGGACCCGTAAGCGATCGCCGAAACCCGCCCGGAAGTCCTAGCGTGGGTCCTTCGTGGAGGTGGAGGTACGACTTTGGCCAGCTGTCAGGATTTCCACCGGCTGAAAAACTTGGCGGACTTCTTCTTCGTCCGGCTTGGAGCACTATTCGCTTCCTTCTTCCTAAGCTTGTGCTCCTTGATCTCGTTGAAGAGTTCTTCACTCCCCTTGAGGAGCCCATCCATGACATACCATTGCAAACCTGCTTCGTCAATGGTCTCCCGGTGCTTGATGTCAAAGGAGCTAAAATCCTTATTCGTGAGAGCGTCTGCAAGAACATTGCCATCCCTTCGTACCCAAGTAAGGGTCGCGAAGGCATCAAGCCTCCTGAGCGTTTCGGCCACCTCAATCACAAGAACTGTCACCGGGTACTTGGTAGAAAGGCCTTTGCGCAGGATGAAGGAATTCCCTTTGTTGTCGGTAAAAGCCTCAGCATGGATCTCCGCCGCGTCACCTCCTCCCTTCAGCCACAGCCTCAATGCTATCAAGGTCGCTAGTAGCTCCAGGGCCGCAATCACTCTCTTCGGGTTTTTCCCCCGATGAGCAGCCAAGGTGCGAGCTTTTCAGTGACCTGCAGTGAAAACCATCGACACTCTTTACTATCCTCGCTCTCCTGCAGCCATCCACCAACCCACGCCGAAGTCTCCGTGGCCTTAGCGTCTGTCCAGATCTTCAACGCATTGCTAGACCGTCTGCAAGGCGACCTGACCTCCTCCATCCGACCTCCAGTCTCAAGCCTCCTTGAAATCCAGCTGAGGATGAACAAGACCGACCACGGGATCGTCATTGCCCCCTTGTTCGATTGGATCGCTGAGGACCAGGCGTACAGAGGGCCCAGGAAAGGCTTTTCCCATGGCAACGCCAAAGCAGCAAAGCCTAGTCTTCCAAGGCCGGCTGCAAATTCTTGGTACGAGACCTCCTTTCTGGCCCGCAGAGAACCTATCCAGCCGATGATCCAGGCTGTTCTTTTCTGTGAAAGACCCATGGAGAGCGTCCTGTAGTCTGTAGTGAGCCCAATCCACTCTGTAACGAGCCCGCCTCTCTGTTTCGCCCATTTGAATGGTGCACCCAGGGCCGCCATGAGAGCATATGCAAGAACTCCTCCAATCCTCCCATCCCGGCCTATTGCAAGCACTTCTAGGTCATCCGCATAGAGGAGCGTATCATTGGGAAAGGTGCAACCCAGGACCCAATATACGAGCCTCATCAAAGCAGCACTCAGTCGTGCCCACCAATATGGCGTCGATGCCACTCCAAAGGTGCCCACCTGGTTCACATAAACAGTGGTCGATGTTGTCGATGCCTTGCAGGCCAGGAAGCTGAGCTCGTCCTCCATGTACTTGAACCTCCTATGGGCCTTGGCGAAGTCCCCAACCAACGACAATACCGTGGCACGCTGCTCCCCGTACTCCTCCAGCAATGCACGCTTCTCCCGGGGTCCAGGCATTCTAACCTTGTCACGACACTTGATCCGGTGGTTGACCATCACACCATGCGTCCCATCATGGATGACACGCTTCTTGCCAGATATCTCATCTTCAACCAGCACCGCGAGGGCCGCTACAGCCCGGTTGGCATCATAGGTCGCTACGAAGTCATCCTCCTCCATCTTGACCATTAGACCCTCTGAGACCTCCTGCTCAAGATGCTCTACCAAGAACTTTTTCCAGTATGCCCTTCATGAGGTCCAGGAAGAAGGGTTGCCCAGGCTCTGGTTCATACTGCTTCCTGATGCCAAGCTTGTCCGACAGGATGTTTCTAATCTTCTCCAAGAACCTCTCATCTCTGACCAACTTGAAGGAGTCCCCGCCCTTCGCCATCCTGAAAGCCTCCTTTTCTACTTCTGCTACACTGCCAAGTGCTCTCACCGCCTCCAGCAAAAGGAGCCGCCTCACAGTGACCCATTCCTCGCCATCCAGCACCGTTCTCATCCTCGGAGTCCATCTCCCCGGAGAGGCCAGACCTCCCCCATCATGGAAATGCGCTTCTAGGCCTTTCCACTTGCAAGAACGTGGCGGGCCTCGTCCGCCTGGCACCGATGGATCCATGGGGTTCACTCCTCTCATCTCTTTCTCCTCAACCTCTACTCTTGGACGTTTTCCAGGTGAAGGAACCGCGCCCCCCTCCAGCTTTCTCTTGTTGCAAATGTCACCCCCCCCACGACACTCTTGCAGAAAGGAGGTGATGAGGGCTTCAGCCGTCCATTTGCACAAAGCCGGACTGTGCAGTCTTGAAGAGACCGTTTGCCTTGCCAATCAGAGGGGCGCCCCCTGATCGGCGTGGCAATGGGCCAAGGTACCAACCTTGGCTGTCAAACTGTGGGCAACCTTCATACATAGCATCGTGAAGCGGTGCATAGATGCGCATCAGGAATCTTGTCGGCTTTGGGGATTCTGTGCCAAAATCTGATTGTGCAAAAACCACTGTCTGTTCTCCTTCAATCTCAAGAAGTTGTGAAAATTGCTCGAACTGCCACATGGAAGCTGGTTGATGCCCGGCCACCCTGTCATTGGCAGTTCTCCCAAGATCTTCCGGTTGCTCCATGAGGCCAACTGTCCTCTTGCATGCAAATTGACGCTTCAGCGCTTCAAATGAAAAGTCCGCCAGAATCGTCCCAAATTCTGCCTTGTGGAATCTCTCCCCCTTGTTCCATGGGAAGCCTCTCGGATATGTGGAGCTCCTCAAAGGAAACGGTCCCAAATCATTAGCCCACACAGCTCTCGAGAAGGTGGAACAAGGCGGAGTAACTATAACTGCAAAGAAGATGCCTTTGGCAATCATCTGTAACCACTTCTTCTGAATTGCTGGAATTGTGAAATCTGACTTGCGGTCCGATTGAATGTCCAACTCCGTGATCTCCACTTGGACATTGCATCGTGGTGCTAATCTCCTGAGGAATCCAGCCACTGAATTGCGCCTTTTCCTCCCAGAGAAAACGTAGAGGACACGCAAGATGCCTCACTTGGTCCCGTCTGTGTCCGGGGCCGTCGCTTCCTTCCTGTTCCGAGGATTGCACTCGTAGAGGGGGTGCTTGTCACTGTAGCAAATCCCACACACATGTTTGTATTTGCATTTGCTGAGCTTGCATTTCTCTCCGGGCGTGTTGTACCTGAAGCAGATCAGATCTCCATCCGGTGTGTGGGTTGCACAATGAGGGTTGCCTCCTTTGCTCTTCCCTTTCTTGCTCTTGCCCTTCTCCTTGCCTTTGCATCCCCTCTCCGTGGCAGCCCACTTTGTTGTTGGCTGCTCTCTCCATGGTGGTTGGGGCCTCTTTGCATAGAGTGCCAGTGGCGTCGTGAAGTTCCGCTCCTTGATCGTTGCATCCTTCCATGCTGTCTTCAGAGCAACGGTGAGCGGCTTGCCCTCAGTGTTGGTGATCTTCGCCGCCTGCTTTCTGATCGCCTTCTCATACGCCAGGATCAACTTCCATGGCGGACTGGCGAAGGTCTGCCCTTCAGCATCCTTGGCACTCAAGCCGTAGACATAATCTACAAGGAGGTAGTCCTTGTACTGCTCTGTCGTCTCCTCCCATGCGCCTTGTAGTTCGTGCCTGTTCGAGTGCTTCAGGGAGATCATAACCATGGCGTTCTTCCAGATGGTCAGACGCCGTCTGAGTTCTTCAGCGTTTGTCGGTTCAGGGACTTTCGTCGAGCCTCGGTGCCTCGCCAGTCGGCCCTTGGAGTCCCAAATAGGCACCACAGAATCCGGCTCAATTTCTTCTTTCGACACGACTTCAGTCAGATCTTCGGCCCGGTATTCGCCACCTTCAACCTCCGCCAATTTCTTTTCAACAAATTCTTTCGACGGATAGATCTTGTCTTCCAAGTGGCCGTAGCGCTTCTCCAATGCTGATCGCATTGCCGCCCATTCTCCTGCCACCACCGGCCTCGACCACTGTAAAGTGTCGTACTCTGCGTCGACCTCGGCGGCCCTCTGGCTCCTTGTTGGCATTGGTATAGGCGCAGGTGATCGCTGCAACCTGCACTCTCTCATCCAAAGTCCGGCTCGAGTCCAACTCCCAGTGGTCTTTGAGGACTGTTGCAAGATCATCTCGGTCCTTGGCAAAGTTCGATAACTTCTCGAGCGTTGTAACTCCATGGTGGAAGAACAACTTCTGGTTCTTGAGGGTCACTTCATGTCTGGAGAAGAGGTACTTGATGTCAGTCCCTGCAGCTTCGAGCGCCCTCTTCCCCTCATCCTCAGAGAGCACGGCGCACGGCATGACCGTGGACCGGACCCGCGGTGCCCCGCCCCTTCTCCTGATTGAACCACCAATCGTGCAGCAAGCGTTGCCACACTAGACACAGCGGCGCCTCCCTGTGCATGCTTTGCACTTGTCCTCTCACATGCGATGTGACTAATGCGCATGCTATGCACTTGCCTGCTCACATGCGATGTGACAAACAACCGACGGATCGAGGTGCGACCCCGCCTTCTCCTCCACTGACCCCCGTGCCACAAAGGCTGCGCTCCCTCCCTGCTCCTGAGCGACTGGCTCGCTCATCGGCAGGTATGCGCTACCTCCTACCAGTGTGTTTCCGTCCCAGGTGCGACCTGGGAAGAACCCTTTGCATGAAGCGACACGCAAACCCCATCCCCCCTGAGTGCTACCCAGAGAGGATATCAACATGCCTCAACCCTTGCACCCTGCTCCCCCGGCAACCAATTTTTAGTTGCTGAGACCGAGTTCGTCTCTCGAGTCACTTGTGGACTCGCTCAACTGGCCATCCCCTCCACTCCAACACAGCTTGCATCGAAGTGTGTACTCTTCAGGTTGGGGCAGCTCCTTGTGGACTTCAGATCGCACAAAGAACCTCCTCCTGGCCATCCAGCAGCCCTTCTCACCTAATCTGTGCAGGGTGCCTTGGCCTGCCCTTCTGTACACTACGACAAAGCTGCCCTCCCTCTCCTCTTTGAGGGGATCATTCTGCTTCCTCTTCTTCACGCTTGCAGTGCCACCGTCGTTGGCCTCCTTCTCACTCTGGAGCCTCCATAGATCGTGGTCTCATCGTCTGAAACTGGTATCGGACGGCCAGGCCCTGAGTAGGCCCCCAGGTTCTCCTTCCATGCTTCAACGGCACGCTCGGCCTTGTCTTCCAGCACCGTCCACTCACTTCTCATGGAGCCATACCTTCAACTCCTCAAGGATGGAGCCCTCGTCCAACTCCTCATATGCCTTCTCACCCCTCAGGACCACCACGATCTTCCTCTGCATCTTCCGGACGATTGAGTTGTAGGTCCGAACATAGACGTCAGATCCTTCTGGACACCTGCCCAGCAGATCACGGTCTGACTTCTCCACTCCCAATGCTGCCAGCCCGCTGGGCATTGTCGCCCGTTCACTATGCTCTGACCAGAACCTCTCCCATCCTGAAGGAATCAACCGTCCTCCATAGCCTTCCAGCAGTGCGAACGTCTTGGCGCTTCCAGCCACCGCTTCCGCGTATGTTACATGGGAGGTGCCATAAGCAATGCCATAGAAACAGCCCTCCGGGAAGACATACGTTCTGTCCCTTGGCATCTGTAGCTTCACAAGGTCAAAGCCCACTGCCAGCCAATCGTCTTGCAGCACATACGCATCTCTTGCGATGAAGATAGGGAGCTCTCTGACACGTTTCCCAGCGCCGGTGGTCTTCGACTGGTGCATCATGCCTGTCAGCTGGCCGTCATAGAAACGCAGCCCCGATGTCTTCAGATGTGCCGCGTCGTCAAACCTCATGGAAGCCCAGAGTTTGATCAACTTGAACCATGCACAGACCCTGACTTCGAAGGGAGCCCTTGTGTCAACAACCAGAGTCTCCATTGGCGCAATGAAGCAACCCAGCCAACGGGGCGCCCGTTTAACTGGGGGTGCATTCTGTTCCAGCTTCCGCGTCAGCTCCCTCATGACCATCTGGGGAAAAGCCTGGCCCATCAGTTGGTCCTCCTCCGGCGTCCCTGCCGTGCGCTCGAACCACGACGCTGCAGTGCTCACAGCAAGCGGGATCGATGGTCCCATGCCTTCTTCCTCGCGGGCATACATGTAGTCCACGAGCATCACGCTGTTGGGCCGCGTGCCTGGCTTCCCCATCTCTTCCGCCCCGCTGCCAGGAAGCCAGGTATCGCCTCACCGTCGAGAGACGATACTTGCCTATCAAAGCTTCTTTTGCCCTTGTAGGGTTCATGGCCTTCTTGATCTCGTCGAGAATAGGCGCCTTGTACTGCATCAGCTCAGTAACCAACCTCTCCAGGATCTTGTCAGTCACTTCGTGTTCAGCGGCAATGCGCCCGCTCTTCAACCTCACCGTCCTCCCCAGTGTGCCCCTCTTTGGCGCCGTGGGCACAACAAGCTGATCTCCGGTAGGCTCGAGGGCCTTCACCTTCTCCTTCTCCGCTGCTGCCCTCGCGTCAAGCAGGTTCTGCATCGACCTGGATGATGAAGTGCCAGTAACCCGTTCATCAAGGTCAGACATCTGAACGGCCTCGCGAACCTGTCCAACGATAAACGTTGTATGCCAGGGCTTCATATCAATCCCTAGCCGGTCGGTGAGCTGCTTCGCCAAGGACTGCTCGGTGCCATGGCTCACGGCGAGCTTGGAACCTACTAGCCCTACCTCGGAGAGCAAGTTCAGCATTTTCGCTGACTCTTCCGGGTCGGGGGCACAAGTGCCCCCTTCCATCTCTCCTCTCCAAACTTGAGCTCACCTACCCTCGAGCCTACAAGCGGGGGTGTAAAATTCGGTCATGACACGTCATGAGTGAATTCCTAAAGTTCCAGCAGAGACTGGAAGGGGAGAGCAGAAATGAAGCACGCTTGTGAAGTTGGCTTGATGGTCATGACACGACCACGTTCACTTTGAAGCCCTTTTGCTGATCAAAGAAAACAAAGCGGTGTTATGCCCGTGAGATAATATTGGAACATACTGTATTATATAGAATATATAATATAAATATACTACTGCACGCAGAAACCACAGCATATCGGATCTATGACCCATTATAATGATCCTATTTGCATAAGCCACCAGTGATTTCAGCCAATTACCCGGCGCTTCCCTCCTTCCCTCCGCCGAGCATCTGCCGCGAGAGGTGGGAGACCTGCCTGGGCAGAATCGCTGATCAACAAAGAACAGATCAACCCATCCTATCAGAAATATGACACATTTGACTGTCTGACTATCATACCAATAAGTATTGCCATTTTAGTTCTGTTTTACTGTGATTTGCTTTACTGTACATAGTTGAAGGCATTTTACAACATTCTGGCGAAATTCCTACATTGGTTGCATCGCGAGACAAGTCTCTGGGGATCAACACCGCAACTGAAGAGAGAAAGTGCACTCCATCAGATTGGATGAATGAGATGATCCACCATCATATATCAAACACGGAGCTCCATGGGGTCGTTTCTTGAGGAAACCCACAGAAAAACAACATGTTGGAATACAACAAGGCCAGTGTACAGAGTATGATTGAGTATGATGTCCTGAACCAGGACTTTTGCACACTTTCATCTGCAACGAAGCCTGAATACAACTTTCATGTTGAAAGGAAAATCATCAAGAATATCCAAGTCAATGATGTCAATCGCTGGCACTTGAAACGAAATGGCCAACAAGAAAGAGAAGAAGGAGAAGAACAAGGACTGTGAACTGACTTCAGTGTTGTCCAGAATCTTCTCCATCTGTTCAAGATCTCAACTCTACCCTTCCGATTGAACCATGGACATTCATACAGTATGTACTCTGAAAGAACCCACCAAAATCACAAACCACAAAATCTGAAAACCTCATTCCACATAGACTCCCCAAACAATCAATTGTGACTATCCTTAGGACTCTTTCTGGACATTCATCTGAGCCTTGTTGGCTCGTTGGCGCCAAGAAACTCTCGAAGCTCATGTACTTCACCCTCGATGCGCACTAGTTCATGATTGGCCTCTCAAAGCGGCACGAGTTCGATCCTCCAAGCCAACAGCCTTGGTGGAACTCTAATATAAGCTACTAGCAACAATAAGCTACTAGGAACAAGTGCATCGCTTCTAGTAACAAGTGCCTTACTAGTAGTAACAATGTTTGCTCTTTTTGAAGCCAAGGGATTTCTATCTTTTTCAAGCCCGTAAGTAGGGAGTAAGCTCCTAGCTACTTAAGCTACATATGGAGGCAGGATAGCTCACGCTTCTTCACTAAAGATTTGGTTCCCAGATTTTTAGGGAAACATATCTTCAACGCAAATAAATTATGTGCCAATTTCACCTCATTAATCGTCCATAAACTAGGCAGGCTACTGTCGACTTGAGTCATTTACAGGAAAACATGCCGCCCGCCGCCCACCTTACTGAATGTATTTGTGGGTATCTCCACTCAACAATCATCAGCGTAGTGGTCTACACTTACACCCTTTTAGCAATCACAAGGGAACACACTTGACATCCATTGTGTTCCTTTACGCTTGCGATTTAGAACTGGGAAAACCGAAGACTAAGACAATCTACGCCGCCAATGAAAGTGGAAGCTGATCAACTTGAACTCATTCTGATTCTGTCAATCCAGAAATCCACACAGCCATGGAGAACTTCTGGGGCCCGGGAAAACGCACTGCTTTCTGGATGCTACATTTCTCATAGGCCTGGAATTGCCTTTGGCTCTTTTGGGTGTATCAGGAATCAGGAATTCAAAACGAATACAGAACCTCTTCCAAATCACCACCCATTGAAAAGCACCCCCCAACCTATTCCCCCATCCTGTGCAAGGCCTGTGTTTTGGGTGACCTTGGTTTGGTAAAACTGCTCGGCTGCGACCCCTTGCAGTTCTCTCCGCGGGATGCACGATGCACCACCTTCGACCCTGCATGAACGCCTGCCTGGTCTGACATCTCTTTGAACTCCTGCTGTCGGATCCGTTGTCAAGGGAAGAAAGGGACTCCGAGAGAGTCAGGTATTGCAGATCTGCGATTTAGATCTGACATGATACGACCAGGCTTCGTGGTTGCTGGACTGACCTTCCTTCATCCTTGCCTAGCCCCTCTCGCCGTCTAAAAAAGACATCATGTCAGCTGCGAACAATCCAGGACGATTCACAAATCAATCAGCACAATTGGGGTGCTTCACAAATCATCGATTCTGCAATCCCCTTCACCCGTGGACGATGTGACTTCAGTAAAGAGTTTGAAATCCACGCCACAAATCCAAAAGAATGAGCTTGTCTACGCTGCTGCTGAAACCTGTACATATCTGTAAAGCACCATGGCAACTTGCCTGAGCCAAACCCAGTTCCTGACACTGCGCTGCTTGCTGCCGCAGCTTTCGTAGCTCTGCTGGCCCTGCCGGGGCACCCGAGGCCACACCGGCCACACCGGCCCCCATTGGCACCCGCCGCGGCTGCGGTGGGGAGGCGGAGCGCGCGGAGGCCGTGGCACGGGGCCTCGGCCAAAGTATCGCATAAATATGTAATATATTGTATTCATGAACATTATATATATATATTGTTTTATATTCAATAATTCTGCTTGTTTTGGAGGGAAGCACTTCACATTTGTCCACGCTGTCTCGGGTGTTCATCTTTGTCGCCCATAGACTAACATAGACGCCTTCAATTCTGAGGCACCACATGGCTTTACAGTGAACTGCAAAGGGACGACACGAAATGAAGCAAGACCTTGTGGGCCTGCTGGCCCAGCTTTGCCTGGTTGAGTCTGCTCATGCCAGGCTGAACAACAAGTGTCGTGCCGTGTAGTGTGTTCCCCGCAAAAGCAGTAATGTGGGGCTTCAATACTTGAGGTACAAACAGTGCGAAACGTGTTCTGAGTCTCTAGGTATCTGCTTGATTGGGTGCTGTGGTTGGAATTTTTACGGTTGCAGGATGTTATACAGATGTGCCAGGCTCGCTGTTGGCAACATCAAACAAGTTGCAGCCCCGCAATGCTTACATTAGGTTAAACATAAACATTTAAAAACATGTCCAACGAAACCTGCGCATAATTGCAGCAATATGCGATATGTGAACATTTAGCAACATGATATATAACGTTGTCCCAAATGACACTCCATTCCATTCCGAGCTCACGCAAGATGTGAGCTCAATGACAGCTTCAAAATGCTTCAACTAGCTAATAATTAGCTTTAGCAATTACCGAACATACGCAGTTGTAGGAAGACAAAGAAGCCATGCATACGGCCTCCTCATTGAGGTTTGAAGCACACTCCAATCACTCACAGGTCCCACTTCACCACTGCAAGCAATCAGGCCAAGACTTTGAGGAAACAGTGCTTGTCCCAGCAACCAATACTTCCAACTTCCAACACACTATTTATACTATTACTAGTGCAAGGCACTTGGCTTTTGGCCGTGTCGATGAGGCTGAGTGGTCAGACTTGGAGCTCCTTTGATGCAAGAAATTGTCAGCTCACTAAAAAACAATAAATTGTCCCCCAAACTGGCATACAAGAACTGCACTGCACTACGGCACAACAAACTTGAAACGAGAGCGCAAATACAAGCAACTTTCATTGCCGAATTCTTGTTGACTAATATACAGTAGTTATCTCAGCTCCACTTCCCTATCTTTTCTGTTCATACCAACTGAAGGCGTTGTTAGGATTCAAGAATTCAAGAATCAACTGCTTGCCTTCAACCTAGGTCACCTTTGGAAACAAGAAAGGACGGCCAGGTCAAAATGAGTGGTGCCAAACAGATTCAATATTATATCAGTTGGCTTCAAGCAAACAATCATCAAACATCCTTACACCCAAAGCAATGTGATACAAACATAGATGACTGAAATCATGCAAGCTCAAATCCTCTGGGTCGTGGCTCCCCACTTGAGAGAAGTAGATATACATGTATTGGTTCAATAGAGATCCTGTCCTTGTCGAAGATCTACCCGAAGAGGAGGCCAAAGAGGGCGCCTGGTGTGTCAAAATGTCCTCTTGGAGGTTTGCTGAAAGAGCAAAGTCGACCAAGCATACCAAGGAGGCCAAGGAGGCAGCACTTTACTATCTCTACTTGTTCACTGCCCGGCTTTGTTTCTCTTGTTCATATCTTTTCCAACGGATGTTGCATCATTAAAAAACATAAATTACACCAGCATAGACCCAGATAGCCAGGCAGAATCCCACGACCTGTTGACATGCGACTGGCTGGAACAAGAATGCACGCAGCCTGGTGCGCTTTGCCAGCTGGCAACACCGGCAGCGGCGCCAGCACCCGACCAGCGCCGCCGCCCGTCTTAAACGCGCGCTCAGCCAGCTCACAGCACCAGCACCCGGCACCCTGTCTCCACCAACTGGACAGGCAGCACCCAGCACCGGCGCCCGGTCTCGACCACGCGCACTCTCCACCACGCGCACAGCCAGCTCACAGCGCCCAGCACCAGCACCACAGCCCGCACCAACCCGGCACCGGCACCCTGTCTCCACCACGTGCACAGCCAGCTCACAGCACCAGCACCGGCACCAGCAACCTGTCTCCACCACGTGCACAGCGGCACCCGGCACCCAGCACCAGCACCGGCACCCGGCACCAGCAACCTGTCTCCACCACATGCACAGCCAGCTCGCAGCACCAGCACCGGCACCCGCAGCCAGCAGCAGCACCGGCACCAGCACTGCCTCCACCACGCGCACAGCCAGCTCACAGCACCAGCACCGGCACCCAGCACCAGCACCAGCAACCTGTCTCCACCGACCAGCTCACAGCACCAGCACCGGCACCCGGCACCCAGCACCAGCACCGGCACCAGCAACCTGTCTCCACCACGCGCACAGCCAGCTCACAGCACCAGCAACCTGTCTCGAAAGCGCGCACGGGCAACTCATTGTTATTTGAAGTAAGAACCCCATAGCTTCGCTATCTGGGGAAAAAACCTTGGGGCATGATCCATCAGAGTTTGACCAGTGGAACTTGGGTTTTCACATTGCCTAAGCTTGTTGGAAGTGGCCTGGGCGTCCATCGACAGATTCCACCTCCTTGTCATGGGGTGAGTCAATGGGGCAATGCTGCGAGTATTTTTCACCGACTGCAAGCCCTAACTAAAACACTGCCCTAAAGCAAAGCTACAAGCAATTCAGTGCTTCATAACTATCACTTTGATACAGAAATGGCCACACGCCTATCCTGAAAAATAGCTTGCTTCACTAGCGATTTCGTTTTACTTCCAGGCTTGCGAATGGACACAATCCCCACTGAAGAGCAAACCACATTTTTGGTGCAGTTTAGCGGCAATCCGTTCTCCAGCCTTTCCACTACCTGCGACTACTTCCAATACCAAGCAATACGGAGCCAAAAGCATCCTGTCCAAGAGCAACACTTCCTGACAACAGTCTTGGTTCTGGTCGCAATCTCTGTACAATCTCTTTCCTTGCCAGGGCACTGTGCACGGCGTGGCTGTGGTGCCCGTGGCTATGGCGCCAATGGCTGCGCTTCCTCCAGCAGCGGCAGCGCCACTGGCACTAGCATCGTCCGGCTTCTGCAGCTGCTCGACAACTCCTGGAGGATATGCCACCATGATCCATTGATATTGTCAAGTGTCTCACGGCGTTTCACGGCAATCACTTGCCTGAACTCATCACATAGTCTGTGCTCTTTGTGACATCGGCCGTATCTGTTTCACTGCTCTGTTCTCTTTCGGGTCCTTCGAGGAAAAGGTTCAAGATATCCATAACTCGCAAATTCGATATGCCTGTCGCCAAAAAGGGCAAATATGAAACTGCACTGCATGAAAGGGGTGCAGGCTAGGTCAACCAAAGAATTCTTCTGGACTCATGGAGCATTGAACGACACAAACACACACCAAGGATCCCAATGATCCCAATAAAGCGCTATTAAACTATTAAACCGTAGTGACACCAAAACGGTCGCATCTTGCTCCGCCTCGGGGAAGGATGGGCTCCTTCAAACATCTGCGGGGATCCAGGCCAGGAGCAGAAGCGATCTCTGCTAAGGAGCTATCCAAGCGGACGACCTGCAGGAAGCGGATCAGACTTGGATTTCTACCTCATCTTGATCCACTGATAGTGCGAGTAGAGGACCAGAGGAGACTTCATGATTTCCTATCATTAGCATACGGTTTTAGTCCATCGGTCATAAATGAATATGTCAGCAGCTGCACCTTGTGATGACACTCAGATTTGTCCCCTCCCCACTGTGCTTCTCGCATCCCCGTTAGCCCGTTGTTTGCTTGCTGGATCCCAGCAAACCCGCATCATAGCCACACTTTTTTTTGTTGCGGTCCCAAAGCTTGCATGTGAGTAGCGCAAGAACGACTCACTATACAACTTGCTTGGAGTCCTCTTGACATACACTTGAGGGGAAGCCAATTGGCAGCTCGTGAGTGATACTGGCCAAAAAATGCAAAAAGGGCTACTGGAGAGCAGCAGCGTCCATTCTTGGCCCAACTGCATGGGTCTCCCATCCTCCCGCCACACTTTGCCACAATGATATTTCAGGTATGTGCAACAAAGGGCCAGCTTAAGATGCCTGATTATTGGCTGAATTGGAGAACAGCTTGTTGCCAACTAGCTAGAAACCCTCCACCTACAATATGATGGCAAACACCCAGGAAGCTCGGCCCATCGATTCCATCAGATTTTTAAGAGGGTGCTAGTTCAGCAACCGTTCAATCGAACTTTTTGACCGCCGATGTCTAGAATATATGACCAACCTTTTTCATTGCGGATGATGATGCACATCTGGGTCCAGTCCACTTGAATAACCGCACCTGCATGCAAGAGTTTTGTGCTTGCAGCGGCTCAACCTGCCAAGTGGAGCTTGGACTGCTGATGGGTGTGGAAACTGATGCCAATGTTCAAACCCTCAAATAGTCACCTCCAATGTCTCCAATCCTTGATTCCAAAAGTGCACATCTGCAAGAATTTGACATTTGGTCATACCGTGATTCATCAACAAAACAATAACATAGCACCCAAAAAATTGCGAGTCCCGCCGGCCCCTCCCGCCTTTTTTCTGTCTGGGGCACGTTCCCGAATTGAGCAAAAGAGTGCATGGGGGACTGTGACCTGCGAAAATCTGCGCCTGGGGTAGTTAAGTCTCATCTTGAGAAAGTCTGATGTATCTCGTGTCGGCTTCACCACTTCCCAATGGGATGTCATAGCTGGAATCGAGCGGAGCTGTGATGCAATGTAGTTGGCGTTGTAGTCGAAACTTTCACACTTTCACTCCTGAAAAGGTTGTATTCAAAAGATTGGGATCCGAATTTTGCTTCTCTTTATCCAACCACAGCTCCATAGTAGGTACACGGCCAATTGCATTCCCCTTTGGATCGATATATACTGTATATATATATTTATATATTGGGTTTCTTTGAATAGATTGACTCTGCCTGCAGGGTTGCCGTCTTGCCCAAAGGCTTTCATCAGCCGACTAGTTCAACCAAGAAATCTGCAGGGTGGTGAGGGCTATAGTCCAAAAATTGTCGTGCCACTGGCGCCATTGGGCAGTTGCTGGAGTCTGGAATTGTTCCTCCACGTAGGTAGCGAGTGGCAGCAACCTAGTTACAAAAAATGTCCAAAAACTGTCATGAGAATCTCAAGGTGTAGCCACTTCCCAACAATGATGAAAGCTGCTAGGAGATGCTAGGAGGACTAATTTTATCTCGACCATGACAACCGAGCTCTATGTACAAACCTGTCCACGATTCAGCGGAATGGTCTTTGCCGCCACTTTCATCAGAAGCACATCCTTCTAGAAGCCTCAGTCGCGACCAAACAAATCTCAAAGCTTTCTGGCTGGTGTGGAGCGATGGAAGACGATCCATTGGCATGTGATTCAATCATCATTTGGTCACACCTGCTCCGAAAGGGTCAGCATGCACAAACATTGCCCACATGAAGAACCTTGGCCTTGGACACTATCTTGCACCACTCAGTGCCACACAGGTAGAGTTGAGCTAAAAGATGCTAAAAGGCTGGTTGATCCTTTCCAGTCTAGTTCTGGCCATTTCCAGTCTAGTTGCAGTCAACTCGGCTAGCTGCTTTCAGCCTGGGCCGGCGGCAAAATGGTGACCCCAACACACTAGGATCTATGAGTGCTTAATCTTCCACTCCCATGAAAAAGGAACGTACATCACTTGCTGCATCTTGCTTCCACCTTTTGGGTCAGTCTGAGGAGACAAGCCAGGGGCTGTTGCAAAGCAAGCGTTGCAACCAAATGCTTTGGCAGAACCACCAACAGCGGTTCCTTTGCAGAAACTGTCAGAATTGCGATCGCCCTGGGGAATCAGTATTGGAGGAGTGATCATTTGGTCCACCGGCGAAGGTCAGAAACTGCAGCCATGCTTGGTGGCCCGGCTGCCCACTTTAGGGTAAACGCTAAGCGGAATTCCTGCCGGCCAAACAGTGCGAACATCAGGAACCTCTCAAATTGCAAAGGTGCCCTTATCCTGGCCTTTGGATTCTGCAAGTACAATTTTTTTCAACGTGTCTGAGAAACACATCTTCAGCTTGCAAAGTGATGGAGATGTTCCCCACAATCAACACTGGCGAACATATTTGCTTCGTACTGAATCATTGGGCCGCAGCAAGCCACTCAGTAATTAGCAACGTTGAAGTGAATTTGATCTGAGGTCAGGTACGCAGTGAAATGACAAGCGTGCTTTGATGTTCGTGGCATGATTGTGCCCACGGGGCTTTCCAGCTTCAGTTTCACATAAGTGTTCAGAAACAGGGTTCCCCTCCTTCACATTCCTTCACTAATGATTAATGAATCCATCTCCGGTGAATCCATCACGCAAACTCTGGATCCAGCACGTAATTCTGTTCTCTGCAGGTCTCTGCTACAATAATGACTCAATTACGCATCCGACACCAACAGAATTAGGAACATCCAACATGGCAACTCTTTTAAATAATGTTTGCCACCACTCTTGTTTTTTTTTGACACCAACAAAATTGTGTTTGCAACAACTGACACAAAATTGCTAAACCGGGCGCTGCAAAATGGGAATTCATGGCAACTTGTATCTTGTGTAGGTCGCCTCGTGGCCAACCATTTTAGGAGGGAAATTGCAAGTAAGAGGGCGTGCAGGCACCAACCCAACAAAGCTAGCGCCAAAAAACTGCGGAGCAAAGGGACAACCTGCAGGTCAAGGCGTGCTGGTTGTCTGGAACTTTTCGGAGGAAAGAGGAATAATGGGCTCACTCCCCATTCTTCCAGGTTTAGTGCTCATTCTCTTCACGTTCTCTCCGTGCCTCAATGAAACTAAGCAAAAAGAAGAGAGGTCCAGCCACAAACTGGCATCGCTGGGCTTGTCGAAGAATCCAGGATAACGGAGGAATTGTGTATTTTAAGGGGCTCCATGTGAGGTCAAGAATGCATTGAAATGGAACTGAATAGGCGCCGGCCAATCTTACCTGATTCAGATTGTGTCAATGACCAAATGTCAACTCAAGTTTGTGGAGGCTTCGGACAAAGTACAAAACCAAGAAGTGTCGTCTGGTGGACAGCCTTTGTTTAATGACTTTCAGCGCTTTGTCTGTGTGTTGGTCCCCCCTCTCTCTCTCTCTCTCCACCTCTCGGACAACAATTACAAACCTGTCACCGACCTTGGCTCCAAAACAAATGGACGCTGCTTAGCTTGTCAGGAAAATTGAATGCCTGATCAATCAAAACTGAGCTATGCCGAGCGGCTTGCCATTCAATTGCTTTCCCACCTACGAGTCCTGAAACTCAGATTCATTTGGAATTCTAGATCCTTGCAATTGTAGTCCCCTCGACTTCTAGGACAGTACGGATGAAACTCCCTTAATTGATCTTAATTGTATGTTAGAAGTTCCAAATCCACACACCATCTCCTTTCTCACCCGCTTCCCAAAACATGGCCGGAGTCACCGAAGTCCTCAGCTCACGGGGGGGTGAAGGGCATGGTTGGTGGCTGGGAACGTACACCGATTCGTCCCTTCGGATTTCTTCCATGGTTAAAACCAAATGGAAACCAAATGGAGATGGTCTGACTCCTTCCAGCTTAGCTTGGACACTTTCTGAGTAAGCCGGCCTCAGTATGCATTTGAACCAAACACCATCTGCCGGTACGTTCTGACTAGCGCCGTAGCATGTCCTAGCTACGCGGTTGCTCGAGTTTTGTTTCATCCAAAGGCCAAGCCACAGGAGCAGAATGAGGCCTTGACAAGGAAGGCTCCTGGCACCATGTGGCGTTGCCAGGCCATGTGGCTGGCAGCGGAAACAGGTCTCCCAAGCCTTGAGCGTCAAGTGGCATACGTGGCTTTTGTACAACGCCAACATACGCCAACAATATCTGCTCACATGGATTTCAATTGGATTCTTTCCACATCGATCTTTACCTGACCCACCTTCCCAAACCAATTAGAATCAAAAGGTTGCAGTCACATCAACTGCCACCACCGTCCGAAATCTTGCCACCGAGGGGGTTGTTCGGTTTAACTTCTCAGCATGGCGGGGCCGTTTTTGTCTTGTGCATGTGCCAGTCGCTGTACTTTACCTGAAGCAATCATTGGGAATGACGCTGCTAGTTTTTGGAGGTCCAAAGGTTGCTGGGCCTCGCGCCATTTATATATCTCCAGTCTACATGTAGCACTTGTCTCCAATGTCCTCTCCCAGGCTCCTCTCTCCGGAACTCGTTGAGGGAGGACTCTTAGCGGAACTCGTTGAGGGGGGACAGCTGGCCAAATAGAGTTTCAGAAGGTCCACCTTTGACAATGCCGAACGTTAAGGCACATGCTGGCCAAGTGTGCATGCTTCAGTCACTTCAGTCTGTTTCTTTTCTATGTTTTGTCTTGTTTTGGTTAGTTGACCTTGGTGAGCTCTATGGACTTCAAGGAGCTTGCCGAGCTGGCTACTTAGTAGCCTTCAACTGGAGTTCCTGACAGTCTCACCCCTGGTCTCACTGATCCCCAGAGTTGCCGACGTTCGAGAACACCGAGAAGAGCGGCAGGTTGAAGGCGGCAGCTGTGACGCCAAACCTTGGCAGAACCGGGCCAACATGAGAAGTGTTGCTCTGCGAGTCCCACACACAAACCATCGCATTTTCTGAAATGCAATCTTTTCAGGGAGGTAGGCCGCTAAGAGGTAACTTAGATGAGTCTAGCCGCCAACTAAAGTATGAGTGGTAGCTAGTGAGCTTAGGAAGCTCCTAGCTAGGACGCAGGAAAGCTCGCACTATTCATGCGGTTCCTAGATTCTTAGGTAAGCTTGCCACTTTAGGGAAACTGTATAAGTCTTTATCACTTTGCGGTGCTTGCACTTCTGGACCACGATGTGTGTGTGTGCCCCTTGTAGTCACAGGGATTCTTTTGAATTGTGAACAGGATTGCCTTGTTTAGAGCAGGGGGCATGGCAGTTGTTTCCCTAGCCATGCCAACGAAGCTATGGGATTCAGCCGGAAGGGAATGTGGACGCACATTCCTGCGCATCTGCAGTCACGCATAGGGCTTTGGTTTCGACTTGCAGCTGTGAGCGGACGACGTCATTCTGTCGATCGATCGTTCGATGGTTCCTTTAGATTTGCTGGCCATGTTGAACTTGATGGACCTCCACTTCTTTTCAGGCCTCTTCACCTGTACCCTTAGGAAATGGTTACAAGTTACATTGGTGGCATGTGGATCCAAATTGGTGGCATTTGAATCC
>CAXAMN010000447.1:692198-716551 GCA_963970005.1 Durusdinium trenchii | reverse complement strand
GGATTCAAATGCCACCAATTTGGATCCACATGCCACCAATGTAACTTTTACCTAGGCAGGCGTGTGGCACCGCATTCACATCCGTACGCATTTCTATAAGTGTGTGTGTGTACCCCTTGGAATCACAGGATCCTTTTGGATTGTTCTTGCTTCTAACTTTTTCGTTTTACAGCAGGGGGACCATCCATGTACTGTGTGCGATGGTCCAACGAAGCGGCTACAGTACATGCGGATATCACGGCTGATCACCGTGACGTACCTGCTTTCCTCGAACTTTTGAACTTTGGTAAAGGGCTAGTGAGTTCCGCAGACATGCACGTCACGCCGTCACCCCGTCGGTCCGTTTTCGCCTTGAGCTTTTGGCCTTCTTTCCTCTTGAAGTCCTCCAGGTTCCCGTGGTTCGTACATGTACCCTTAGGAATTGGAACCCTAGGCCGGCGTGTGGCACCGCTTTCAGTTCAGTATGCATATCCATAAGTGTGTTTGGCCACGTGCCAACCCGGGATGAGCCCGCAGAGTGCCTCCCGTGGGCCCGTTGAACGGGGGTTTGTCGAACGTATCCACTGCCCGGATACAGAGCAGCTCGCAGCGAGCGTAGGTGGCCTAGGCCGTACGTACGATGATTTTTGTCTCAGAATAATTCCAAGTTGGCTCACGCCTTCACGTGACCGTAGCGGTCAAAGCAGCCAGCCATTTCGGCAGGGCACAAGGTGACCACAGCGGTCAAAGCCAGTTTAAGGTTCATTGGAACCTGTCGGCGACTTAGGTGCACATACATCGTACACACCTTAACGAGGCAGGTCTTCCTAGGTTGCTATAATGAGGTTTGGTTTCATCGGTTCCCGTCCCCTCCATTTGGTTCCCCTTTCACCCTTTTCCCTTCACATACTTCTTTTCCTCTTTCTTTTCATGTCTTCCCTTGCTTCATGTCCTTTCATCTCACTCCTTTCGTTCTTTTGCGCGTACAACGGTCCGGGCCTTAGCGTGTACGCGCACATCTACTTCCAACTCAGGTTTCAGGTCGCCCAGGTTTCGACAATGAGGTTTCATCGGTTGTCCCTGTGCATTTGGTTTCTCTTTCATCGCAACCACACACACTTTTGCCCCGTCGTCTTCCTTCTCATGTCTTCATCCTTTTGTCCTTGCTGCGCGCACATTTGCACATTCGTCCTAGCCTTAATTTTGCCTCCCGGGAGGCGTGTGTGTGTACCCCTTGGAATCACAGGGATTCTTTTGGATTGTTCTTGCTTTTAATATTTTCGTTTTACAGCAGGGGGACCATCCACGTACTGTGTGCGATGGTCCAACGAAGCGGCTACAGTACATGCGGATATCACGGCTGATCACCGTGACGTACCTGCTTTCCTCGAACTTTTGAACTTTGGTAAAGGGCTAGTGAGTTCCGCAGAAATGCACGTCACGCCGTCACCCCGTCGGTCCGTTTTCGCCTTGAGCTTTTGGCCTTCTTTCCATTGAAGTCCTCCAGGTTCCCGTGGTTCGTACATGTACCCTTAGGAATTGGAACCCTAGGCCGGCGTGTGGCACCGCTTTCAGTTCAGTATGCATATCCATAAGTGTGTTTGGCCACGTGACAACCCGGGATGAGCCCGCAGAGTGCCTCCCGTGGACCCGTTGAACGGGGGTTTGTCGAACGTATCCACTGCCCGGATACAGAGCAGCTCGCAGCGAGCGTAGGTGGCCTAGGCCGTACGTACGATGATTTTTGTCTCATCTTTGGAATTCCAAGTGGGCTCATGCCTTCACGTGACCGTAGCGGTCAAAGCAGCCAGCCATTTCGGCAGGGCACAAGGTGACCACAGCGGTCAAAGCCAGTTTAAGGTTCATTGGAACCTGTCGGCGACTTAGGTGCACATACATCGTACACACCTTAACGAGGCAGGTCTTCCTAGGTTGTTATAATGAGGTTTGGTTTCATCGGTTCCCGTCCCCTCCATTTGGTTCCCCTTTCACCCTTTCCCCTTCACATACTTCTTTTCCTCTTTCTTTTCATGTCTTCCCTTGCTTCATGTCCTTTCATCTCACTCCTTTCGTTCTTTTGCGCGTACAACGGTCCGGGCCTTGGCGTGTACGCGCACATCTACTTCCAACTCAGGTTTCAGGTCGCCCAGGTTTCGACAATGAGGTTTCATCGGTTGTCCCTGTGCATTTGGTTTCTCTTTCATCGCAGCCACACACACTTTTGTCCCGTCGTCTTCCTTCTCATGTCTTCATCCTTTTGTCCTTGCTGCGCGCACATTTGCACATTCGTCCTAGCCTTAATTTTGCCTCCCGGGGGGTGTGTGTGTGTGTATCCCTTGGAATCACAGGGATCCTTTTGGATTGTTCTTGCTTTTAATATTTTCGTTTTACAGCCGGGGGACCATCCATGTACTGTGTGCGATGGTCCAACGAAGCGGCTACAGTACATGCGGATATCACGGCTGATCACCGTGACGTACCTGCTTTCCTCGAACTTTTGAACTTTGGTAAAGGGCTAGTGAGTTCCGCAAACATGCACGTCACGCCGTCACCCCGTCGGTCCGTTTTCGCCTTGAGCTTTTGGCCTTCTTTCCTCTTGAAGTCCTCCAGGTTCCCGTGGTTCGTACATGTACCCTTAGGAATTGGAACCCTAGGCCGGCGTGTGGCACCGCTTTCAGTTCAGTATGCATATCCATAAGTGTGTACGTGCGTGTATGTTATCATCTCCTGCAGTGTACCTTGCGATGGCTAACAAGAACAATCACTGTCACAATGCATTCAGCGGCACAGTCTTGTCATGAGTTTAGTTTTGTCACTTCTAAATGCTTCAAATTTAGATATATAGCATAGGGGCATTGTCTGATGAGGGTAACTAATCAACACATAGCTGAGCTGTGTTTTGTGTGTGTTTTTTTGGGGCATAAATTTTAGTTGTACCTCAAAAGTTCGAATTGAAGTAGACAGTAGAAACTTAATTGTACATAAAAAGCCGGTTATGTAGCTAGAATGGTACGAGTAGCAGTAGCTTCATCTCATCTTCAAGAGGTAACTGGCATGCCTGCAGCACATTCTACTGCATGCAGAATAAGTTCGAAAAACTGTAAACTTTGGATGCCAAACCGATGACAAAAACAATAATGAACGGGTTTTCTCTATCTCTGCTGTTTCTTATCGTCTTCTTTTGCACGATATCATTTTCCCGGAGCTTGGCTCTAAGTTTTAGCTCCCACAACATCCTGTTTGTAGAAGAATGTATTTACAGCATGTTCAAGTTTATCAAGCCCCAGTCAATAATAGCGTCCTTGATCCACTCCCACCTCTGACCAAGGTTGTACTGACACTCCGTTGGTGTTTTTATTTTTAATTTATTAGTTTCTTATTCTCCTAAGTGTGAGGGGTTCTTGCTGTAACTGCCTCGTCTCCGGTTGTCTTTGGGTGAAAAAGAGCGTTGGCCACGCGGTTTCCAGCTGCACAGGGTGATCTTCCAAGGATCTTCCGCCGTTTCTTTCTCCAGTTTAGGATGAGATAGGGTGAGTATACTCATTGATATACGCTGAAACACAGTATATATATTTTTGCCGCCCAATCCTTTAGCCTCTGCACAGTTCCAAACACCTGTTGCTTGTACATTCAGGAAAACCTTGGGAAACTGGAAGATCTCATTTTCCCTTCTCCTCTATGTGACCAACACACTGAGCACCTGACAGAAAAGCAAAGTCCCATCTTTGGGGCCCCGTGTTCGGTGGTGGCCAGTGGCTTAAACTGGCGTCATTGGGAAGCAAGCGAACTGTGGATCATTGGGTACTGAACCATGGCTACTGGCAAATCAATTGACGACTATGCCAGTGTATTTGGGGCAAGAACGCAACCAAAAGGCTTGGACCATGATTGTCATAGCGCACTGGTGCTTATATATATACACTGTATGTATACTGTATATTGTATGTATGGTATCAGTAGCCACCTGCATTGGCCTGCTGGTTCTCTAACTCCCGATTCTGCATGCTTGGGTCAGAGTGTGCGAGGTAGGTAGCTGGGCACTTCTATTTGCCTTCTACGTAATGGCATCCAGTGATTATCTCCCTGCAAAGGCCGACAAAGGCCACTGCAAGTCCAAGTCCAGTGTTTACATCATCCTGGTGCTTCTTTTGTGGTTGCCTAAAGCTTTGTGTGTTTGCCAGGTGAGATTAAACAGGGCTTCTCAAGGCCAACCATACCCATACCCAGCTGAGGTTGCATACTCTATTCTTCTCAAGTACCGGACAACATAATTTGGTGTCTATTGCTGTTGTCATTGGCCAATTTGGGTGCTCCGGGTTTTCCATGCCTCCACTCAAGCTGCATTCTGTTGTATCTAGGGCTTCTGTCTTTCGCACAACGTGTTCCACGAAAACCATTGACGACATTCCAAGTAGGCCAATTGCGGAAGCTTCCAGAAGAATGTTTATGGGGGTGTGCCTTCACTGCTGTAGCTGGCCGTAACCTGTTCCCACGCAGCAGTGCCTGCTATGGAGGAGGCTCAGGACATTCAAAGAAACCACCACAAACCAAGTGCCTAAGAATGTCCAAGAAACGAGCGGACGCATGAATCTATCTTTGGGCCTCTTGCGCTTGAGCCCTCTTTGGATGCCATCCACTTCATTCATGCACCAAACATGCACCTGGACCTCAATTTATCACTCTAACAATCCGAATGACATGATGATGGATGATATGGAGCCCAACAACCTTTGCTGTATAACCTGAAAGATCTGTCGACTTCGTCTTGGGAGCGGACAAAGAACCCAATGTGCCCAGAAAACGCTGCCGAATGGCAAAAGGGACCTGTTTGACTCGGTCTGCTTGAGATCATATTCACCTATGCGGCCATGTAAATGTCTTTCATTGTCTTTCTATCTTCTTTCTGGAGGTTGCTCACATGACTAGAGCTCGAAGTCGACAAAGTGTTTGTTCCTCGCAATGACTCCTCCCACAAAAAACTCGCATTTCTTCTTGAACTTCTCTCATGCTATTTTTCTTGTGATTTGCCGAAGATGTCATCTGGCAGCCTTGACCCCATTCACAACTCAGGATGCCGCCGGCACATCAGGGAGAAGATCCGGCGCTGGCCATGCAATGGATCTCCCGGGTCATAAGGTTGCAAGCAGTAGGTTTAATATGGTTTAATGGGTCTAGGGCAATGGCTCTATTCCTTTCGCTTGTCCTTCGACTCTGGCAGGGCCCTTTCTCTGGGGTTGACGGAACAGCTCGAAGGGAAGGCAGGAGTTTTTCCCCGGACACCCTTGGCACTGACATTTACGCCCAGCAGCTTTCATTACGCTTTCCTCCTAGTGACTAGTGATGGACTCGGTGAATGGTCTCACCAAGTCACCAAGCACATAATTCCTGACAACTGAAGTGGGTGCCTAGTTCATGAAACGCACATAGATCCCGATGATTGTCGACATCTCTCTTTGCTGTGGGGTGGGTCTTCATGAAGAACACCTCGTTTCCGAAGTCAGGTCGCACCTTGGAACCAACAACCCCACCACCAGGCCTTTTGCAATGGACTCTCACGTCGACTGCACCAAGCTAAAGGTAAGGCCTGACTTGACCCGGATGTTTTGAGGAACTGTACAGCAAGCATGACAAGCACTGTGCCGCAGCTCACAGGCTTTGTTCACTTAAAAAACATTCACTCGCACCCTGCCAAGAGAGTCAACTAGGAATTTGGGCAGAAACCCATTGTGACTAGGGCTCTCGGCCGCCCACATGTGAACCAGCTCCAGCACTGACAGCCTCAGAAAAGAAGCGCATTCCAGTTACAATCGACGGATTCCTTTCAAGCCAACACTGTCAAGTCTCACGAAATATCATTTACAGTAGTCTTTGACACAGGATGACACAGGGTTCTTTGCAGTGGCCATGGTTTCTATTAATGCTGGAGAGCATAGATTCTTCCTTTCTGCCCTGTTTGGGATTCAATGTCCCAGGTATCCTCATATGCTCCACAGCTACGACAGTGTCAGAGTTGGCAATTGATTTGATGGTAGTGGAAGCAAAGGCCTTCTGAGCTAGCAAACAATCCTGTACCAAACGCTTTAGTTTTAGGTTCCGTGACTCAAAGACAGTGGGTGGGAATAACATGAAAGCGCATGACCAGTTGGGGCAAGCTACAACAAGCACCATCCTTGAGTCAAGGTCAACCAGGGACTTGGAACAAGCAAGGAATATTGGCATACCTTTCCAACGTGGTCCCCCTTAGGATGACTCACTCCTGCATACAGGCATCCGCCGGAAACGTAATACAATGCAAAACACATGAGGATCTGATCATGCCTACGTACTCCCAGGATCCATAGTGTTACTGTCTTCATCTGCCCGCCGTCCTACCAACAAACAACTGCCCTCCGTCCTACCAACAAACAAGTGCGGCCGCAGAAGTTGCTGGTTGTTTGTAGGCATCGCTACTAGTAACAAGGGCATCCCTACTAGTAGCTACTGTAGAAGCTACTAGTAGCAATCCCCTTGTTACTAGTAGCGATGCACCTTGCTACTAGTAGCTTCTTGTCATATTACATCTAATATTTCTGCAAGTTTTCACAACCCCAGCTCGTTCCTTTCTTGCTGAGGAGCACTTGCGCCCGCAACGGTCCATGCATGGTGGCGCCAACTGGGAGAGAACCGCGGGGTGACTGCTCCAAAAACTCAAAATCCGAGCCCGTAATCCATCTGTGAATGCGGACACTATCTATTATATATCTATATTATATATATGTATGTATGTATATACATTACAGGAAGATGCAGGAAGTTGATACTGTAACCGTTTTCTCAAAAAGAAAATATAGAGTGGGTTTGATCGGGGTTCAGCAACTTGGAGGAAGGGAAAACCACGTACACAGTACAGCATACACCATTGCATTCTTGTGTTATCCTAGGAAGAAAGCCACTATGCCTTGGGTTGGCTGGGCAAATTTACAATGCCGGCAAATTTACAATGCCCGTGCTTCCTTGCAGTGGTGCCAAAGTCCCAATACATTGATCGACAGCTACCTCCTCCCGTTGAAGCACACCCCAGCACCGGAAGCTCGTGGGCTGGCTACTCCAGGAAAGCACGATGAAGGCTGGTGTGTTCCACGATGGACAAACTTCTTCCGAGGTAAAGCTTCTATCATACCACTTACAAAGCATAGAGGTTCAACTGCTATTTAACTGCTACTTCTACTTCGTTCCACGGTTCAAATGTGGTTCAAATTGGGAGCTCCACTACTTGAAAGCGGTTCTTGCATCATGGGGTTTCAAGGAAGTAGTCGTGAGCATGTCTTTCAAATCATATTTGGCCTTGGATAGCCGGTCACCTAGGCAAACAACTTGTGACCTAGGTGGCTTCTCCTCCAACAAAAGCCACAAATGAACTTGTCTATATACAGTATACAAGGATATACAAGGTACAAATGTATACAAGCAGGTGAGCCCAATATACAACTGGTCGAGCGATGGGTTTCCTTTCTTCCAAAAACAAAGGCCCTTATTGCAAAGGCAGCTTTACCGTCAGTGCGAACAAAACCCACCCACCTGCCATAGAGATCAACATGACCCAACCACCCGCTGCCACCTCCCACAAAATCGCCCAGACTACCACATGGGTATACCTGGGTCGCCGGGCAGCAAAGGCAGGTGAGCCGTGGCTCCCGTACGAAAGTGTCGTCTAACACGGGATTGCCTTGGTGTCGTCTAAAGCGGTTGAGGTAACGTGGATCATCCAGTGACTCCCGGTGTCTTGTACTTGACTATGTGATCCACCCAGGGTCGCTCCAACACTAGGCCCCCTGCACCCAGAGCGGTACACGGGCAAGAACATGGGCTGCAAGTTCATACGCCTTTCAGAGCGGGTTGGCATGAACTGTGAGAGAAGAGTCGAAGGAATGGACACGACTGTATCGGACTTCTTGGTAGAGCAACATTCATGGACACTTGCATCCGGTGTAGGGCAATTTAGGGAATTGCGTGGAATTGCCGCGAAGTCTCAACGACTCCAACTTCCTGACATCAGGCGTCAAAACCTATCCATTCATTCCTGTTACTGTCTGGCTTGTTGTCCAGTGAGCCAAGACGACTTGAGGGATATATATATATATATATACATAGATGGGAGAAAACACGAGAAAGCTGTGTACTGATTGCATGTCGGACCAAACAAATGAAACATTGGGATGATAAGAATGTGCATACGATGCATAGATATGAGGTAAGCTAAGCCAAAACAAACTCAGCTACTCTACCAGGATGAATTACTGTAATGCGGTGATGTGCGTGGAACACAGGCAAAGTCAAACAGCGTTAGATCGAGTGAAGATGAAGCGAACTGAGTTAAATGATGTTGAATCATGTCAAAATGAGCTGTTGGTAAAACAATAACTAGGACAAAACGCGATTTGTTCGACCAGAAAGCAAAAAATTCGAGGAACCGGGTAACCGGCAGGAACGATTCTTCAGATTATCGGACTTGGTTGATGTCTCACAATTACTGGCAGTTTACAAAAGCAAGTGCAATGGCTGTCGGTTCGCTGAAGCCACAAAGGCAGTGCTGGCAACAGCATCAGTCAGTATGTTAGCCTTGCTGAGTAGCCCAAACCCAATAGTACCAATCCAGCACTTTGTCCAAATGCCGATATTGTAGGGCCTCAACACAGAGTGAGCATAGGTTAAATGCATTTGATTGATGTCTAAGTTTGCACGTGGACTCGGCGCCTTGAAACCCATGATGAGAGAAATGCAACTACAAGTAGAAAACTCAACCCTAACTAACCATATTAACACATCTGCTGCTCCATGGCAGAAAGGTTTTGTAGAAAGGTGCCAAGAGAACATGATGCAATGCAAATATTGCAGCAACTATACGGGCACAAAAAGTTAAACGTCGGCACGCCGGTCTCCAATTTTGCAATGTCGAGTCTATTGATTCCATTTGATTTCGAGTTCACTAGCCCCTGACCTGATTGCCAAACCAGGATCCCAGCCTCAGAAAGTAAAGCTAGGTTAATATGACCAATGGCAACACAAATGATTGTTGCTCCATTGGCGAACAAAAAGAAAAAGCACACTGCCTGGAATAAATCAACCGATCAGCAAGTTCGAGCGCATGCATGTGCATTCACTGACCGATGTGATGTAGTCAAAGAAGCCACATGTCCCCCTAAATTTGTATCATTTTGCATCTTTAGAGCTTGCACAAGCACACCAATCACCACCTGTCGCTTAGAGTCAGGCTGTGGTCCACATTACCCATCAAAGCCCTGGCTGCGACAGGGATACACTAGCAGTCGGGGTACGCAAGCCGTGGTCAACATGGTTGTAAGCAGCCATTGGCCAACATGTCCCGCAACTGGTAAACATTGTAGGAGATCTTGGGCGGGGTTGTGCTCATTGGGCTCGTTTTATGACTACATAAAACTCCTCTTTCTACTTAACCCCCTTGAATGATTTTTCTTTAGTCGTTCGCTCGACAGGTGTTGAGGGTAGGGCATCACCATGGTGAAGGTGGACTTCGGCAAAGGCATTCCCATGGGGTCCTCAGGTCGAGACGAGGGAATGCTGATTGGTCCGTAGTCTAGGAGTCCAGGGCCTATTATATGGTGTATGGAAAAGTTGAGCACAGAAAAAATATTGGCAGTAATTAACCTCTCTCTTTGTTGCGGAGTTTAAAATGTGAGCGCCACTACCTTCCAAACAACATCAAACAACTGTGCGCAGCAGCAAGGCAGGATAATTTGAAAGGACCTCTGAGGGCTTCCTGATCAATGGGCCATTCCAGAACTGTGGGCCATCCCAGAACTTGCCACTTCTGAGTAGCATGACTGGATCCTACCTGCCACCAAGACCCCTTAAAGGCATTTTTTGTCACAATCTACTGACAACAACAGCATGGACCATGGAGTTCTTTTCTGGTTCCAAGGCGGTGCAGGACTTGATGTATCTCCGTTTGCCAGTGCAAAGTGCTTTAAGTGGAAAGAGATCTGCTTCATTCACCTTGAGATGTTCTGCTCTCCAACGGTCTGCTGTTGCATCAGCTTGTGGCAGCGGCTCTTTCACTGAGGCGCCACACCGTGAGGCTTGCCAAAGAAGACTGTGCTAAAAATAGGCATGCGTATCGCGTCAGCCAATTCTGCTCGGAATAGTCCTTCAGCAGGGACAGGTGCAGGGGGTGCGGTTCTTGGACTTGACAAACAAGTTGACATGTCGATACTGATCATTGCAAAGAATGTCTCTAAGGCATCAGAGTTGTCACTGCTAATCACCACGCGTGGATATCATCCAAAGGATGCAGCAAGGCATAACCCATGGTCAACCAGGCTTGGATGTCTATCTTCACCCGGGATCTACAGAACAATACACAATGGGCGTAGGCTGTGCCTGGATTGATGGTTCTAGAACCATCATACCTTGAACTATTTAAATTGAAATACCTTCGCCTGGGCCTACAGGATCCAGAAAAGTGCTGAGACTTGCACAGTCCCCGGGTGGCTGGGTGCTGCAAAAACCACTTCATCAACTTCTGACAAACGTACATCACACAACAAAGCAGAATGCCTCAAATCAAAAGGCTTGCATAGGCTTTCTATGGATTTGAACATTTGTACATATTCGTACTGCATGCTTATTTGCCGCTCCCTCCAGACTCACTCCTTCAGGAAAAGGATAGGTGGTTGATAAATGGTGAAGTTTCGCCTTGCAGATCGAAAACGTTCAAAGCGGCCCGTTGAAGTGGAAGAAGATGTGGGTCACCTTCTGTGAGGATTTTTGCAACGTCGCCCTGCTTCAGGACTGCGATGCTGGTGACGTATGACTGAGAGGTGATGAGAGTAGTTGTTGGCAATCTGATTCTAGGTGGTCAAAATACTGTAGAATACTTCCTATATATATGGACTGCCGATCGCTATCTGTCTAGATGTGTTGCCTGTTGATGTCAATGTACTTGCTGTATCCAGGTATCGCGCTTGGCTCCCGTGTTGAGAAACGCGAAGGTCACCGCAGGAAAATACTCTGGGTGGAACCTTGCGCGGGCCAAAGGTGGAGGAGACCAAATCACTCAGCCTTGGCCCTTCTGTCTGATTTGTATAGTAGCCACTCCAACTACTTGCTTGTTTGACTTGAAAAGCATCACTTCACGGTCCGCCCAAAGAGCCAGTGACGGACGAGTTCCAAGACTTTTAGCTCGTCTCGAGGCCCAAACCAGCTGTCCACCGTGGTGCGTGTCACCAAAATAAGGTGGTCTGAGGCTTTGATAGTCTTCCCGCGATTCAAAAGCCAAGAGACCTCATGCGATCCGCTGAAAGACGGAGAAAATCACTCGGCCGTTGCAAGATAGACGTGACAAAGTGCAGAGAAAAAGGCGTTTCTACAATCTCTGAGGACTGGGTGCAAAACGACAACATCACCATCTCCAACCAACCCTTCCTTGATGCATTTCATGCACTTGGCTCACTCCAGTGTGGTGGACGACTGCTGTACCTAGTGTGAATCTACTGGAAATAAGATGACTTCCGTTGCAAATGCAAATGAAGGAATGAACCGTGTTTGTGAGGAGATCTACAGGAATTTCTCTTCCACGTACCTCCTAAATCTTTGGAGGGTCTTACGGTCTTCCGTTGTCCGTTTCATTGTGTCGAAGCTTGAAGGTTTCATAAATAAATAAATACATATATATATATATATGGGCGCGCGGACTTTCGGGCCCGCCTGGAAGCAATTGTTTGTGAATCATATGATCTAACTTTAATTGTTGTATATGCGTATTGTATTGCATCCTCTAACAAATCAATCCTCTGCTAACAAATCAATCCTTTGCTAACCACTCATTCATTTACTACAAAAGTAACGGTAGAACAAAATATACAATCTATCTGATCTACTTTAACCAATGTAATCAATGTCGACTTGTGATAGAGGGGGGGGTCGGTAGTATAGTCGAGGGTGAGGGGAAAGGGGGCCGTGGTGGTGAATTTTTACTCTTATGCGCCAGGGCCCCTTAGCATACTTTTCATTCAAAACCATAAGATTTTCACATACGACCAGCAAAGCAAAGGGCATTTTTACTGTGCGTCATCAAAAAATACATACAAACGCAACCTTGAAATGTCAAAGTAACAAACAAAAAAATTGCAAAGGGCAAACATGGAAAAACACCTGGATAACAAGGAAAACATGGAACCAGACTCATCCTTACCAGAGCTCTCCCTGAAAGAAAAGGACATGCAACTCCTTTTCTGCAAATTTCATAAACGTGCCATGGATACCGCTTCGCTGGATGTCTTGTTAATGCTGGTGACGACACATATGAAACCCGCAAGACCACCGCAAAACTCACAGAATAACCTAAGATAAACCCAACTATAACCTATTGCCAAACCAGTCCACAAAGTTTCACTCAGCCCAGTCTGTTCAGCATACTCTCAAAGTCAGTCTCAGTTTGTGGTAAACAATGATGAAAGGCACTTGAACATGTGATCCATGTCTCATAGTCATACTATTCATTTCACATGACATATTGATCCTTCTCACACACTTTCACAGTATTCAAAGCTGCACAAAGCTAGTGGCAAGACACTTCCCGCACAAACTGCACAAACGTGAGTGTGAGTGAGTGTGGGTGAGAATGAGAGTTAGTCTGAGTGAGAGTGGGTGAGAGTGAGAGTGAGTGTGAGTGAGGGTGGGAGAGTGAGTGAGTGAGTGAGTGTGAGTGCGAGTGTGAATGAGTGTGAGAGTGAGTGTGGGTGAGAGCGAGTGTGGGTGAGAGTGAGAGTGTGAGGGAGTGTGTGTCTGAGTGCGAGTGTGAGTGAGAGTGGGAGAGTGAGTGAGTGTGAGCGCTGAGTGTGTGTGTGCGTGAGAGTGAGAGTGAGAGAGAGTGGGAGAATGAGTGTGTGAGTGTGAGTGCGAGCGGAGTGTGAGTGAGAGTGAGTGTGGGTGAGAGTGAGTGTGAGAGTGAGTGTGAGAGTGAAGGTGGGTGAGTGAGTGTGGGCGAGAGTGAGTGTGAGTGAGAGTGAGTGTGAGTGAGAGAGGGAGAATGGGTGAGAGTGACAGTGCGAGAGTGAGTGAGTGTGGGTGTGAGAGAGTGAGTGTGAGTGTGAATGTGAGTGCGAGTGAAGAGTGAGTGTGAGTGTGAGCGTGTGTGAGTGAGTGAGAGTGAGGGTGAGAGTGAGAGAGTGAGAGAGAGCATGTGAGAGCACAAAGTGCTGCGCCTACGCCGAAATCTGCACGTCAAGGTTGTTCGAATTTTTAATGTTTAATATATGTAGTTTTTGTTTATTGTTTTTCACTTACTAGTTTTTGGAACATATCTTTAAAAAGTAAAAACATAGTAACCAGTCCCGGATCTGGTGGCCAAATCTGAAACCAATTAAATTCTTGTAATTAAATATTTCTTTTAACTCCCTTGTCCACTTCAGTAATGAAACGATATTAGAATAAATTAGAATATGAAAAGTCAATTACTAATTTAAATTCGAACAATATAAAGAAATGTTTGTTCCTTTGTAGCGTCACCGGCGCACAGGGTAGGCACACAGGGTATATTCTTCCCTCTTGGGGGGCCCTCCTCCTTCAAACCTCCTCCTCCTCCTCCTCCTTCAAGCCGGAGGTCATCTATGGTCACCGGTATCTACTAAAGTCTCGACAGAAAGGTTGCAATTGATACGCGGACTTTAACCTTCTGCATCACTAATCTCCCAACACCTCAAGCAATCTTCTCCACTTAGCCTCTCTGAGCTGCCCAAACCAGTGCTTCTTGAGAACGATGTGGAGGAGGCTTCTGCTCTTTATGTTTCCTTAACAAGCCGAAGGTGAAAGGACTTTCACAATCGTTTGCGCCGAAGAATTTTACATTGTAAGGTCATGCTTGCACATCCTTTTCCTGTTGGCCTGAGAGCCCTGGTCAGGCTGTCAAGAAAACTGAGTTTCACGAGATTGCTGAATTCTTCACTCCGCTCCTTCAATTCTTGACATTGCGGGGCTTATGAAGTCTCTTGGGTGAACCATGCCCACTGCAGCGAGCGTCTCGTTGGATCACTTGCAGTTTCCCGAGTCATGAAAACTGTCCCTGCACCTGCTTGGAAGTCACTTGCATGCCAAAAGAAACCCGTGTAAGATTCATGAATAGGTCCTCATCCCAGCACTCATTTGGGGATCACACAAGGGCAGTGTTTTATTCACCTCCAGCTCCAAGTTCAACAGCCTCAGAAATCGCGAACTCACACGACCTCACACGATCCTATCGGACGGGTGAAGCAGATCTGGGTGGGTCGCGACTTTGAAAAACAGTAATCATCATGCCGTTGCTTCTAGCTTCCGAATGTTGTTAAATGAAGTTCACAATCGGCCGCAAGGCTAAGATGCTAAGTTCTAGGGAAGCCTTACTATCATGTGAATGTAGCGTCTTGTCAGGCAAATATTGCTTGTTCGACTTGGTATAAGCCACGCAAAAAAAACTCAGCGCCCAACTCAATAGTTTTCAATTTCCTGGCAAAGTTCCTGTTCCATTCCTGGGCTGGGATCAGGCAGATGCAGGTAGACCTCACTTCACTAGGCATGTGACTCGTGTGGACATAAACATGGTAGCGTCCTTGCTCCTACCAGCGATGCCAAGAGCCCCTAGTAGCGTCCTTGCTCCTAGTAGATATACATATATATGACTGTAGATGTCCAATTTATCAAACAGCAAACTCCGCACCCCCCAAATATGATAGTTGAAACCCATGAATACGCAAGTACAAAACGCAACACGCCAGCAAGATTCGGGCAAGTGCGCTTCGTAAAGTTTGGCCTTGTGCTCGGACAGAGTTGCGAACGAAAAGTGTTCATTTGCAAGTCCTCTTGTGCTGTTGCCACAACGGCGGTGTTCATCTCGCCTTTCCACATGTTTTTGCCTTGTTAAAGGCAACAACAACTGAGCCCTTCGTGCTTGGAGGACAGAATGGCTTTATAGTGCTATATAAACACGGCCGCCGCTTCTTTTTGTACGCGTTGCAACGAGTTTGTCTAAAACATACGACAAAAAACTCCTCGGATGAATCCTCTTGGGGCCCCAACACTCTCAGCTCCCCGCCAAACCGAAGGAGAGAGCGTGCTCCCCGGTGCCCCTAAGGCCGCTACCGCCAAACCGGCGCCTTTCTCCAACCCATCGAAAAAACGGTTTTGGGGCGCGCTCCACGTCCCCTTGTCCTGGTCCCCTTCATGGGGACAGGCTCAAGGCCTTGACCTTGCTGCAGCGCTCTCCTAATACTTCTACTGCTTCCAACAAAAAGCGAGAGGGTTCCCCAACTCTGCTATACTGACGCATTTTTTCAAGCATACTTGCTGTAAGTGTTCAATGTCTTCAGCGTGCATGCCCCTGACTCTTCCAAAGCGGCGCATCTTGAAATGCAGACGCTCCCAATCTGTCAGCTCCTCTCTGGAGAAATGGGGATAGGAGCCATCCAGCCAAGTCTGGGTCCGACACACCCGTCTCGACTCGACCAATGAACCACACTGAAAAGCATATAGTGTCTTCCTCATACTTGTGTTCCATGTCAGCCCTTGTCGTTTCTGTCAACAGCCTCTCAATATCAGCCTCTTCATACTACTGCTTGCTCGTCAATGTCTCAGCCCCCAGCCCTGGTGCCCAGCCCGCTTCAAACCCAGCTGCGATGCTCCATTTGCCTCAACGCTCAATGACTGGGAAGTCTCTCCCCCCTTCCCAAATCTGCTATAGGCACCTCTTCACAAGTCTGTTGCTTCCTGCCACACTCATCTTCTTTCGTGGCGCTTATCTTATCTCTTGTCTTTTCCTTTTCCTGCTTTCTTCCCCTTCTCATCCTTTCCTTTTTCATCATGGCCGGAGGCTTTTGACTTGTCTTTCGTGCCTTTTCCTGTATCGCCTGTGCCCTCACTTCGGGCGCCATAGGGACGAGCGGAGATCTGGCGATTCTTTAAGTCTTCATGCGCCAGTTTTGAGGCTTCGGCCGCCTGAACCTCTGGGCCAATGCGACGTTCTAGGCGTTGACCACCTCCAATGAGCGCCGCGCATCTGCTGCTCTAACGCCTTGAAGCGTTGCGTCACAATGAAGCAGTCCGTCTCCTATAGCGCCCATAGAGACAAGGCCTCTTGCAACACGCTAGGCGTGGCTAAGCTCTGCAGCTGATAACGCTGCCAAACTCTTCTGCCCCTTTACCCCCCTTTCTTTGACTTTTTCTTTTTCTCTTTGCTCTTTGCATCGTCTGTGTCACCGCCGCTAAGAGTGGTTTTCTTCGCGTCCCCCACTCCGTTCCCTTTGCTCTCTGCCCTCTCCCTCAGTCGGGCTAACTCGTCCTCGCTGCCGTCCAGGGATGAGTGTATCGCCAAATTGGTGCGCCAATCTTTTGGCGCATTTTGGCGCCTTCTCTGTGGGCCAATACCCATTTGTTTGACACACATCCAGTGCCAGGCCTGTCTCAAGGGCTGCGCGAGTTGGCCACACAGATGGAGTTGCAAATTCCGCTTTTGGCCGAAGTGCTGAACGATGCGCTCGGTTTGCGTCCCACTCAACCTGACGGCCACGTAGTCAAGGTCTTTCCCTGGGCCAGTAGAGAAGCCAGCCGCTTCAACATAGGCAGCCAGAATACCATTGTCGACCAAAAAGTTCAACGCGCCCCAACTCCTTCACTTGCGTCGCAATGTCCAACGACCTGGCCGGGTGGCCCTGAAGCAGTCCGTCTCCTATAGCGCCTGTAGAGACAAGGCCTCTTGCAACACGCTAGGCGTGGCTAAGGTCTGCAGCTGATAACGCTGCCAAACTCTTCTGCCCCTTTCCGCCCCTTTCTTTGACTTTTTCTTTTTCTCTTTGCTCTTTGCATCGTCTGTGTCACCGCCGCTAAGAGTGGTTTTCTTCGCGTCCCCCACTCGTCCTCGCTGCCGTCCAGGGATGAGCGCGCCAATCTTTTGGCGCCTTCTCTGTGAGCCAATACCCATTTGCGTGAAACACATCCGGGCATGTCTCAAGAGCTGCGCGAGTTGGCCACACAATATGGAGTTGCAAATTCCGCTTTTGGGCCGAAGTGCTGAACGATGCGCTCGGTTTGCGTCCCACTCAACCTGAAGGCCACGTAGTCAAGGTCTTTCCCTGGGCGAGTAGATAAGCCAGCCGCTTCAACATAGGCAGCCAGAATACCATTGTCGACCGGAAAGTTCAATTCGCCCCAACTCCTTCAGTTGAGCAAGCTTGAGGTCTTGTAACAAATGGAGCTTCTGACGCAACCTTTCTTCATCTGCGGACAGGTCCTGAAGCCGCACGCAATATGGCGCAATCTGGGCACCATCACCACCAGCGTCGGTCACGTTCGTCTTTCAAACCCTGCTTCGCCCGCTTTGTCATGCCTTTGTTGACCCCGCACGACCAGCGCGGATGATCAAGCCCTGCATTGCGACCAGATCCAACCAGCGCCCCGAGGAACGGCCAGTGTGAACTGGTGTAAGCCGGCGGGGGTCTGGGCGGCGTATGTGGCGAGCAATGACTGCCTGGAGGGGATTGCGATGGGCTCTTTGGCTTGGGAGGTGGCGGGGGTAAGTTAAACTTGAGCTCCTTCTTCAAATCCTTGTTAGCTTTCCTCCTCTTCTTCTTCTTCTTCTACCTTTTCTCCCTCCTGCCTGAACTCGAAGTGGAGGTATGAACTCGAAGATCGACTCCTCTCCTCGTCCTTAAGGAGGTGGATTGGCCACGGGTGGCTTCCTGGCAGATGCTTTTGCGGTAGTGTCCTTTGGGTCTGGGTTCGGCAACTCTCCCTTGGAGGCGAATGAATCGGGTTCCGGGTTGGGTTGAACGGGTTTGCCTCTGCGAAGGTTTGGGTGCTGGCGGCCGAGGTGTCGACGGGGCTGATGGGAAAGAGGCTTCGGTCCCTCACCGTGGGGTCTCTGCACTGTATGACGGGGCTGATGTAAGCTGGTTGTTCCTGGCTGTCTCCTCACCCTCTGCCCCTTTCTTGATTGCTCTGCCTGCGCTGACTCGGTCGGTTGCACGGGCTGCAGCTCAACGGTAGATCGTCCTGCTTCTAACTCGCGAGCTCGTGAAAGGGCCTCAGCCCAACCAAATGCTCTATCCAAGAGCTGCAGTATCAAGGGCTCAGCCTCGACATGAAACACCTGCTGGATTGTCCGAACCAGCTGGTGCGACTTCCGGCAGACCAAACACACTGGAGAGCTCCCCTCTCTCACTGGGAACTTCTCACAGCGCAGGTGGATTCCCACCACCTCCCATCAACTCACCCTTTGAAGCCCAATGCTGCGGTACAATGAGAAATGGCTCTGTGTTCAATTATGGTGGCATGAATTCATACATTAACATTCTGACCGGTTGTGTGGATGTTCGACAAGAAAAAACATTTGCATGGTTCTGCAATGCCATACGTGCCACTGTGCTTCAACAACATGCTTCACAACCCTGTTTAAAGTAGATATGTGTAGATCAGTCTAGGAGGTTTAACTTTGGGAGTGGAAAATTGATTCATCCATCATCGAAGTGCCTCCTTTGAATCCTTGAGGACAAAGAACACGCTAACCTGCAGGGAACCACCCACCCACCCACACCCACACCCACTTACACACTCCATATCAACGCAAAAAGTGAATTGCATGTGCCTCTTGCATGTCTTATACTAAAACCATCTAAATCTTCAGAACTGCACCATCGTTCGACAACTTTCAACCAGTCATGAATCGTTCAGTGACCCCAAATGTCCCGTGGCTTTTGCTTGTTTTTGCTCAGTCCACGAAGACATGCGTGTCTTAATGCCTCGCTTGGCTTTGTGATGTTGAGACGCTTTCCCGTCCAAATATTGAATCGTCGCGACAGTCTTTCGTTCTGACCTTCAATCCTTCCGAAAACCCAAACACTGGAATAACCCCCATAGACTCCAGAAATGGCCGCTTGCAGCCAACAAGCTTCGGAGCTTTAGAGTCCCTTTATTACGCCAATCACCCTGCCTTCCTAGAGTACAGTATGTTTCCCTCAATCTATCATCTAATTTTTTGTGGGAACGTCTGCGACACGTGCGCCAAACCGCCTGCTTGGGTGCCATGGAAGAGGCACTGACGGACTCCAGCAAGCTGCCTGGAGTAAACCAGCCCTTCGCGGAATACCCTTAATAGCTTCTTGTTCCTAGTAGTGAGGCCAGGAGCCCCTAGTAGCGTCCTTGCTCCTAGTAGCGATGCCAGGAGCCCCTAGTATACTTGTTCCTAGTAGTAAGGCCAGGAGCCCCTAGTAGCGTCCTTGCTCCAAGTAGCGATGCCAGGAGCCCCTAGTAGCTTCTTGTTCCTTGTAGTAAGGCCAGCAGAGTCTCAGAAGCCTCCCCCAATCCCTGTGATTCAAGGCTCTGCAAATCCTACAATCATAGAGCCTGCCAATGAGAGTGCTTGCATACAGGAGTGAGGGCATGAAAATCCGTAAACCAGAAGAAGCATCAAGAGACATGTCGCCGCAATCATGGAGCAAGCGGAGCTGCTCAAAGCAGCATACAATTTCTCCCGATCACTCTGGCTTGTATTGGAACAACTTTGGGGAATCCCAAGCAGTCGACGATTAAACCAAGGCCATCAATCTAACCTTTCAACTGGGCCCCGTGCAAATCTCCTCCTTATCGCAAGACCTGAGATTGTAGAGTCCTCTCTGTTTGACCCTTCTGCAGTACTATGACCACAACTATAGCGATGGCCTCCAACATGATAGCAAAAGGAACCTAAGAGCGATGGTCTCCAACCTGGCGATGCCCTCCAACCCTTTTAAGCGATGGCCTCCAACCTAGTAGCGATGGCCCCCAACCTTTTAATAGCAATGGTCTCCAACCTAATAGCGATGGCCTCCAACCTAATAGCGGTGGCCTCCAACCTAATAGCGATGGCCTGCAACCGTATAGTATATTACTATCCACAACTTATTAACTCGTATTAATCATGACATCTTATGCCCATAACTATGCTCTGGAAATCCTCACATATGTCCCCGGCCCTACACATCGACTTCTTCCCATGTTAGCTGCGAACGAATGCTATTTTACCCCATTTTGGTTTGTTGGAAAACAGTACAGTACATGACACAGCTTGCCAGGCTGCACACCCTACTACGCATGACTACCAAATGTACTGTATGAGCCGTTGCCGTGCCGGCGAGTGGTGCCGGCACTGGTACGATTCAGGCTCGCCTTTTTTTCGTTATCATTTCCTGTTATTGTTCTGTATCTGTCTTGGAGCCTGGACCTAGTCAAAGTGTGTTGTATCCGCTTGTGTGGCACTGGTCTCCCATTGAGTCGGGCACAGCCAGCATGCCCATGCTGACAGAACGAACATGCAAGGACTAAACTCATGAGCACAGCTGATTCAGAGCACCATTTGCGCCATGTCTAATGCGAGTGAGTGAAAGAAACCCTTGCTGAGCAAAGTTCAACAACTAGACATCACAATTTGACTCTCACACTGCAGTAGATTCCATGTGGTATGAAGTATATTGAATTATGATAGTAGTAGCTGTAGCCTTTGATTTTCGCAGTGGTCCCTTTGAAACAAGAACAGCAACAACAACAACAACAACAACAACAACCACAATGACAACAACAACACTGTATTTACGATCTTTCCAGCTGCTTCAATTGATCTGTCTCACCAGGACCATTGAGCAACTATAGCAACCTATATTAGACCTCTCTTCGTTTTCTTGTATCTTTGTTTCGAATAGCAATGGCCTCCAACCTACTAAAAAACCCATAGTTGTGGACATCTGTGATGTTGCGTTTGAGCACGAGTTTAGCCCGGCTCCCGCCTGGGACTGTCTCAGATTCCTGAGCTTCCCCACGTGCAAAGGCCCGTCTCAACCACCACAAAGTGCTGCACCGCCCTCAGCAAACACAACAAAATATCGCTTCTGCAACATGCTCCAAAACAATGCCAAAATGGTGAACTCAGTAGTTTGGTCCTCCATGTAGACATCTGTTTTACAGCGCTTTGCAACTACAACTTGGAGGCGACATCATCAAACATAACAGACTGAATGTAGTTCCAAGCCCTAAAAAGCTGGTCTCCAGTCAAGTCCCTTTACCGCCCTCATTAAGTCCATACAATCTCTGTGGACCTGTTTCCATCTCTCATGAAGTGATCCCAGCTCTTTGCCTTCAAGAAACACACGACACAAAGCGCCAACAACGGTGAGTATTCCAGTCAGCTGGGAGCTCTACTCCCAGGGAACTGTTTCGTCCTTGGGTTGGTGCGGTCCATGAAGTGCCATGAACATGTGTGAAGAAAGGGAAGAACACCTTCCTTTGCTACTCAAAAACAGGACACTATAATATAAATATAAATATAAATATAAATATATATACGAAACGAAAGCCAGCTAGGTTCTTCCAGCTGCGGCTGCGGTCTGCTCTGTACGCAGGTCTCTATCTCCACTCGAGTCCTCTATGCCCATCGCCCAAATAGTTTCCAAAGCCCTTCGTGATGCTAATGATGCACTACTCGGCGTCCATTACATCACTCGCATCACCAGACCCCATTTTCACTGCTTTTCGGACCCTCGCTTTGGAGCGCTCTCCCCCACCAAGCTCTGCGTCCACCGTATCAAAAGCTCAAGCCTAGCCTATCGGCTGGCTTTCGTAATATATTTATTTACTATGTAATACTATAGATAATACCTACAACATTCAACTACAATCACTACATAAAACTACCAATGCCTCTGGTGTTGGATCCCTTTGTGTTCCTCCGGCACTATGAACATCCACATGCAAATGAAACAGCATCAAATAAATATATAGAGTCAGTAAGTAATTGCAAATACGATGGGGCACCAGCGCCATACTGCTGCCGGAACCTTGAGGACTTGTTCTACATATTTCTACCATTGGAACCAGCCAATGATACCATTGATCATACAATGCAAAGCATCAAATCAAACAGCGTCAAGCAGGTTCGTTTCGATCGAAAACGGCCGCCAAGTTCACTATAGATCTTAGATCTCCCGTCCTCGCTGGACGAGCTGGCGCTTTCCTTGGTGAAGGAAGCCACATGAAATGACTGTTGAGCAAACGTAGCAAACCAAATGATGTTCCATTTGTGGATGTGACACACAACCTTTAACTTTATCAAAACACACTAAAACTCTATGATCTTTGGGATTCATTTGGCAGCAATTTCTCAATTTCTCAGACCCCCATGTGTCCTGGTGCAAGGCCAAGTCTCCCAGGGGTCGCCCATGATCACCTTCCGCCCGCCACCGAAGCGCTTTGGCACCCTGGATGAGGTGTTCAGGAAGCTTGAAGGGTTGGGTAATTAAATTCTAATTCTTAGATCTTCTTGTTCCTAATAGTAAGGCCAGGAGCCCCTAGTACATCCTTGTTCCTAGTAGCGATGCCCTTGTTACTACTAGCAAGGACGCTACGTACTTATTTTGGTTCACCAGGAGGTCCACCCAAACTGTGTTGTTGTAGTGATTTTTAGTTAGAGTACTTAGTCAAAGGAAGTTTAGTGTGCAAAACTTCCGTGTTACGGACATTCAACAGCTGTTCAACCACCACTCATCATACACCACTCATCATACACCACTCATCATACACCACTCATCATACACTACTCATCATACACCACTCATCATACACGACTGATCACACACCACTCATCATACACCGCTCATACACCAGCTCTGGTTTCAACAGCTCAAGCTCCAGGCAACTCCAGCTCCAGGTGCAGATTTCGTGGCAGGTGCAGCACTTTGTGAACCTCCCTGTGCAGATTTCGTGGCAGGTGCAGCACTTTGTGAACCTCCATGTGCAGATGTCGTGGTAGGCGCAGCACTTTGTGAACCTCCATGTGCAGATTTCGTGGCAGGTGCAATACAAAATGCGTTGCGGAGAGATAGCGAACGCACGAAATGCTGTATTTTTCAATGGAACCGGTGGCTCCGAAGCTGGCAAGTCAAGGTCTGCGGAACGACGGTTGCGAGACGGTCTCGGGTCATGCTCGGATCATTCTCGGGCATGGTCGGAATCGTCCGTCCATTGGGATTAGAGGTTTCACTTGTTTCTTGAAGTGAAGATTTCGTGGCAGGTGCAGCACTTTGTGAACCTCCATGTGCAGATTTCGTGGCAGGTGCAGCACTTTGTGTACCTCCATGTGCAGATTTCCTGGCAGGCACAGCACTTTGGGAACCTCCATGCGCAGATTTCGTGGCAGGCGCAATACAAAATGCGTTGCGGAGAGATAGCGAACGCACGAAATGCTATATTTTTCAATGGAACCGGTGGCTCCGAAGCTGGCAAGTCAAGGTCTGCGGAACGACGGTTGCGAGACGGTCTCGGGTCATGCTCGGATCATTCTCGGATCATTCTCGGGCATGGTCGGAATCGTCCCTCCATTGGGATTAGAGTTTTCACTTGTTTCTTGAAGTGCAGATTTCGTGGCAGGCGCAGCACTTTGTGAACCTCCATGTGCAGATTTCGTGGCAGGTGCAGCACTTTGTGTACCTCCATGTGCAGATTTCGTGGCAGGCACAGCACTTTGTGAACCTCCATGTGCAGGTTTCGTGGCAGGCGCAGCACTTTGTGAACCTCCATGTGCAGATTTCGTGGCAGGCACAGCATCTGGGGAGCTGGAAGCTGAGAACTGGCGACTTTGTAGTACAACTTTAGTACGCGGAGTATCTGGCGAGCTGGACGATGAGAACTGGCGACTTTGTAGTACAACTTTAGTACGCGGAGTATCTGTGGAGCTGGAAGCTGAGAACTGGCGACTTTCTAGTACAACTTTAGTACGCGGAGCAATCTGTGCAGCTAGAAGCTGAGAACTGTCGACTTTCTAGTACAACTTTAGTACGCGGAGTATCTGTGGAGCTGGAAGTTGAGAACTGGCGACTTTCTAGTACAACTTTAGTACGCGGAGCAATCTGTAGAGCTGGAAGCTGAGAACTGGCGACTTTCTAGTACAACTTTAGTACGCGGAGCAATCTGTAGAGCTGGAAGCTGAGAACTGGCGACTTTCTAGTACAACTTTAGTACGCGGAGCAATCTGTAGAGCTGGAAGCTGAGAACTGGCGACTTTCTAGTACAACTTTAGTACGCGGAGCAATCTGTAGAGCTGGAGGCTGAGAACTGGCGACATTGTAGTACAACTTTAGTACGCGGAGTATCTGGCAAGCTGGACGATGAGAACTGGCGACTTTGTAGTACAACTTCAGTACGCGGAGCAATCTGTGCAGCTAGAAGCTGAGAACTGGCGACTTCGTAGCACAACTTTAGTACACGGAGTATCTGGCGAGCTGGACGAGGAGAACTGGCGACTTTGTAGTACAACTTTACTACGCGGAGTATCTGTGGAGCTGGATGGTGAGAACTGGCGACTTTCTAGT
>CAXAMN010000447.1:661764-687198 GCA_963970005.1 Durusdinium trenchii | reverse complement strand
GACTGGAGGACGCGCATGTTGGAGAGAACGTGGACACTCCTATAGGTTAATTTGTTCTTATAGGAAACTTCCGCCGCCGGCTTGCCCGGGAACTGCTTGTAACTTAGTACACCACCTGTTCTCTCCCACACTGACTCCTCCTCTCAAACGGACAGTCACCAGCCCCACATCTGGAAATGTTCATCTAACTTAAGTTGCCTGCTGCGTCAGTACAAAATCCATTATAAGACTATATGCCAGGGATGTTTCTACGAAGTCTGCACACTAAAACTCACACGCTCGCGAATGCGGGACTTCTCCCTTCACAATCCCTTCAGCATCATCTTGTGGCTCCAGGGCTCCAGACCGACGGAAGCGCGTCGGAGCATCCACACAACCCTTTCGGGGTCAAGCGATGTAACAGTAGCTTTGATACCGATACAATCCGATACACATGTGAGAAGGGAACACGTTGCCGATCAGTGCATGTTTTGCTAACTATGCTGACGAATCGCAATGTTCAGTGTGCAAGACCACAGGTAGTGTGCAGCCACACTCTGGCCTTTGGTGTAATAAAGTTTTGCATTCTGGCTTCTGTCTCCTTGTATTAATGGCGGTAAAGGATTTCCCGCCTCTTGTTGCAGCAAGGTCATGTAGCTGCCCTTCAAACAAAGGCGTGTCCTCCACCTGGCATTTGCAGTCGACTGTGGACTATCTGGACCTGTCTCTTTTCGGGTTCAGCACCTCAATCATGTTCCCAAGAGCACTGCAAGCTTCCATGCACGGCGTTTTGGATGAATTCAACTGAAGCCGTCTGGTGAGACAAAATCACGAGCTGTGGATGCTCGGGCGTGTCACGCAAGTGTCTCAGGAGGACAGCATTTACCCCTTTCCAACAAAGCGTCAACAGGCTCTTGCAAGTGCTTGACAAAAAAGGCATTTGACTTGAGCGCTGTTGAGCTGGATCGCTCTTGTGGATCCTCAGAGAGCAACATCTTCAAAAGCGGCATGACAAGGGAGTCTGGCCTTGCCCACAGCAAAGTCATGTCCTTTTGAGCGTCATTGAGCTTTTTCTTCAGTTGCCCATGAGTCTTTGGAGGAAGCCGATTCTTCTGTGCTGGATTCCGTAGAGATGTCTCACCACCACTTACTAGCATGTACAGCATGACACCATATGAGTACAAATCCACTGCGTATGTGTACCTCCCTTTACTCATCATGATCTCAGGAGCAGCATAGCCATAAGACCCACACATGGTATTGGCGTCACTTGCTGTGTACAACTTCTTCGCGAGGCCAAAGTCCGTGACTTTCGCTCGATAGTTGGAGTCGATGACCACATTCTCAAGTTTGAGATCTCGGAAAATGACCCTGATACCATGTAAATGTTCAAGCGCAAGCAAGACTTCTCCGGCAAAGCGAGCTGCATCCGCAAGCAGGAGTCCAGGAGTTCCATGCTTCACCAAACATGCCTGGAGGTCACCATTTGGACAATACTCCATCACGAGTGCCCAAAAGTAGGAGCATTGAAAAGCAAAGTGCAACTGAACTACAAAAGGATGCCTTGTTGTTCTCAAAATGAATTGTTCGCTATGAGCTTTGCTGGTGATCTTCTGGGCTTTGAACTTGGCTTTCTCCATAGTCTTCATGGCGTAAAGCTCTCCTGTGGCTTTGTGGCGCACCAGAACAACCTTGCCGAACGCACCCGCACCGAGCAATCGCATTTCTGCAAAGTCCTCAATGTTGGAGCTGGCTGCGTCTGAGTCGTTGAAATACTTCTCGGCATCTTCTGCAATGGAACCCAAGAAAAACTTGCTGACAGCCCCCAAACCAGCACTGAGCATGAACGAGGACAAGCCACAGTTTGTAACTGCTAGCGGAGGCTCTGCAGACTCAGAAGCCATGCCTGTGCCCTGCGAAGCCCTTACAAAGTTTTGTTCTGCTTCACGAGTGACCGACAAAAGGGGCACTGAGTGTTTGCAGCCATCTGGACTTTGCGCATTGGCTTCAATGGGCTGGTTCATGCCTGCCCTCTGTTGTCGCAAATTTGACATTTCCGTGGCTTCCTCCAACGGTGGAGTCACCCGACGAGCTCTACTCTCAGCTGGTGCTGCTGTGGATGTGCTGGAGGCTGAAGTCATAGCCGAAGTTACAGATGGTCGACTGAAGTCAACTCTATGATTTGATGATGCTTCTGCTTCTGCAGCGCGTAGCATGTCTGCTATGGCACATTCAGCACTGTCACGCTGGAAACTGAACTTCTCTGAAGGCGCACATTCGGCAGGACTCAAACCTTGCTTGTTCAAGACCCTGATGTCGATGGTAGGATGAGAAAGCAACTCCCGAAGCACTTCCACATTCTGACACCTGGCCGCAATGTGGAGTGGTGTGTCACCATCTGCATTTGTAGCATTTAAGATTCCAGGGTCACCATGGCCAGCACGACAAAGAAACTTTGCAGCATCAGGCACCTTGTTCATGGCTGCCAAGTGCAGGGCCATGTTTTGCTGCTTGTTTCCCGTACGTGCCTGCAGGGTAGAAAAGAATTGGACACTGAGACCCATGCTTTAGAACCCCAAATCAACTTTGTTTCAAGGCGGATGATGCGACAGACCATGAAAGAAAGTCAAGTCCCTTTCGGGAAAAGAGGATGACTAAATAATACCAGCTTTGGAGACCATATGTTGTGACATGTCATTGTTTTATTACGTCAATATTATAAATGCGGGGTATGCCCATGAAGAATGGGTAGAGGTGAGAACAATGGAAATGACATAAATACGCTATGTCTGCAAGGAAGTTTCTCCCACCAAAGGGCGGGAGAAGATGGTGAATAATCCTCTCTGAAATGGTTCCTGGATTCATGGCAAAGAACATTCAATCACTTTCATGTATATTCCTTCCGCCTTGTGACACCTTGTTTCTGAGTCGCAAGATCTTGTGTTAGATTTTGGGCGGGCTTAGTCTTCTGCTTTGTTGTTGTGGAGCACTGGAACACTGGCTTCTCTCATGAAGAATGTGCAGGGCTCGGCGGTGGTCGTGCAAACAAAGCCTCTGGAATATCTGAACCAGGTTCCTTCCTGAATCGCTTGTTGCCTTTAAATGGTAGGCTCTATAGTTGTTTTGAATCACATATCCTGCTTGCGGAATCGAGGCTTGTGGTTTCCCAATAAAGGGATTTGAGCGCTGCTCGAATACGGTTCCGGCATCGAGTTTGGTTCCCTGCCTGCAAATCGGCTTTCTCCTCCACTAAAAGCTTCATGCATTCCACCTGTCCTCTGCGAGCTGCCAAATGGAGTGGATTCTTTCCATCCGGCCCGAAGCGAGAAATATCCAGAACTAATTCTGAGGTTCTTAGAAGATCTCGCAAGACCTCGACTTCGCCGTAGGCCACCGCACTGTGGAGGTCTGCTCCGGGCTTTGTTCGGAATGCGTATGTTGCTAGCAGCAAGTAGTAGATCAAAACACTGGCTGCCCAGCAAATAGCCCATGACGTATGGAATGTAAGCACAAAGGAGATCATTCCAAAGTCTTCCGTTTGTCCCACAACTCTGATCTTCGCAGGACAGAAAACGCAAAAAAGAAGCACTCCAGCAAGCTCAATACTTCGCAGTGGCACGATGATCTCTGAGATCTGTCTGGCCTGAAGGCTCATCCCGGGAGCATCCACAAACTGCATAATGTTCACCATGAAGAGGGGCAGTCCAAGCACCACGCAGGCCTCCCTCACAGGATCTCGGCCACCCAGAATGATCAACAGTGCCACTCCGAAGATGTAGTCAGCCGCAACCAAAATATAGGCAATCCACCAGAACTGCAATGGACGCATAAACGTACAAAATGCCAGCATTGTCAGAAGCCTCATGGAGAATTCCGAAGCTCTGAATGCCAAATGTCTGGTAGTTGCCAACGGAGAGTGACTGACATCGAGCACGGTTTGAATGCAAGCTGATGTCCGGTGATCAATCTCCACAAGGGCCAAGCCCACATTGAGGATGCTGCAAAATGCACCTATGTAGAGGCAAGGGGTGTACCAGGCCTCTCTCAAAATCACAGGATTGAATTGTTTGTCAGCCCAATTGTCTTTCAGCAAAGCATACATGGAGACATAGGCAAACACGGAGCCCTCCAGCAAGCCATCCATAGCCTTGCTGTGGAATCGCGCTGGCATCATGGCTGGAACCTGCATCTCAGTAGCACTTGAGCTGCCAAGCAATCTTGCCCGTCGTCTCATGTAATCCTCGTGAGCCATGCACAGCTGCACCCCTTGCATGAGCCCCATGCAAACAACCATAATGAAGAAATTGATAAACGGTACGCAGCACCATCTTTGCCACTCCAAACGAGTGGAGGCTGAGCACGTGCAGAAGCAACCAATCACTAAATGCGCTAACAACAGCACATAGAAGTACCGTGGGTGGTCGACAAGGCAAACGATGAGCATCGTCAGGAGGTTTGTGACGTAATCTGTGATGTGAAGCAAGACGAACGAGAGGTACCGCAAGAGTTCCGTGCGCCAGCTTGCCGTTCTGGAGGAGAACAGCAGTAGGCCAAGAATGCACAACGTACTGAACAATGTCCCAACAATGCAAACACACCAAAAGCCGAGCTCCTCCGGCAGATCATGTGTAGACATTAACGGTGAAACTGATAGCCATTTGAAGCTGCCGGGGACACTGAGTCCCAGCATTGCGACGTTAATTGAGTTTCCAAGTGTCCAAAACAAAAAGGATAAACATTGTTGTATTTGTTTAAATGATGTTTCAATATGTTTCATGTATTTTGGAAGAACTTCATATTGACCACGATGTGTCTTCACTTGCATGCCCCAAGCATCTGCTGTTTGTAGCCTGATCGATTTTCCTTCTTCTGATCCCTGGATTGAAGTTGTGGTTCCTGCCTGCAGTCCCTTTTCAAACCTTCCTTAGAGCCTGGACAAACTGCAGGTGGGAGCAAACTGCATTGACATCAACAATCAAGTCGGTCCAATCAACTCTTGCGAACATCATAAACCACTGCACAATCTTGTGGAAGCATTGAAATATAGTCACAAAATGTCACAAGGTCAAGAAAGCAAACTGGGCCCCCAGCCGCGCCACGCTGGAGAACACTGCGGTCTGGCGGCGGCTTTGGTGCTCAGGGTTTCAATAAGGCAATCAACCACGCTGGGGGTCTGACCAGAACTGGTCAAATATGGCCTAGTTCCAAATATAATGTTCAGATATTCAGATATTATATATGTATATCAATATATACATTTTATATAGTAACTAGATAGTTGGAGCAAGACACACCAAAACTAAAGTAGTCGGTTGCATACAAGAAGTTGGCGCCACCAACGAACGAGCAGTTTCCTTTTACACACTACAGCAGCCTGTGTATATACTCATTTCAATGACAAAATCGGTACCCCCCTGTTGCACAAAGGCAGCAATCTTGTGACAGTCATTTATCGACGGTTTTAAAAGGGCATTTCAAACACAGCTGTGCAGAGTGAAAGCAAACTTGTCCGTGAGGAAGATGCTACTAGGGGCTCCTGGCCTTACTACTAGGAGCAAGGACGCTACTAGGGGCTCCTGGCATCGCTACTAGGAGCAAGGACGCTACTAGGAGCAGAGTGAAAGCAAACTTGTCCATGAGGAATCTGCACAAACTTGTCCAGTGGAATCCCTAGCAGCGTCCTTGCTCCTAGTAGCCATGCCAGGAGCTCCTAGTAGCTTCTTGTTCCTAGTAGCAAGGCCAGGAGCCCCTAGTAGAGCCAGGAGCCCCTAGTAGCATCCTTGCCCCACTGGAATCCTTCCTCTGAAAAAATAGCCAGGCGATCACCCTTCCAAAATCCCCCCATTATGATGTCACATTGCATAACACAAATCAATGTAGAATACATATGCAACAAAATACTTGCTCTCCTCCACAGGGCGGCTAGCATTCATGTAGTGCAGACTTGTTACAGGTCTGATCCTAAATAACTGGTGAGTTCAACCTTTGACTGCTGAACACTTGGCTTCCATCAATGAACAGAATAGACATCACAAAGGGGTATGGTTGGGCATTGAACTTAGAGCATTCCAGCAGCTTGCCAATCTGCTGACAGCTGCCGCACCCGGAGGTTGGTGGTGCCGGTAATGATTGCACAGTACCTGGTGGCACAAAGGCCTTCAAAACCTCTTCCCAATAGCAATGGCCTCCAACCTAACAGCAATGGCCTTCCCCAAATAGCGATGGCCTCCAACCTACTCAATTGTTTGAGACCTTCACTCAATACCTCTTCCAAACTTTGGTCGTGATTGCGAGAGAAGAGGTTGGAACCCGAGACATGTTTACCGTCTCAGAAAAAGAAACATCTCTCTCTCTCTCTCTCTCTTTTCGCTAAGCTTTTTCAGTTTTCCTCTTGATTCTTGACGCGACAAAGGCACACAGCAATGCACAGCAGCCACTCCGAGTGAAGCCTGGCTAGCACACTTGATGCAAAACATAAAGTTTGGGACATACAGTTCCAATAGTCATGCCATCTCAACATACTCAAACCAAACTGCACATTACCGCGTAACGATTCTGGGACCGCAAAATCGGGTTGAAACCTGAAACAAAAACTGCTGTGTGATGTTGTGTGTATTGGAGAGGTATGACTCGACGATCAAAACAATTTGGCACCTTTACAACAGCAGCACAAAGACAGCGCTACAAATAACCACAAATGGGTTTGCACTGTTTCAGCGTTGAAATCAGGCTTCCAAATCACTATATATATATAGCGTTCATCTCCACAATTCATCCAGGCCCCCCGCTTCTGCCACAGCACCAGGAACAGGAAAATGGGCAGCGGAAGCACCCCAATGATCACGATAGTTGCCTTCCAACTTCCAACAATCAACCAAGCTGTCCACACATCGTCCCACTTCTCAAAACCATCCCATAATACACATCTATTTGGCACTCACCACATGTTTGTTCATTAAACAACACGCAGATTGTGCCGACAAGTGAGGCGTACCATTGGCCAACCACATTTCCAGAAAACAAGGCCTGAATAAATCGGCAAAGTCACAACTACCGGCAGAACGAAACTCAAAAGCCCAAACCTGTGACGGCACGTATTCAGGCAGCCGGACAGGCACCAATGAGCCAACGTTGCAAAACACATCGTAGATCCAGGCAGGCCATTCCTTGTCCCTGGAAGGGGCGAACAGGCCAAACATGAAGCTAGTAGCAAATAGCTACTAGTAGCGATGGACTCCACCTAGTAGCGTCCTTGCTACCAGTATAAACTATTGACTGGTCTGATTAATCAAATGGATGTTTGTGGGCGAGAACACGACTCAGCCATGCTGCAATGCAGTTCGGCTACCCAGCTCTAATTTTTAAAAACGATTTCACTCTTGTCTCTTGTGAATGGCTCAAGATTTGGGGTGTCTACAGCTTTCTCGTTCCAAAGTGGTCTGCTGGAGGTTTACCAGGTTGTTGATAAACAGGAAACAGGTCCGGATCAAAGCTTGTCACACAATAAACGTGGGTACCCCACATGGTTTGTATTCGCCCTCTGACTCTCTCTGGACCTGAGGAAAAAGGAGTGATTGCGGAACGTGCTCGGTTGGGGGCTGTTTCACGGTGCTCGTCTGATCTTCTGTGGTCAACATTTTCCAAGATCGTACGAGCCGAGCCCTCAAGCGCGCCAGGCTCACGGCACTTTGACTTTGAGCATGGCTATCCGCTCAAAGGACTGCAGCCTCAGCCACCAAAGGAACGAAGACTTTATGGAAATCTTAGTGGCTTCCAAGTGAGGTCCAAGCATCAACTTTAGCGAACAAATCCAAACTCTCACGCACTGCCATCTCAAATTCCAATTAAAACCCTCAGAAAACTGCGTGTGGAAAACCCCTAAATGCAGTCTGCCCAGGCCTTGATGTAGAATTCCCGCCGCCTTACTTTTCACTAAAATTGGACCCAAAAAACTTTAAGACAATTGCGGTTTACATAAGTACCCTGGCCCCTGGCTCTTCTTGCTCCTCTAGAGCCACTAACTGCTCTGGCTCAGCTGGCGCGTTGGCCTTCCTCTCTGACCCCAATAGAACTTCAACCGGTGGTGTCTCTGTCTGACTGCCTGGTGTGCTGGGGCTGCCTTCACAGGCCTGTCGGAGCCTGCTTAGCTGAGGTGCTCTCTAGATCACTCTGTCTGGGTGGTTTTCTGACATCCTAAAACCTGTCCTACTTCCTACAACCCCCGAACTGGTTCCTAGATGGTTCCTAGCTGGATCCTATTATGGTGACACCCTAGATTCTTTGGTAGGGGGGCCATATTTCTCAATTGCAAAGATAGGCACACGCACACACGCACACACACACACTCGGGATATTCTCAAGTTCAAACATAGTATCCAGTAGTATCCAGCGTGTCTTGGGGGCCTCCATCCGACTCCACACGTCACTGGGCTTCCACTCATCGCACTGCCTTGGGTTTCCTGGCGCCAGCTTTTAAACAACTCGTTTGTTTTGGCACCCACAAAGGCCCGAACAAAGACAATTTTATATGAGCAATAAGACATTATATAAGTCAGTCCTTATCCAATTCAGGCAGCGTCTTTCACACTATCACCGCTCACCGCTGGTCGCCTCAGTGCGAAATGCCTTCTGTTTTTTTTGCCAGTGGTGAAAACACAACACCTTCCGTCTGAAAACAAATGTTTCGGGATGCATCCCCATCAAGTTGGAAAACCTTTTGTGTCCACTCTTGGATCTAGTATATGCATTCCCTCAACCTGTTTATCCTTGGATATGTTTCTTGTTCCATATGGTGGCCTTTTAAAGTACCAAAACTTGCAACATCGGCGCACAGGCGGTCAACAAAGCCGCCCGCACGCTCCGGAACAAGCACTTCACAATATCAATCGACGGTATCGCGACGAACTCTGAGTGAACACCGAGCCATGTTTTGCAACCAATGATAATGTTGTGCAATCGACAATTGTACAAAGCGGATGACAAGGTTGTGATATCGATTGATTACCAGACTGGGCTGCTCAGGTTGGTGACAGCATAATCAGACTATTGACTATTGGCTTTGCCGTGCCCTGCGCAGTCCTCGATCTCCAGCAGGGGCGTCGTCTTCCCGATTTCCATCTCCAGCCAGGGTGTCTTACGGAGCTCCATGTGGTCCACCGTGCCATGACCTGCCATCCGGCGCGGTTAAGGCCAAGCCGAAGAAAATAATAGAAAGTAACTTCAAAGGCTATGGAAATAGAACACACCAAAAGTGTTTGGCATCCTGAACAGCACCCAAGGCCAAAACCACAAGGGGTATTGAAAAGGCCCCGTGTCTTTTGCAATACCTTGAAATCATGTTATTGTTTTTTGCTTTTAACGTTTTCTCAGGTCTTACGGTCTTGGGCTCTTTGCACACAAGAACTGTCAAATTCGCAGTTTCCATGCATGTGAAAGCATCTTTGGTGGTCCTACTTCAGGATCCCAGCACTGCTTGCACCAAGCCATACACGGTCTTTGGTGGTAAAGCATGGCAGTAGCAAAGATCAGATATAAACAGCTAAACAAGACTACCCGCGCCGCGCACTTCTGCCCTTGAAACGGTCTAATGAAAACAGTCAATTGGGTATATACTTGCCCACCAGGGGTGTGTTTTGCCACATGTCCTTATCGTTTTCGTTATCGTTCCGGACATCTCTGCAGGTTGCCATTTTCGTGGTTCATGTACTGGCAAACTATGAAAACATCTGGTCACCCCTCGACCACACAAAATGGCTGCAGCATATGGACCAAACAGCCCAGATTTGAAAGCTAGGTTCTCACCTCTTGCTTCAGCAGGGGGGAGGATGTCAACTCTTCCATTAACATTACCTATCTATTGTTAATGGGACAGGTTGAAACCCATGAGATGTGCAGGTATAATCATTGTTATCGTTGCATTATTTAGGTCGTGTGGGGAAGGGATAGAGTGCAAAGGGATCCGATGGAAGTTTGAAGGGGCGTCAGCGCTAGGTGGACAGGGGTAGCGACGGAGGTAGAAAGAACACACATAGGAGCAGTGGTTTGGAAGTCTTGGTAGAGCATTTATGTAGCTGGATAGCTATTTAGCAAGAGAGTACACGGCGTTCAAGACTGACATTAGACACCCGTACGCGCGCGCTTTCCTGGTTTGGGTCGCGGAACTAGATGGGTTTAAGGCGTCACTTCAGCTTAGCTATCGGCTGGCTCCTGCAGGTGGATTTTGTAGCATTTGTAGACGATGCTTGATCAGTGTTTTAGGACGTGCACATGATAAAAACATCGTTACAGTGATTCCGCACTTGTTGAGTGAAAATAATTGAAAATGTAATTGCTTGCAACTTGCAACATGCCCAAAACTGCGCAAGTACCAATGGTTTTTGCAACAGAAATGTAAGAAACAATATAAAAGCCACGTGTTTGCTCCTAATGTAAAAACGTCGTGAATAATACCGTGGCTTTCAGCTTGCCGAGGTTCAAAAACATCAACATTTACTGTTTTGGGGTCCCTAATGCAAAAACCTGCTAAATGGTGCGTTTTGAGGCTCCCCCGGAAATAAGGGAAACAACAACAAGCACAACCATAACAGCGACAACAACAACAACAAGGTACAAACAAAAACTGCAGCCCCGTTACAAGATATCTTGTTCCTTTGTCTCTACAACGGGGTGGAAACAAAATCTGCAGCCCCGTCGTTGTTATTTTGACCCCCCCCGAAAACAACCAGCCAACATGTACTTTTACCAGTAGCGGTAGTGCTAGTACTAGTACTAGTAGTAGTAGTAGTAGTAGTAGTAGTGGTAGTCCGGTCAGCTCAGCCTCTATAAAACTTCTGCTTAGAACCTCTACCACATCCTAGAGACAAAAACTGCAGCCCCGTTGTTGTTTTTCTGGACCCCCCCCCCCTCAAAAGATGTTGTTGCCTCTACCCCCCTAGAAACAAAATATGCAGCCCCGTTGTTGTTTTTTTGACCCCCCCCTCCAGAACAACACCCCAAAAAACATCAAAAAACAAGAAACATACGAACCAAGGCTTGAGTACCACAACAACAAGAAGTCCAGCTACTAACATCTCTCCAAACCTTCGACCCTATCCCTAGTAGTGTCCCTTTGAAATCCCTGACTTGCAATATGTGACAACTATGTTGGGCAGCTGTTTTTGTCTCTACCAACAACAACAACAACAACCACAACCACAACAACAACAACCACAACATCCACAACAACCACAACCACCCTTATGGCATCGCCGGTGTGTGAAGCTTTACAAATAACAAAGAAACGGTACACAGTACAGAGATGTACAGAGTCAACAAGTGTCTTGACTGTACAGAGCCACCAGCACTTTAGTATCATCTTGACCATCTTCAGTTCTTACTCCAATACAACTTGCATGCGCCATAGCCCCCCTTCAAGGCTTATCTCTACAGGAATGTTCTAGACTCTAGACGTGGACTGTGTTGAGAGAACGATGTGTATATGAAAACACCAAATGCAAGCTACAGTTCCCATAAGCCATGTGAACCCTTCCGATTCTTCAACCTTTTGATCACCCACTGCCTCCCCTTCCATCAAAATCATTCAAAATCATCTCCGCCATCTCCCATCTCCATATCGGCCCCGGACTCTTGGCATTTTGCTTCATCGCAATGGCAAGGGGATTCGAGTAGGGTGTCGACGGCGCTTCCTGGGGCTAAAAGGCCACAAATTGGAGCGCATTCATACAATTGATGGTGTAGGACAATTCTAAGAACTGTATCAAATCCTCCAGCATGCTGCAACACATGCTCTTTAGGCCACCTTTTTTCTTGGAAATGTCAATGGTATGTGTGGTGAGTCGGTCAGAACGCCTAAAAAGCCTGGCAGCCCAAAAAGAGGAAGGAAGAAATTGCCATGGCATAGCTGAAAAGTATGCATTTCACACATTTGTCACAAAGGATCCTCGAAACGTAGTTCAAAGCGGTTCTTGCTCCACAAGGACAAGGTAGTCTGGAAGTGCATGCAATATAGGCAATAAAAGCTCCGCCACACCTGACCACCCTGTCCTTCTTCAAGGTGTGAGGCAACTGAATCCTGCCACCGCTCCGAAGAGGCTATTTAGTGGTTACTCTAGTCTAGGTTCCATCAAATCTCTCTGCCTCCCTCGCTATCAAAAGCTTTGTCTTGGCCTTTCCTACTTCTTGCACCCTCTTGCTACTAACAAAACGCAAAGCAAAACAAAAATAAAACAAGATAAGAAAGCTACTAACCATCTACCCCTTACAACTACCTACACCTCCATTTACCTACCTAGAAGAGCGCTGTAAAGATCACACCCTCCTCATGACCTGACTCACCCTTTGGAGAAGACGCGAAGAATCCACTAAAGAAGACTCAGCAGGGAGACCCGGCCCCACAGGGCGTCGATCAATGCAGCGAAGGGGAATGCCAACCAAGACCACATGGATGAACAGGCCTGGGCGTTCACTCTAGCAGCTTCAGAGATGAGTTAGCTACCCATTCTTGCTGATGGCAACGCTACAAACTCTGCACGGTTTTCCAATCTCACACAATCCTTTTACACGTTTTCCAAGCTAAACGCAGGATTTCGGAAGTCATCCTTAAGTAATGCCTGGGAACTTATATAAATCCCACTAGCAACTGAGTGTTTGTGTTTGTTGAACATTTGATGTCCTGGAGTTTTGATTGCCATGGTTGCACTCCCAAATACTGGAACTTGGCATGTCAAAAAGCGACGTCAGAATGCCGTGCTAACGATATAGTGAACGACGTGCCGCTTTGTTCCAGAAAGGACCCTGTCTATGCTATAATGGCTTGGACGATCTTGCGATTCCCATTATCATTACACATGTGGCGATAAGAGTTACAGTATATAAACAGCAAGGCAGCGCAAGATTTGCACTAGAGCTGACTCACGTCAAAGAATCTCCCAACAGGGCAAAACATGTAAGCGCAACGTTTGCAGTCGACTTCACCTCCAATGCTAGATTACCGATTCTTTGCCTTCTAACCAGGTCGGATTCGGGTCGTCAGAGGCAGCCCAAGGTGTTCCCCTGCTGCATCCTAGAAGTCTTTACAGTAACTCTCTGAGACACCCCGGCAAAAGAGCAGCTCCGCTGGGCTGGTGTTGAGCCCGTGCCCCTGAAATGTCACCTGGGCTCTTGTCGTGAAGAGATCAAGGGGACTACAAATGCGCTTGGGCCAAACTCTTTCATTGTTGTAGTCGTAGTGATGAAAATGAAACCCTAATCATTGGAGTTTGATATCAAACCATGTTCTTCATTTTGTATGTACCGATCGGTCAAAATGAAATTGCACATGCTGGATCTGAGCTTGAAAGGCATGGGCAATAATATTGGACATAAATGAGGTTTTGATACCTTTCACATGCTTTGACTCAAGGTCATCAACCGGCTCCTCCCTCAGGAGCTGGCCAGCAGTACCCGGATCGAGCTAGCCACCAAATACCCTGCAAAGCAGGGCACTGGTCTCTCACTAATAGACACAGAACATATTGAAACCACGGACCAAATACAACTGAGAAACTGAGCATCATCGGCAACCACAAGCTTTACGGAGATGGACTTCAAAAACCACAAAAGCCCTGCAAGCCAGAGCTGCGTGTCAAATCACAAGCAAACCTATCATGCATCGATCAGCTGTGGGACTTTTTGATTCCAAGATCTGTCGAGTGCCTGCATACGGTCAAATTCACATTTACACGTGTCCATTCTGAGAATGTATTCTACCCAAGGTAAGGCTCATTCAACAAACATTTTGGGTGGACCATTTAAAGAAATACAGTATAAAGGAAGGAAGAAAGTAAGGAGGTAGTAATGTAAACAGATTTAGAGAGTGAAGGAAGCGAATCGACGATCTGTCTAGCAGACTGAGCAGTAGAGCTCGGGTTCAAAACAGCTTCCATTGAAGTCACCCTAACATCCCTAGATCCCGGATCAAAAGGGTTCCTTGATTGGGAAATCAACAATGGTTCCGAAACCATTACAGTATTTGTTAATTTTTTCTCATCCAAGTTATCCAAATGTTGATTCTTTGATTCTTTCCATGCATGGAGGGTATCCAGTGAAGGTGAAACAAGCGCTGGATTGTATGAGCCTCAACTTGCCTAGTTCCGAGCTCAGATATGCAGCTGTACATGCATGGAGGTTTCAACGAAGTTTCAAGAACTGGGGGACAACCAATCATACAACAATCAACAACGAGTCTACCGTCAATTGCAATATGCTTGCTTGGTTGTGCATCCCGACAACCCTGCAAACATAGACAAACGAAAACTCGGCATATTGCTGGCAATAGCCTTCCTTACCCAGGTGGCGGCTGGACTCCACTGCGGGAACAGTGGCCAACTCCATCTGCATCTCCATGCTTTGACAAGAATCCATCAGCCATCGGTCGCTCAGTCCATCTGGTCACCCTCCTTTGCGCACGAGTTTGGTTTGATGAAAGGAACCTTTCTGGACAGTCCGTCCGAACACTGGTCGTTCAAGTAGAGCGAAGGAGTCGGGACAACTTGATCTCCGTTGAGGTGACTAGTTGGGATGTGCGGCTGCTATACCAGAGGCAAATTGAACCCCAAACAAAGAAGTCGACATTGGCAAACCACACAGAAGTTTGGCGCAAATTGAGTATCGTGCATATTCAAAGGAGAAGACCCTAAACTAGGTGCTGATCACTTTTGCGCAGACTGAGTGTGTGTATGTGTGTATATGATTGTATATACATATATACATACAATTTTTCCCAGCCATACCCTGCAATGAAGCAACGCCAAAAGGTCCTGGGCTGCTAATTATGTGACTGTATAAATTCATACTATAATAATCCCCTTCCAAAATATTGATTGATAAATATTGTCTCTATGAAATCAGGAACGTAGCCAAAATAGGCCTTACCCCTGACCCTAATTTTATAGAGAATACAGGCCACATAACAATGTTCGATATGTTTTGACCAAAGTTTTCCGTTTCTGTCCGACAACTCTCCGTTTATATACATCCGATGTTTCCGACATGCCAAAGAATTTCACAAGCACAAAAACCAAGTGCAGCACAAACATCAAATTGCAGAAGTCTCTCCAGTCTTCGCAGGTTCTGGAGCCTCAGGTTTGGGGGAAGCATGACAGAAGAAGAAAACGAAGAGGCAGCTTCTGGCTTCCAATAAAATAGTGAAGGTGAATCTAGAAAAACTCAGGTCCCTGACTTTATAGCTTTCTATATTCACCTTCACTATAAAATAGGAAACCAGAAGCTGCCTCTTCTTTTTTTTCGTCTGTCATGCTTCCCCAAAAAACCTGAGTTGCCATAAAATCAGGGACCTGAGTTTTTCAAGATTCACCTTCACTAAGCCAGAGGCTGCCTCTTCCTTTCTTTTCTTTTCTGTAACGCTTCCCCCACACCTGAGGCTCCAGAACCCGCGAAGACTGGAGAGGCTGCAGCAGATGATGACCGCTCTGCAGCTTCTTAGAGAAAATTCAGTTATATAGAGCCAGAAAAAAAGAAGAGAATAGACATGAATAGACTGACTAGAAAGGACAAGACAAGAGATTAATGATTAATAGGATATTGTAAGAGCACATGTAGTGCTATACAATCAGGGACCTGAGTGTTTCTAGATTCACCTTCACAATAAAATAGGAAGCCAGAAGCTACTGTGGTTGCTAAATGTGTGAGCTGGATCTACTTGCTCTCCGAACTTTTTGCAAAAAGTCAAAAAGTGGTCGACCCTTTGTTTCGACCGCGAAAAGTCGAAAAGTCGCGACAAAGCAACGATGATAACAGAGTCGCCCGCCAAAAGATCCCGAGGCTTGCCGGGTCCTTTTGGTGGGCGTCTCTTTTTTGAAGGTCATTGGCGCTGCGTGTTTTGACCTCCAGATCCTCTCTCAGGCGTTCCTGCTCAAGGCTGACTCACGTTGACACGGCTGGAGATGTCTGGAAAACAGCAACCTATACCTATATCTGTAGGAGCAAAAGCAACGTTTGGATCAATTCTGCTAGACTTTTGTTGAAGGGCACGGCATGCGACTGGTGTCCAAAAATTTCGATAGTCGAAAAGTCTCGAAAAGTCTCGAAAAATGAGAAAAGTCGAAAAGTCAACAAGTCTTGAAAAATGAGTGTTGAAAAGTCAAAAAGTTTCAAAAAGTCGATAAGTCTCGCTGCGTGCTTTCGTTTCCTTTACATTTTTGACTTTTTCGACTTTTCTCATTTCTCACTGTGTGACTTAATTTTATCAGTTTTTGACTTTTTGCGTTTTTGCTTGGTGTCTTGCAAATAGATCGTCGCTAAAGGATTTAGCAGAAGCTGCCTCTGTTACTTTTGTTCTTCTGCCATGCTTCCCCCAAAAAATGAGGCTGCAGAACCAGCGAAAACTGAAGAGGCTGCAGATGATGACCGTTCTGCAGCTTCTTGGATACACAGGGCAAGAAGAAAGGACAATTACAAGATAGAGGTGAATGTTTCCATTGCGAGAGGGATCAGCGTCTCCGCACCATCCGCACCACATGCTGCGATAGCTGCGCTTTGTAGCTTTGTCATATTCCAGTTTCTGGATGTTTGACGTCCAGTCATCTGTTCTCTATAAAATCAGGAATTCAATGGAATTCAGCTTCAGAATGACGTCTCTATAAAATTGAGTCTTTTGTTGTCTCTAAACTTGGGGCACCCACCCTCCTCGAATATGATCGACTTTACTCGTCCACACTCTCTATGAAATCAGGACTGACATGAGAAATTATTGAAAATTTACTTAAACAAAACTTAATTTTGATGTTTGTTAGGGTTCCTGATTTTAGAGCAAAACATGAACATGACAACCATTGTTCTCTAAAAATGCACCTGATTCTGGGCACCCAGGGTCCCCGATTTTCTAATGTTTATTCCGAAGGGGATCTATAATAATACATATTATGTCTCTTCCCAGACCCAAATGTACGGTACTCACACGGACTGGTTGCCAAATGCAGCTGAAAAACTGTGTTTTGGTTGCTTCACTGCTGGAACACATTGGTCCCTCTTTGTTCACTGCAACAACAATTCTGCAGAGATGAACAATCCTATCTTTGGGCGAACCATGTCTGCCACGGATGCCATCTTCAAACCGATTCGCAATTGCAAACTCCGGCGGGTGGTGACTCAAGACTTGATTTTTTGCACAAGCATCTTCTGGATCAAATGGACTGAGTGAGAACAAACCTGAGCTATCAAGAGAGGAAGGTGGGAACAACATGGAATTCATGGACTACACCGCCCACAGGTTCAATTCAAAGGATTTCACCTTCACTTACTTTTAGTTTTTCTTCTCACGTGCTCTCTCGATGTCGTAGACTGCCGCAAGGAAAGAAACCACTTCACTAGGCAGCAGATCGGGTCTGTGATTGTCCACCCACCACTTCCTCAGGCCGAAAATCGAAGCCGTGGCCATGCAACTAGGTGATATACAGCAAGGCCTTGCCGATCATGGCCAACAGCCCGACACACGGGTAGTGTTTGGTTGTGTCCTCACATCCACTGCTTGACTTTCCCCACCTGTCAGGTGAGGGTTGCCAGTGGATTTTTACAGATAGCCTTTTTCTCCTGCTTCTCCTTCTTCTCCTCCGCCCCGGACCTCAACATGGACACTACGGGACCTCAACCGCAAGCGCCAGATTGCAGCGGGCACTACTGGGCCTCAACCGCAAGTGCCAGAGAACCCCCCAACGGCAAACACAACACACAATACACAACCAACAAAACACAACCACAATACACAAACGCAACACACAACCGCAAACAGACAAACCACAAACAAAATAACACACACGCAGCCAACACAACACAACCGCAATACACATACACAAGCCACAACCAAAAACAAACGAATCAAAACACAATCACAAACACGCAGTCACAGCCACACAGCCACAAATACACAACCACAAACACAAAACATAACCACAAACACACAAACCACAAACACAAAACCGCAAACGCGCATTCACAAGCACACAGCCACAGCCACAAGCACAATCGCAACACATACAACCACAAACATGGAGCTTCCCAATCAATCTGAGGTGAGGACGTGCGAAACGCATGCTCAAGATACTTCGCCCTTCCTTTCGTCTCTCGGCCACGCAGAATCGAACTTTGCGCCTCAAATAAGGACCGTTGGCATCGGCAAAGAAGCCAGGGGCGAGCACGAATCTAAGAGTAGGCTCAAGCTGCAAATTGGCTTAAGCTTACAGTCTCTCAGGCAGATTGTGAGGAAGCAGGGCTGAGCAAAGGCAGGTGAATGACGAATGATCAACAACCGGGCAGCCATTCTCCGTCGGCAACTGCCACTTGTGAGAGGACAACACACTCAACACACATGCCACTTCTCGCAGAGTGGGACGACACCGCCAAATATCATCCCACGAAGCGTCAGGGCTGCCGAAACTGGAAGCAGCCCTGGACAGAATGGCGGCAGCAACTTGAACCTTCTCGCGCGAACATGTTTGGGCCATAGTATGCACAGCGGGCGCGCAAGACGCTAGCATCACCGTGAGCTGAAGGCTTGTCGCACCAGTTACCAATGGCAAGCCCGTCTTCCTCAGGCAAGGAAAACAGATGCGCCACGGTAGGCAAGAATCGTCCCAAAGCATATGAGGCAAAGTCGTTAGCTTGGTCCTCTGCGGCCCCAAGCTGAGCTCATAAGGTTTGCAGCAAACAAAAAATTATGAATAGGCATCTTCTTGAGGGGCCCACAGCGCGTCAGGCCCTGTCAGGCGGCAATCCAGCACTAGACCCTACTTTCGCTCTCCACCATTTAAAGGCATCCTGCAGCCGCGGTCGGGCCTCCCTGACTTACTTGCTTCAAAAACTGCGCTGAGAGAACTGGAGTTGGCTTCCACATGACAATGACAAAAGGCACACCACAGACTGCGCACGGGTCTCAACTTTCATCTTGAGAATAGGTTCCTTGAGTTGATGGATTGGTGAGCGCTTGATCTGCAGCGTCTCCCTGAAGACTAAATTCTGAGCACCGCGCAACAAATTAGCAGAGGAGTGGCATGCTTCTTGGGCGCTGTTGCAGGTGCCACTACAACATCAATCTTTTGCCAGGCAGGCGCTTTGCACGCATCTCTTTCAAATTGGGCGTCGCGCAAACTTCTGGCCAACTCCCAGGCCGCATGAAGCTTCGCCAACAAACCTTCATCAGTGCATAAAGACATAATCTCATCAGGACTAGCAAAGTAGCATGCCAAATCCGATGTGCTGGGTGAATTAAGACCCGGCCGGGACATAATTAGTGGCAATGGCACAGACAGAAAGGGAAGTCAAAGAATGCAGTGAAGCTTGAAAACAGTAAGACACGTAAGTGAATACCACTCAAAGCCAATTAATGAAGAATCATGATTGCTGAAGCTGAAGTGAACATCGTAGCGCTCAAGCCAACGGCTGCGTGGGCCAAAGCCGCTTCAAGCTTTATACGTGTCTACAGACAAACACACAATCACAAACACACAGCCACAAACACACAAGCACAAACACACAGTCACAACCACACAGCCACAGCCATGAGCACACAATCACAAGGACACAGCCACAAACACACACTCACAAACACACAAGCACAAATGCACAACCACAGCCACAAGCACACAAGCACAAACACACAGTCACAAGCACACAGTCACAGCCACACAGCCACAAGTACACAACCACAAACACAAAACACGCCCACAAGCACACAAACCACAAGCACAGTCACGAACACACAGCCACAACAATATAATTACCTGTGCTTGTGGTATTTTTTGCGTGGCAGGTGGTCACAGGGTAGCACTTTTGGATGCTAACTGGAGACCCTGGCGACATCCCATGCGAACTCCCTAACGTTAAAGATCGTTAAAGTAAGAATTCCCAAAATCGAAAACCACAAAAACCCATGACCATGGCAACATGCTCCTCACCATGGCATGAAAACAAATGATTGAAACGTCATGGTGGGGATCACTGGAAGTAAAGTAATTCATTTTGTTGAGAGCTCTGGTAGCAAGCCCCAACCGGATACTCTTTCTGTGACTTCTTCAAGAAGACCCTGGTTTCTTCTCTCTGTCATGTTCTTTGGCGCAGCTGAGCTTCTGGTAGCTGATGAAGATCCACCTGCTCCAGGGCGAATCCTGTCTCAGTGTGGCAATGGGTACACCATCGGGCGTCTCCACTGTGGCCACCCAGTGAGCATTGAAGGACAAAAGGTCGGCGACACGGTGCTGACTGGTAGCCACCAGTTGCCCAGACGGCATCTCACGGATGTTGAAGATCTTCTGGGTATTGAAGCCTCAAGCTCTCAAAAGAAATGCCAGTATGTCTGAAACGCTCGACTACTGGATTTATGACTTTGGGGTCAGGATGCACATCTACTCTAAAACCAAATGCGACTTGCCCACCAAATGGGTCCAAATGGGTCCGTGGGACCTGACGAGAGCCCCCTAAAATCACAGCATGTCCACTTTTGGGAAGGCATCATGCACTAATGCAATAGCCCTCGGCCCCTCAGGTTCCTGCCTTTTCGTCGTCAGAACCAACACTTCAATATAATTAGGCGTGGCGGAAGTTGATCCAGGACACTGAACCATGGCCGAGCCCACCAGTCCTCCTGGCAAAAATCCAGAGTGGACAGGACTCACGGGGTTGGGTCTGCTGTGCTCGAAACTTGTCCAGCTGGCCTCGATGTAGTACTCCTTCTCAAGGCTGGAGCATAACCAAACATGATATCGGGAGCCCAGGTAGAACCCCCAAGGCTGCCAGCCCTCCAAAGCGGTTTGACCATCTCGCACGTAAGCGTACTTCTCCAGAATTCCAAAGAAGAGGTCCACGTTGGACCAATACCTCAGAATAGTTCAGACAGTTATAGTATTATAGTATACTGCCAAATGAAATGGTGGAAAGGGAGCCTGTTCACATCCAGTCTGCAACCAGCGGTCTGCCTCATGATGAATGATCCTGCCTGGCTTAAGGCTGGCATTCTTTGAGTTTTGAGGGACCAAGCATTGAGAATCCGCCGAACCTCCCTCGTTTTCATTTGATGCACTACGAGCCAAGGTTGCCCGATCATAGGAGCTCCGGTGGCATTCTCATTATACACATCCACTTGATGCCAGAGCCAAGAGGTCATAATCCCGAGCTGCATTTGCGTCATGGTCTTGGCCGGGATCACTCCGTTCCAGTCCTCATCACCGGCCAAGTCCCAATCGCAGCTGGCTTGCCGCGTCCAGGCCACCACTTCAGTGCCCAGAACCAAGAACAGCGAGATACAGCAACAGCAAGCCAAGGTTGCAAGCTTGCCTGATCTTGGGATAGGGATGCTTCAAGCTTGACTTGGTCAAGGATGGCTAAAGCATTTGGAACCCTTTCCATCTCACAGAATTTGGAGGTTTCACATCCGGTCACCTCTTCTCCCCTCTTCACCCGCCCCGTCCATCCCAAACTTTAGCAGTGTATGTGCAAACAACCTAATCTCGGGGTTCATAATGCGATTTAACTACGGGCCCACGCCGACGAGTGTTTAACCTAAAAGGCGGACGCGCGGATGATCCTGGATGGGCACCAAGTTGGCACCAAGGCGCCCTTGGCACTGCCTCTGATGTCGGTGGACGTTGACTCAGATTCAGATGGGCTCACAGGCTCATAACCTTGCCTTTGCATCATCAAACACCCAGCAAAGTCCCAGAGCCACTGGAAGGCAGCCCACAGCTCACAACATCTCGAGCCAGCTACAGGGGTAGCTAGACAGCTAGACAGTGGTGGTCATTCGACAAAAGCAAGAGACATTGGCCTCCGGGAGTCTTGGATGGAATTGTGGCTCCAAATTGATGTCACTTTCTGTCGCCCTCCAATGTGGCGATTCAAGGATGTGCTGCTGAGCCCACCTGAATGGAACTTCCAGGACCATGGGATGAAAAAGACTGTTCCACATCCCGCTTATATAACTAAGGTAATCAGAATGCATCCATAAATTCTGGCAGCCACTCCACTGAACAGTGGTGAATCAACTTATTTGGTATCCCAGTATTCCCATGAGGATCACCTGTTTGCCCCCACCACCCCAACATAAACCTGCACGTCCTGCTCCTCTTCTGGTACCTGTTCCAAGCCGCGCTTTGGCGTGGGTACTTTGGGGCCTCGAGCAAACAAATCGGCATGTTTTTCTATGTCTGGCGTAGTACAAGTAACACCCAAACACAGAATTATCATATATACATATATATTTTTTTTTCCGAAACGTCTGTATCTTGCCAAAGCCTACATCTTGTTATTGTACCCAACCGAACAGGCCTAGGTCGACCTTCCACATTTCCGAAGGCGCTCTATCTTGAAAAACATACCCGCCTTCAAGACTTCTTCAATCAACATCGCACAAATCAGAATCACCCACTGTAATTGCCTGCGTTCTCTTTCAAGGTTGGAGGCCATCGCTATTAATTAGGTTGGAGGCCATCGCCACCAGGGTGGAGGCCATTGCTACCAGGGTGGAGGCCATTGCTACCAGGGTGGAGGCCATCGCTTCTACTGTAGGTTGGAGGCCACTGTCTGTGTTCTCTTTCTGGTCAATTCTGGGCGAGGTGCCAAGATCCTCCTCCACGGGCACAACCTCACGCCCCTCGGCCCAGTCTCGCCGCTGGCGCACACGCTGCATAAACTTGCCTCGTCTGCAAGTTCACGTGCTCTTTATTCCACAGAGTTCCGTCAATGTTGACTCAAATCAAACGATACTTGGCAAATCAGTCTGCTCCATCAGCCAAGCAGCAAAAGGAGAGGTAGTCCTCTGATGCCTCAGCCGAACAGGGCCCATCCTGACCCGCGTGTTGGCAGGGTGTCCTGCTGGTAGACTCCTGTAGCGCTTCTAGAGACTAGTCTATTCGGACAGCAGGACCTTGGATGAATTCATTCTTCCCATGGGGGTGAGAACGTCTCTCATGACTCATGAAGCTTGCCGGGCTTGAAGGGAAGGACATTGGGTCCTCTTGTTTTGCTTTGCCATTTGGCCTTTGGAAGTCAACGCACAAGCTCGGGATAGATTGTGACTTGTGACTTGTCTGTGCTTGTGCTATCGCCATTTGCGGTTGTTGTTTGTTTAGTTCGCATGAGCGCAATGTTCAGCAATGCGTTCATCGAACAACTATGGGAACCAAGAGTTGACACGAATCGCTAAGATAGGAAACTCCTGGAAGCAAACAGTTTAGACATGGATTTGATATTCTTTATCATTGTTTAAACCAACCAAACCACTTGACTCTCAAAGCAGGTGTTGTTCAGCACTTTGACAGAATGTACAATCCTGACAACTCATTCCATCTCATCCTGCTTATCTCCAAATGGCTGTCAAGGAGTCGATGAGAGCCTGAGCACCCACGTTAGATTCATGTGACATCACACTCTCATGCTTACTAAACCAGGTATGGTCCTCTATGTGTAGTGGGTAGTCATTGTCCTCGGGGCAGAAATGATTATTGAAACAAACACCTTGTCCAAACAGTCGGCATTTTACTTTATAAAGCAGTGTCTTGATTCCTTCAACAAACATCCATTCGGTGTCCTTCACAAGAACCAATGCCGCAGCAACTGGTCTCATTATGGTTTTAGGCTTTAATCAAAGGAAGTTTAGTGTGCAAAACTTCCGTGTTACGGACATTCAACAGCTGTTCAACCACCACTCATCATACACCACTCATCATACACCACTCATCATACACCACTCATCATACACCACTCATCATACACCACTCATCATACACCACTCATCATACACCACTCATCACACACCACTCATCATACACCACTCATCATACACTACTCATCATACACCACTCATCATACACCACTCATCATACACCACTCATCATTCATCACGTGTCATACACCCCTCATCATACACCAGTCATCATACACCGCTCATACACCAGCTCTGGTTTCAACAGCTCAAGCTCCAGGCAACTCCAGCTCCAGGTGCAGATTTCGTGGCAGGTGCAGCACTTTGTGAACCTCCATGCGCAGATTTCGTGGCAGGTGCAGCACTTTGTGAACCTCCATGTGCAGATGTCGTGGTAGGTGCAGCACTTTGTGAACCTCCATGTGCAGATTTCGTGGCAGGCACAGCACTTTGTGCACCTCCATGTGCAGATTTCGTGGCAGGCGCAAGACAAAATGCGTTCTGGAGAGATAGCGAAGGCACGAAATGCTGTATTTTTCAATGGAACGGGCGGGTCCGAAGCTGGTAAGGCAAGGTCTGCGGAACGACGGTTGCGAGACGGTCTCGGGTCATTCTCGGAATCGTCCATCCATTGGGATTAGAGTTTTCACTTGTTTCTTGAAGTGAAGATTTCGTGGCAGGTGCAGCACTTTGTGAACCTCCATGTGCAGATTTCGTGGCAGGTGCAGCACTTTGTGCGCCTCCATGTGCAGATTTCCTGGCAGGCACAGCACTTTGTGAACCTCCATGCGCAGATGTGGTGGCAGGTGCAGCACTTTGTGAACCTCCATGTGCAGATTTCGTGGCAGGTGCAGCACTTTGTGAACCTCCATGTGCAGATGTCGTGGCAGGTGCAGCACTTTGTGAACCTCCATGCGCAGATGTCGTGGTAGGTGCAGCACTTTGTGAACCTCCATGTGCAGATTTCGTGGCAGGCACAGCACTTTGTGCACTTCCATGTGCAGATTTCCAGGCAGGCGCAAGACAAAATGCGTTCTGGAGAGATAGCGAAGGCGCGAAATGCTATATTTTTAAATGGAACCGGTGGCTCCGAAGCTGGTAAGGCAAGGTCTGCGGAACGACGGTTGCGAGACGGTCTCGGGTCATTCTCGGAATCGTCCGTCCATTGGGATTAGAGTTTTCACTTGTTTCTTGAAGTGAAGATTTCGTGGCAGGCGCAGCACTTTGTGAACCTCCATGTGCAGATTTCGTGGCAGGTGCAGCACTTTGTGCACCTCCATGTGCAGATTTCCTGGCAGGCACAGCACTTTGTGAAACTCCCATGTGCAGATGCGGTGGCAGGTGCAGCACTTTGTGAACCTCCATGTGCAGATTTCGTGGCAGGTGCAGCACTTTGTGAACCTCCATGTGCAGATGTCGTGGCAGGTGCAGCACTTTGTGAACCTCCATGTGCAGATGTGGTGCTAAGTGCAGCACTTTGTGAACCTCCATGTGCAGATGTCGTGGCAGGTGCAGCGCTTTGTGAACCTCCATGTGCAGATTTCGTGGCAGGCGCAGCACTTTGTGAACCTCCAGGTGCAGATTTCGTGGCAGGCACAGCATCTGGGGAGCTGGAAGCTGAGAACTGGCGACTTTGTAGTACAACTTTAGTACGCGGAGCATCTGGCGAGCTGGACGATGAGAACTGGCGACTTTGTAGTACAACTTTAGTACGCGGAGTAGCTGTGGAGCTGGAAGCTGAGAACTGGCGACTTTCTAGTACAACTTTA
>CAXAMN010000447.1:612489-642392 GCA_963970005.1 Durusdinium trenchii | reverse complement strand
CCCAAAAAAATTTAGCATTATACAGGCACCATTTTTCAAACAGGGGGGTCTAAATAAATTTGGAAAAATTTAGCATTATAGAGGCACCATTTACTAATCAGGATCCAACATTAGGCCTTCCGATCCAAAAACGTGCAGAAGGTTTGCCGGGGCATGTGCCTCACATAGAATATGCAATTTTAGTATCAATTAATTAACATTATAGGTTGATCGTCCGCAAATTTCAACAAGCCAGCGTGGCCTGCAGTAGTGGGTTAAGAAAAATGGCCGGCAGGTAGCCCCTTTCAAAGATGTTCAATGTAGTTGTCGCCAAAACCATAAGTCACATGACAAGACGTTGCAAACGAAGCTAGATTCTGCCGTGGTCAATGAATCAATGTTTTTTGCCTTGGCCACCGGCCCTCCAAAAACACTGAACACTTCAGTAGTTTGTCGTTGCGCCAACTGGGCAACTTTCAATGGCTTTCAGTCATCCTGTGACTTCGGGCCAAGGGTCGACGGAAAAGAAAACTCCACCAAAGGTCCGGTGTGCAGCAGGCATCTTTGAAGCTCATTTTGCCCATCTGCCTTGGAAGACGAAGGATACAAAAGGTTTGTTGTTGATCGCAACGGCCACCTGGTGAGGACCTGAGAGGGTGCAACTCTTCAATCCTCTTCATTCCAGGGGAGGAAGCAGGCTGAGTAAAATATATTCAGCTCCAAATGCGCTGTAGTCCGTTGTGGTCATCTCAGATCCAACCCAAAGTGTTCAAGTCCGGAGGCTACGCTTTCGCTGCAGCTTCAATCTATTCCAAGAAATCAGGATCGTCAGTAAGACCGGCGCCAAAACATACCATGTTTAAACTTCCAACATGGTTTTTGTAGTCACTCTAATCATCTGTAACCCTTGAGATCCTAAACTGTCCTGCTCAGAGGAATTGGAAATTGTGTATTGTATGGCCATGAGAGTCCTTGAATTGTTTTTGCTGCACACAAAGCAACTCTCTCCACTTCTGTTGGTCATCAACCTGACTGGGCCCATGGACAGCGATGCAGACTACCCAGGTGGCTTTGTCAGGCAAACAAAGCAACTCGCTGATTGACTGGTCAGGCTGGAGGCGGTGGGGCCCAACGCCCAGTGACTGCTCTGCTAAGCTGCCCACTTGGTGGGTTCCTTGGGTTCCTCTTCCTCGGGAATCTCGTCGCCCGCATAACTGTTGCTTCGCCTCACAATGTGACATGATATGTAGTGATATGTCTCATGCACCTTGGCTACCTGTCCAAAGGGATGGTTGCATCATAAGTGTAATATGATTAAACATATATATATATATTGTATTATATTATATTTATTTATAAATATATCATATATATTATATATATGTTATCTACTTTCCATACACTCTGACAGACTGACATGCAGTTATTGCTTTTGTTTCTTTCTGGATCTAAGTTCCTGACTACCGCATGCTATCCGATATGTCTAGACATGTGTAATCATGTGTAGCTATATGTTGGTAATTTGCAAACGGTTTGGCCAAAGGATGATATTGCTGTGGGTCAAAACCAAGATACGTTGGTTAACTTACCTGGGAGGTCAAACTACATGGTGTTGGGGCATGTTGGGGCTCCGTTTTGACCCATCCCCATATGAAGTGGCTTCGAGGGGCCTGTATCTTTGAGGCCATGCCAATCTGAGCAAAAGGGAGGTTCCACACCCGTCTCAGTTTCGTGCCAGGTGCGAATTCTTCGTCCGCCTGCCAGGAAAACAGGCATGTGAGACTACTTACTTCAAAGGTGAAAGCATGTGAGAAAACCCACCATAGATTCTCGCAGATTTGTCGATGAACTTTGAGACAGGCTCCATACAAACAGCCTGCGTCAGGACTTGGTGTTACAACCGTTGGGGCGATGGGTTGAGTGTCGCTGTGACAGCGATTTGACGCAACCTGCTGGCCGTACTGCTTCTGAGGAGTGAAGGATCAAAAATATAACAATACCAAGAGAAATTAAGATAGCAGAAAAACCTACGACAGGGCCGATGGAGCCCATGGGGCCGATGAAGCCAATGAAGCGACTACCAACCACTAAGCACCACACCCGGCACCCATTGCGACCTACCACCACCCTGATCCACTACCACCGCCGCCACACTCGCATCGCATCGCTTTGGATTGTCAGCCAGCATGAACATCAATCATTAAGCTGCCGCAAAATCTGCCGGCCTGCCGGCGTGTCTTGCGGATGCTTTTTTATTTGTACTTGTCTTGTCTAATCCCAAAATTGTTTATCGTATAGATTGATCCTCTGCGCGGAGTTTTGCCTCGACTAACTTGACCGACCCCCCTCCCCCGCTTTGCACGTTGTTGTCTTCGTCGTCGCCTTCGCCTTCGCCTTCGCCTTCGCCTTCGCCTTCGCCTTCGCCTTCGCCTTCGTCTTCGTCTTCGCCTTCGCCTTCGCCTTCGCCTTCGTCTTCGTCTTCGCCTTCGCCTTCGCCTTCGTCTTCGTCTTCGTCTTCGCCTTCGCCTTCGCCTTCGTCTTCGTCTTCGTCGTCGTCGTCGTCCTCCTCCTCCTCCTCGTCGTCGTCGTCCACCTCCTCCTCGTCGTCGTCGTCGTTCTGCGCACGCGTCGCCTGTGTTTTGCCTTGTGCTTTGCGTGCACTTCACAACGGTTGCCATGGTTTTAAAAGCATTTTGGCCACGGTTTACACCAACCATCTTTTACACCAACCATCGTTTACACCAAGCCACCGTTTACACCAACCACCCTTTACACCAAACCAAAGTTTACGCCAAACACCGTTTACACGACACCGCCGTTTACACCAACCACCGTTTACATCAAACCACGGTTTACACGCCAACCACCGCTTACACAAAAACACGGTTTACACCCACCACCGTTTACACCAAACCATGGTTTACACCAACCATCGTTTATGCCAACCACCCTTTACACCAAACCAAGCTTTACGCCAGCCACCGTTTACTCCACACCACCGTTTACACCAACCATCTCTTGCACCACACCACCGTTTACACGAAACCACGGTTTGCGCCAACCACCGTGTACACCCAACCGCGGGTTGCGCCAACCATAGTTTGCAACACACCCCACTTTACACCAACCACAGTTCACATCAAGCCACGGTTTTTACCAATCACCGTATGCTATAATATAGGACAAGACCTTGCGTTTTTCCCCGCAGCTCTCCCACCTCACCCGTTCTGCCCGCGCGCGGTCTATCAAACAGACCTCGACAGACCCTCTTGCCACCGACCCCTTTCCTCAACACCTATATCTAGACTTTTCGAAATCTTAGAATGGTTTTAGAAAATGTTACCTTGGCAGCACCGGTCTGGGCCCACTCGTGATTCAAATTACCTTCTTCCTCCGCGTGACTTTCCCGCCTCCATTTCCAGACACCCCTTCCCCTCCCCTTGCCGTTTCTCTGCGTTGCGTCTCCCACCCTTGCTTATGCTTTTTGCTGGCGAAGTCGCTCATTTGCTTTCCCTTCGCCCACTCCACCGGCAGGAATCAATTTATGCTTTGCTCTAGGGCGAGCCCTTACCGTTTCTTTGCTTCGTGTCTTCCCCTGCCTTCAGTCTAGCTCCCCTTTCTCTTTGCTCACGACACGTTGCTCCTCTGCGCGCACGCGGCAGCATTAAGCCGTGGAGGCCGGCGGCGCACGCCAGCGACGGTCAAATGGACGCTAAGCCGGCGCTCCCTGATCACCTCGGCAGCAAAAAAGGCTATCGCAGCTTCCTGCAAACAGCGAGGGGTGTCTGGACGAGGCTAATGCATTGTTGGGTCTCTTCTTGTACCAATGTCTAGAGTCTAGGCCGCGAAACTGCTACCATGACCTTTCTCGAGAACCGTTGTTACTACGTAAACTCTATCACACTGCTTTCAGCTCTTGTAACGCATCCGTTCCACCAGTTCGGCGGTATGTTGCTTCCTACTTCTGCCATGCGTTCTTTTGATTTACTCCCTACTTCTGCCATGTGTTCTTTGGATATAGACTCTGGACCTTTCTGTTTTCGATCCCTTCTTCCTCTCTCTATTCATACACATTGCCAGCCAACCGACTCTCTCAGCCACAATGGGTGGGTCAGCGCACCATCCATGAGGCGCACGTGCTCGCTGAAGTTTGCGCATGTTGAGCGGACGTAGCTCGCCCAAAGTAACGCTGGAAATCTTTGCGATGTTCCGCTGAGACGCACAGGGCAATGTAGTTTGAGACGCGCAGCGTAATGTCAGCTGAGACACACACTCGCGCAAAAACAGCCAGGGAGCAGCATGTCATTCAAAGTAGAGGGACAATTGGTGCGCAACGACCTCGATCTCACATCGTCCGTGCTTGGTGACAAAATTGTACAATGCGTTGCAAAATTTGGAAGCAGTGGGAACCAGACCAAGAAAGTTCTTCAAGATCGGTTAAATAGTCTAGTTCAGTCGTGTTCAATCTAAGACACCCCCAGGTCCTGCGCAGGAAAATCGCTCGAGACATGGGCAGCCTGTCAAACCGAGAAGAACAGGGTCCAATGGCAGAGAATTCTGCGCGAAACACATTCAATTTTATCTACAAATCCTCTCTCATCCGTTCAGCAAAAAGCAAGGAGGCTGGCCACTCACTGGGTTGGAATCTAAATCAGAGACTTGTCTCAGAGATGCCCTTCACAGTGACCATGCCCGGTTGAAAAGAAAGGAACTTAGTCCAACGTCATCCAACAACCCACCATAGACCTTGGAAAGCCCGCAGTCCCACCACAGGACACCGCACTGGCGTAGAGCCGCTCGGCCACGGAAGTTGCCACAGGTTCAGGTTCGGCGCGCTTGCAACCTCCCATCTCCAGTAAAGATCGTGAAAGAAAGCCTCAACAAATGATATTTTCGTGACTTTTCATTGTTGAATGCTTGTTTACAGATTGAAGCAGGCTACTGCGCTCCTTTTTCATCCGGCACGGTGCGGAAACGTCTCGAGTGTCATGAGGTTCTTGCTATCTGTGATGAGTCATAACGGTTCTCGCTATCTGTGTTGGTTAGCTCGCAGCCTTTTGTGCAGGAAGCGCAGCCGTGAAGAATGGAAGCGGATTTGATACGCAAGCTACCGCGCCCAAGCACTCAACTCCCAACGCACTAAAAGAGCAAACAGGTATGACAAGACCCGAAACGGCAACTGCCACCTGGGGCACGGAGCCGGCGTGATCAAGGAAACCGTGGTCCCTGTGTACAGTAACCAAATTGCGTCATCCAATCCACCTTGGATCTTTCACAAGGGCCATCAAAGCCGCCACGTCGTCGATAAACCTAAAAATTGCCTAAAGAAAGACCCCCTCAAGCTCCGACTGAGGGCGGTCACCCCTTTCATGGGGAATACTTAAAACTTTGAGTTGCGCAATTCGAAGATGCTTAGATCTACTGTACGCGGAAAACAGCCCCCGTTCGGGAAACGTCAGAACTCCGGCGCGCCTGGTACGAGCCTTTTTTGGGGGACGCATCACTTGCCGCTGGCTGCTAGCGCTCCGGTCGAATTTCAAAGAGAGCTTCAATCAAATCAAGTGTGGCTGCTAGCTGCTATCTCTGATTACTCCTCTGAAGGCTAACCGAACGAGCACTCCAAACATCTAGCCACTTCGAGAGAACGCTTCTACAACGCCCGCCCCTCCAATTCTGGTGTCAGGGTGACGTGGTCTGGTGTGGAAGGCGCGGTGAAAGGCAACTCATCCTCAGCAAAACCAAGATGGCCTGCTTCTCGACCTGCTTCTCAAAAAATGTCCGCATCCCCAGCGTTGACGAACGCGCGCACGCTGCAACCCCACATGGGTAAGGCGGGCCTGACTAGGAGCGACGTCACCCACTGGATCGCATCCGGCAAGGTCTCGACCAGCTCAGGATCTTGCTCACGCTGGCTCAAAAGGTGTCTCTGCCATCGTAGTCATCTCTGTGGTCTTTTCCGACCTCTGAGGGCACTCACGCTTCCAATGGCCAGGCTTGTTGCAGATCCGGCGCGTGGAATTTGCGATACGCTCTGCCAAGGTCTTCCGGGGTGGCACGAAGGTGGGTTTTCCTCCACCTTTGCCTTTTTTGGCAGGCTGATAGTGTCCCTTGTTCCGGTTGCATGTCATGTGCCCATTGGAGCATGCAGACGCATCTCGTGTGAGGCGATTCCTCCGACGCGCTGTTGAGTGTGTCACCTCCGTGGTGGGACTGTATGAGCAGGGCGTTACGTCCGCCACGTGGAGAAGCAGGAGTTGACCGATGTGTGTTGGGTGGTGTGGAGGGCGGACTGCCAGCGTTCGGTCAGGTGGCGGCAGCGGATACCTTCATGTCATCAAGTCCCCCAATTGCAGAGCGCTCTGGCAACAAATTCCCAATCAATTTTTCACGCTGCCCACTGTTGGGGCCCCTCAGGCGGAGCACACTTCAACTTGGAGGACGCAGTCCGTCAATCAGCGCTTTGGGCCACTCCTGGCATGCGTGGCAAGCGAGCAAGCAAGCTGAGAAAAAATGACTTTTGCGATCAACGCCCTCTGTGTGGGACACTCTCATTTTTGGAACCTCGTCAAGCTGCGCCGCCGAGCTTAACTTGACTTACTCAGGGGGGTGCGCCTTTGGGCTCCCCCGGAACAAAGTCCGCCATAGCCCAATTTCGCCTGTCTTATCTGTCTTGCAACACCTGCAGTCTCAGGAAAGGTCTCGCGGAACTCCACGTTACGGGCAACCATCGGTGTAGCCGATGGAGGTGGCATCCGTGATATACGCAAGGGCGCAGGCGCAGACATATGACGTGGGGTAGGCCACCTGGCGGCCTGCAGAAAGGAGCGCCTCCTCCTTCCTGAGGAAATAGAAAGTCAGCTCGGCATCGTCTGCCACCCGACTCGCGCACCGCCTATCGGGGAGAGTGAGAGGAGCTGGCCCATGCCAAGTAGTTGTCGATTCTGGCATTGTCCGATTGAAAAAATGAACTTAGTCTAACATCATCCAACAACCCAAAACCTTTTGTCAGTCTGCAGGAAAAACGTGAAATCCTGAACGAATGTGTTCATGCTTTTTCATGACTGTTTTTGCCAACAACGAAAACTCAGAATCTCCTCCAATGCATTTCATGATGGACTCTGAATGCCCGTGCTACCAGATCAGCGGCTGCCACAATGAGAACAAAACACCACCAAACGTATTTAACTACTAGCGATGGCCTCCAACGTACTAGCGATGGCCTGTACATCATAAAGCGCGGTCAAAAGTACAACTCAAAGCTGTCTCAGGTCAGCAAACCCTTCGTGAAGGCCCTGCGTGTGAAGACATAGCCCAGCCTCGGGAATCAGCCAGATGTCTTCAGATCACAGGCGTGAGAATGTTGATCGTCGATTTGTTGTACCAGTGCTAGTTCCTTCCAGACACAAACTAGCCACGGAGGCATTGCAATCTTCTCGCTGTTTTAAATGGAGTCAAATTCCATTGCAAAGGAACGAATGCAAAGGAATCAATCTTCAGGCGAATCTTCCGACTTAAAACCCTTGCCTTGATCGCTTCAAACGTGCTTTCAATCCACGAAGTTCTGAGAAGGGACACCATGGTCAGTCATTCTGGCACTGATTCAGCTTGGCTTGCGAAGCTCTGCAGGCCCTGTACATCAGAGTCTGGTCCCCGGGCGTCGTGAGCACTGCCGACAGCTGGGAGAGCAAGGCACCCAGCACCCATCGGCTCCCCTCAGGCCAGACTCATCACAAAATGGACGGATTATAACAGACTGTGGATCCGAAAAGGTGCACAAAAAAGAATCGACAGCAATCAGCAATATTTTTCTGGAAGGGGGCCAAGGATTTAGAGGTATGATTTGCTACTTTTGGCCTTTGCACCACACACTAATGGATCTTCAGCCTCGCCCTTTTCTCCGTCAACAAGATATCCGCGGCCCGAAGGCAACAAATCATGCGATCATTCTTTTTAGAAAGCAAACAAACCCCATATCTATGTATTGTTTCTAATAGCTTCTTGTTCCTAGTAGTAAAGCCAGGAGCCCCTAGTAGCGTCCTTGCTCCTAGTAGCGATGCCCTTTGCTCCTAGTAGCGTCCTTGCTCCCGTATGCAGATTTCACGGAGTCGCCCTCACTCTTGCACGATGCATCCCCCCCATGTGGCCCCGGGTCCCCGAGCATCTGTTCCTGACAGCGGAGCGGCGGTGGCACACCGGGTTGGATCCAAGCAAGTTTGGTGGAGTGTAGGATGTCTCCTGTCAGCTTCCATGTCATGTCATTGCTCATGGAAATATATGGAAATTATATAGTGGAGTACACCACAAACAAAATCGCATTGTTTAATGTTGCGTGTCATGTTGGGTCAATGCACCCTTTGTGCCTTGTGTATTCCTTTTCTTCCAGAATGCAATGCTCTCTGTGGGGTGCAGCCTTGTAATTATGTCCCTTGGACCTCTCATCCTGCGATCTGGCCCTCCACAAAAGAACTTGGCAGGTGCGACCCATACTTTCAGACACCCACCAATCAAATAATCACCCCCTCCCTCGGTGTGGTCTGTGCCTGGGCCTTCCTGGGTCATCACCACAACGCCATGCAAGCAGCATGCTGAGTGTTGCTAGACTACTTCAGCACAAAGTATTCGTATAGATGGTCTTCTGACAATATGATGAACTATGTAGCTTGAAGAAAGCTCTACAACAAAAATCAGACCAAGAACAAAGGATTATGCAATGTGAAAGCCACAACTATTAACTAAGCTGATAAAGAGACCTAGGATTTACAAAAATGTGCTCTGGCAGCGGAAAGGATATTGCCTTCCTGAACATCTTCGCACCATGTTCAGCCCCAAAAATGACACGTTGGCAAAATGGATCAAACGGGAAGCTATTGCAGAAATGATTGGAGACTCTCCTTGAGACAAGAGAAACGCCCGCAAGCGCCACCTGGCGGGAGAGAGTTCTTGCCAAGCTGACCAGAGAGGACCCCTCTGCTCCAGCCTCTCTGAAGATGTTCCAAGTTCAATCCCCCAAAACTGGTCAAAATACTGCCAAACTATACCAAACTGGCCTGCACTATGGAGTTCTCACAACCTCCAAGAAAGTCTCCAAGAAAGTTTTTTCTTCACGCATTTTTCGCATGCGACCCATGAGGGTGCATCATGGATCCGAGGGATGCTAGCTTCACGTTTGTGAAGAGATGGTCAAAGCCAGGATCTTCAAGGTTGCACACTTCGCCCTTACCACATGGTGTGGAAAAGCATTACGACGTGGCACATCAACCCACCTGAGTCATCCCGAATGGCACAAAAGTGTATGTTGATGGCACAAATGTAGTACGGCCCCTAGTAGCGTCCTTGCTCCTAGTAGCGATGCCAGGAGCCCCTAGTAGCTTCTGTTGCCACATCATGTTAATTTCAATCAACTTCAGTCTTGGAGAAAATGCTCCTATACCACCCTGTTCCACGGAGTCACGCATCTTGGAACTGCAGAATCTTAAGTCGATCATTGGATGAAATCCACAAACCTTGGGTGCGCTTCCGAATTCCCAAGGAATTTCTGATGAAGTCATGTCTTTACAGTGTTTTGCCACTTTGCCTTTTGATCCAATTTCAATCCCTTGAATCTCCTGGAACGTTGGATTTGCATGGCGTGATCTCCGCCACTGGTACATCGAACGAATTGAGGAGCGGTGCGTTGCCCTCGCGTAGAAAAGGTGTGACATTTGCACTCGGCAAACGAGATGCATTTCTTCGTGCAACCTCCGAACAGCTACCGACATGTTAGAAAACCCATCAACCTGGAGTCTCAAGTGGATGAGTGGGGAACTAGAGCCAACCTGATTCTGTGGTCAGCAGCTCCCGCCTGGTGGGATTGCTTGCACCCCTTGGGTTTCATGGCTGCAACATGCCCGCCCCAAAAGCACGCCCATGGGGTCCAAACTTCATGCAACTCAAAGGTTCAAACTTCATCTTTCAAACAATTGTCCATTTGCAGGAGCCCCTAATAGCTTCTTGTTCCTAGTAGTACGGTCAGGAGCCCCTAGTAGCGTCCTTGCTCCTAGTAGCGATGCCAGGAGCGCCTAGTAGTTTCTTGTTGCTACTTTTAAACAAACATCCATGAATCAATTGTTCCCTCCATTTGCCTCTTCATTCCGCCATCTTGGCGGTTACCATTGTGAGCCAACAAATTAACTTTTGGAGTTCTAGAGACAGATGGCCCCTTTCTTGGATCTGGGGCTGAGAGGGATGAATGTTTCAAACCAAATAATGCACCTCTAGATTTACCCTCACCCACTAGAAGATGTCATTGTATGTTTACTTTCCTCTCAATATATGATGGCATGTGATATGTAATGATCGTGTTTCGCCAGGATCAATGGCATCCTCTTGTCTGCGAGAGGATCAAATCTCACGCCTCCAGGTCTGCGGATGTCTAAGGCATCTGCAGCCTGAAACTCGCCCGTCTCCCCACATTTGAGGCTTTCTGCCTTATATCCTGGCCAATCCGTGGAATGGAGGCAACCCCACACCACTCGGAGTGCATCCCGGGGCTCAAGGTCAAGGTCACCCGAGGTCTCAGTTTTCAGTTGCCTTTAGTCTTTGGGTTCTGGGATCTGGGGTTGGACTGAGTATCAATCCTGCTTGGGCCTTCCAACCATCGGCTCCGCTTTCACAGCGCTGGTAGTAGACACATCCCTTGAATGAACATCTTCGTTGCTCTAGACTCTAGACATCACTGTGCACAAAGAATTCCGTTGAACCACTCGCAGGCAGTCGACAAAACCTCGTTGGCAAACTGCCCAATGTAGCGATGGTGTACATGTATCTTTGATCAATGGATTCTACACATGACATCCTCAATCAATCAGGAACCTGAGCACGAGGCCCAGCGTGACCACGGCACGGGCCCACATGCCGAACCTTCTCCACCTCAGGTGGGTCGTCGTGCTGCCTGGAGTGCGGAGTCGGGTAAGTGCAGTATGGGATGCACGAGGCAAAGCTGGTTTATGCTTGGTTGATGATCCATAGAATGAAGGTAAAATTATGATGACTTATGTTACCTATATATAGTTAATGCAAATCAGTATGTATGATAGAAATGGATCCACCAAGAGATGTTATTGATGTTACAGTTATATACATGAATTTCATGATCAATAATAATTCGTCCGATGGCAAGAACCCAGGAGACCGTATTCCAACAATGGCCCAAATTCCGATGTCCCGATATTCTTGCAAAATGTCAAAAGGCTACCCCTCACAAAAGCGAGTTGGCTTTGCCTCCCTGTTTTGATTTCATTTGCATGTTCGACCCAAGCCCAAACACCAAAGCACAAAAAAACACAAAAGGGACAAATCATGAAAAAGACTCCAGCCTTGACCGCAATGCTTCGACCTCTTCATGCAGCCTCAAAGGTTAGGCCAGGTACGCGCTGCTATGTTTGAGTTCCCTTGGATGGGCCAAAAGACAACAAGTTCTGGAAAGAGAAAGTAAGTATAGAAGAAGAGGTGTGAGTTGCCATTGGCCTCCAATGCACACAATAGTCACAATACATCACAATACCATCAACTACAGTAAGTGACCAATAATTACAATTTCGCGGTTTGGATCAAAGGTGTCATCTCCCAAGAATGTCTCAGCAGTCCATTCACACACCTTTCGCCTTTCGCCACGTTTCTCCACGCAATCCAAGTCGCGCAGTGCGGTTGCGAGCTTTCTCTGAGCGATACTCAAGCAAGCACCTGGTGCAGTGTGGATCAACAACACTAGATCAGGTGTCTCCATGTGTCTCCTAAACTTTGGGAGACCACTTGTTGTGATCTCTGGCAAATCTCACATTCACTCCCATCAAATAGAACAAGTTGGCAGTGACGAGGGTGTTTCCGAAAAAGGATAATAATGCCCTTCAAAAATCCATGCCGTAATGACAAGTCCCTTCACATTCCTAAACAATCTGGACTACACATGCCACAAACACTGGAACAAATCCCAATTTTTCTGGGATTCTCTGGGACTGGCGCTCAGCTTTCCGGAAGAACTCCAAGAACTCGTCCCACTCTGTGCTCCCGCTGCTGTCCTGCAGTGCAGTGCAGTGTAGCTGGGGTCAGCTCTCGTTGCATCGTTTTCCGCCTGCAAATGTTATTTTTCCTTCCGTGGACAACATCTTCGTTTTCAGGAAATAATGAAGTGGGCCGGCAACGACCATCCCACCCTGGTTTGTCCATCCCTCTCAAGTGGATGAAGATGTCTGCAAGTCACGAGTAGTTTGCCTAAGTCCAATTGATGGTAATCTATCCAATGGCATCATGTTTAAGTATATCGGCATCATGGCATGGTCGTAAAGGAGTACAGGACTTATAGTAGATAAATTGAGCCCACCCTTCCAGGGATCTTGATATAGCTTGGGCATGCTGCCAAAAAAACATTGGCTCAATTCTGGGTTTGACAAAGAGGTTGCTTTTTGCTGCTTTAACCCAGGTGAAAGACAAACCTCCACAACCTGCTGCTAAGTTTGCCAACCAAATTTGGAACCCCGTTGTCCACTAGACCGTTCTTGAACTTTGGTCAACAAAACCCCTGCCGCCGGCCATTGAAACGATACAAACAAAAAAACGCTGAATACTGAATATGGGGAGTAAGCGATGGAGGCCCAATGATTCCCTTTTGAAAAGCTTGGCTCGCCCTTTGAAGAACTCCTTGTCAACTTCCTTCAAAATACCCAGGATCTTCTTCACAATCGCCTGCAGACTGGAACGGCAAAGGGATCAATGATATTGACAGTGTGTCATCCATTTCTTTATGAGGGAACAAAGGTGACCAGGTCAGGAAGGAAGTGGCGGTCAATGCGGCCTTGAGTTTTGCATGTTTTGCTCTCAAAACTGTTTGGGCAAGAAACACTCACCGAGCAAGGAAAGGGACATGAGTTCGTTGAGGCTTCTGTTGATTTTGTCGGTCTTCAACCGGGCCCTGTCTTCAGACTATTGTGGGATGCACAAGTAGGAAACGATAGGACATGCGTCACATGCTTTGACATGCTCTGAAAAGAGATTGTACATAAGTTTGTGAATGTTTCTGATGTCCCGCACATGACAGGGTCATATGAGACCCTCATGTGACTGATATGACTGGCCGGGCCCGCTTTGAGTGCTCAGGCCTTTCGCTTGGCTTCTTGAAATGCGTTCTCATCATCAGTCTTGGGCACGTGCAACCCTGCCGTAAACCTGGGCATGGCAATCTTTGCTGGGATTACAGTAGGCGGTTCACATCGCTTCGCAATGTTTCGCATAGTTTCACAAGAAACCCTGGTGTTGCTCTCTCAACCCGAAGGCTTGTTTTAATTGTGTATCATGAATATGTAAACTTGATGAACTTGTGCTAGCAGGGCATTTTGGAAATTGGATGAAACTTGAGACATGTTCGCAGGTATTTCCAACAGGGATGCCAGCGAGGACACGCAGAGAAAGCACGACACAAAAAAGGGAAATCTATATAACGGCTCAAGCTAGGGGATCTCTCTTGGGATGCTTTGGCCACCTGACTCTTACTCTCTAGTGTATCTTGATTCAAGAGCCCCCCTCCAAACTGACATTTATTTGTCCTTTTGCCGTGGTAAGCCAAGTTCGTCAAGTGGGACCTGACATGACCTGACCAGTTGGCTGTGCTCTCCCTATCTTCGTTGGCCATTGGCTTTTGTGTAGCCGGGGCCACTTTCTTAAAATACTCCAATTTACGTCCAACCAAGCAGCTTCTCCACCACACTCGCCAGCTCCTGCACAGCCAGTGGGCTACCATCTCGTTTGATGGGTTGATGCGTCGATATGCGCCAAACTCAGTCATTGTGAAGCGACGTCAGATTGAGCCAAGATGAAGCATGAGATGAGCTGAGTTGAGTTGATCTAAACATAATAAGATCAAGCAACCGCATGATCCAGCCTCCCAAACGTGGGGGTTGAAGACGGGGTCAGACTGGTTGACTGATCAGGGGTTGCTGATTGCGGAAAAAACTTGAATCCGACCGAGTTGCTAGTTGTCATCTTTCTCAATCCCTACCTGCCAGCTGACCCTCACCCACCTGGTCTTGGAACATTGAAGCCAGGAACTTCCGGTGCGAGATGGCGTGAGGCCTTACAAGCCCAGATTCTTCAACAATACAACAGCCCCAGTTTGACACCTCTGTTTTCACTAGCCTTGATGCATTTTTATCCATGGTCTGCTAGGAGCTGGTCTATGCTTCTGTCCCCTCTAGAAAGCAATAAGCAAGGCACACATGTTTCATCTGTACAGTATTCCTAGTAGTAAGGCCAGGAGCCCCTATAAGTAGCGTCCTTGTTCCTAAGGCCAAAATGTGTGCTGACTCACTGGCTTTGGGAGTCCCTGGCTCTGCCAAGCGTTCAAAGATCCTCTCCAGAGTCTTGACGCTGTGCTTGGAATCCTTGCAGTCGACAGTGAATGGAACGTTCGATATGTACCTATCTATATATCTATCTATCTATCTATCGATCGATCGATCGATCGATCGACCGATCGATCCATCCATCCATCCATCCTATCCTATCCTATCCTATCCTATCTTATCCTATCCTATCCTATCGTATCTTGTCTATCTATCTATCTATCTATCTATCTATCTATCTATCTATCTATCTATCTATCTATCTATCTATCATCCTATCCTATCCTATCCTATCCTATCTTTCTATCGTATCTTATCTATCTATCTATCTATCTATCTATCTCTATCTCTATCTCTCAAATATATCTACTCTACTCTACTCTACTCGACTCGACTCGACTCTACTCTACTCTACTCTACCTATCTAATCCTATCTATCTATCTGTACGTGTGTACACACCTGTATTTTTTTGGTGTGTGTGTGTGTCTTTGGTCAAAAAGGCTCACAGCTTTCGCATCCTGTTTTCTCTTGGTGGACCAAGCGACTAGAGTGGCTGTGCTCGAAATCCGGATCTCCGGGCGTCCCAACCTTTTGCGACTTTCCAGACCTGTGGAGGCTATGAGAAGATCAGGTCAAAGCACTTCAGGGTCCTAATCAGATGCTAATTTGTATCGTCTAGCATATTGGTGATGTGTTTACAGTGGAGATGAGGAACCTAACTCACTACCTAAAGTGAAAAGAAGGCCGTTGCTCCTGGACTCGCACCATTGTTTGTCCAACAATGGCCTCCACCACGTAAGCCTCATGCCTGACCACGACATCCATATATTACCTCTGACCGTCACAATTATCCAGCACTGCCAAGAGAGGCGTAGAAACGTTAATTTATATATATATATATGTGGATGGTTGTGTTCTCGAAATTGTGACAAACCAAACTCCATCCCCACATGTGATATTGCAAACAGTTAGCCCTTCCAAGAGGTTAAGGTCTTGTTGAACAAGAAGGAATATAGTTATATGTATGTGTATATATATATATACAAGTTATATATTATATTCAGGTTATGTAGAGCCCCCTTTCGAGGGGCCTTGCCTTCCCTTTGTCAGCTCTTGTTTTCTTCCTTTACTTTCTCAAGTCCCAGTGTGTGCAACCAACTCCACCCGTTCAGCGGCCCGGCAAGGTCAACGTGGGCAAGCCCGTCATGTCGCAGCAGAACTTCTTGTGCCTGAGAGAAGCAGGGAGTATGAAAACAAACGGTTGAAAATGAAATTGCTCAGGACGGGTAGAATGGGATGGGGCGGAATCTGGTTTGCGGGCAAGAAGACTTCTTGCCATCCTCCTACACCGAAACCTCAACGCAGCACTCACATGCTAATTATGAGAGCTAGCTAGACCAGCTACATTGGATTAAGGATGATTAAGGTGCTTGTTTGGCAGATCCAAATCCTCTGTAAATACCAGGAAAATTGAACCCTCACTCCAGCATCGGGCAGCCGAGAATGTGCTAAACGTGTGGTTTCGCACTCAAAGCACGTTGAAATTCAACAACTCAATGGTCACTAGGCCATGACTCATGACCATCCATGCACTCTCGTTCCCACTCCCACTCTCCCAGTAACAAAGAAGCTACTAGGAACAAGTGCCTTACTAGTAGTAACAGGTGCCTTACTAGTAGTAACAAAGAAGCTATTAGAAACAAGTGCCTTACTACTAGGAGCAAGAAGCTACTAGGGGCTCCTGGCCTTACTAGTAACAAGAAGCTAGTATTTCCACTCTCATTCCCTCCCTTCGATCTGACAGTCCTTCCCCTTGGGCCACTGGCTGTGGTGACCCGGGCCTCGGTCCGCACAGCACCCGCACTCGCAAGGAGCTTGTGGTGTTAACTGTTACACCATTTGGGAAGATGAAGCCTAAGAACCAAAGTAACAAAAGCACACACGAATCCAACACGTCCAGGCTGTTGAGGTGTTCGCATGTTCAGACTTTGAGACATGCAGGCTTCTTTTATGAAGCCCCTACGTATAAATTTGGGTTCCAAATACAGCGTCGAGTCTAGCTGTGAACAAACACATACCTACTAGCTTCTTTGTTACTACTAGTAAGGCACCTGTTACTACTAGTAAGGCACCTGTTACTACTAGCGATGCACTTGTTACTTATCATCTTTATCTTACAAATTAGACTTTTGCTTCGTAGGCTCTCCACAGTCTCCACATACCAACATACTGCGGTCTCCTAGCTCATCTTGAGGATCACCCAGTCTTGAGTCTTGAGCATGAAATTGTGCTTCCAAAAATGTACAGCGCTGCGCCGGCGTTTGTGGTCTTGTGCCTTTCTCTTGTTGCCCAGCAGCATTGGGACCGTGTTCTTTAGAGATGATCCCGAGTACCTCGATGTGAGAGACGGGATTGGCCCGACACTAAACGCCGAACACATTCCGAGTGAAGGTGGGAAGATCGGGCACACGCGGTGTACTGCCGGGCCTCATCCCTGCGCAGGGACCTCAGGACCCATGGGACTTCGGGACTAGCGAAGAACTGCACTTCGGGAAACCCGTCCGGCTGAGAACCCGAAGCTCTTCACACTGACTGGGGAAACTCCGAAGTGAAAATCCATAGCAAAATTAGCAACCAAGGGACCACGATAAAGACAACAGGAAGTGGCCAAAAAATGAGATGAGTCGATCTCAACCAACAAACCAAGGCAAGACTTCTAACCCAAAGTGGCCAAACAGAAGGAATGAACAAATATGAACAAATGAATGGAGAACGGGCTGATGATTGGCAATCACCAGCAATTGTGACAAACGTCACGTCACTACCAAGCTACTCCTTCACGCTCTCCAGCCGTTCCAGTGCTGGTAGCCTTGCGAGACCGAGACCAGGCTGGTGACAAAGTCACAGCTTACAACATATGTTTTAATATATGTGTAGTCATATAGTGGTTTTGAGAAGAAAGTGGAAGAAGCCTGACTTTGTCCCCTTCTTAGACACAAACAGCTGAATGTTTATTACAATAAACCCTTGGGAGGATATCCAGGTCAACTCGTTGTGGAAAAAACAAGCACCTCTTGTTGGGCAGCTGTAGCGCCGTTTCGTACCTCAAGAGCGCATCCACCCTGCCCGAGCCAGCAATTTGGTGTAGCTCAATCAAGACTGAAACCAAAAAAGTCGGTCGTCGATCCACAACCATGTTTCATCATGTTTGACGTGGGCCTTCCGCAAGCAAAAGCACACGCACACACGTGGTATGCGTGGTATGTGTTACCACATATATACCTGTTGTTTGAGTTCAGAAAATGCTCACCATGGAGCCTGCAGCGGCTCCACTTCGGGTGCTGAACTCTTGCCAAAGACGATGTTGGTGAAATCAGTGCTTATGAAACATAGTGCTTTGTTGGCTAAGGCCCGCGATCTGGTCCAAGCACAACTGTCTTGAAACCCCCGCACTCAATCAACGTCTTTCAGGTTGTGAGGGTTGCGTTCAATGCTGAGTTTGTGTTCTCTCTTTTGCAACACAACTCGTCACAAACAAAACACGTGCGTGCTGCATTGTGCTGCCCATTCTTGCTGCGGCACATGGAGCTGTTGGAGGGCTTGATGTCCTTCCATCGGTTGGCAACGACACCTCAGATCTTGACTCAGTTGGCACACAAGCCCGGCTCAAAGGGCATCATGTTTTGACTGTATCTGGCATTATCATGCAGCCTCTCTGCTCGTTTGTTGTCATGGACTTGTGATTCCCAACATCCTCGCATTGGCCACCTAGCATACTCTGGCCTGGCCAGTCTCTGTGGGTTTGCTTGTGACTGACATTCCTTTGCATCCCAAAGAGGGTTAAGGGCATGATGTCAAGCGCCAAAATTTCAAGCCCCAGTGGTGAGTCCAATTTTGGTTAGGAAATTGATTATCCTGCATGCATGTACTTGAAAGCAGGTTGGCTCCTACTATCCTGGCAGCTTGAAAGTCTTTACTGCTCTAGATATCGTCCTCATCACATTGACAGCCGGGAGTTTTGCAATGCGAAGCACATTAATCCTCGCGACATCTTGCTTTGCACGTCCTAGATGGCACTACCCTGGAAACAAAAGGGTCTAAAGGTCGAAAGAAATGACACGTGAAGTGTATAAAGAAAAATAGACTAACAAAAAGATAAGGGCCCTTACCTTCGTTTTTGATAATATCAAAAAGCTATCTTCGAGAAAGGGAAAAGCAAGAACACGTTCACAAGCCTTACGCCTTACGCCTTGAATGTCCCTGACTACTCGCTTTCACCCACATTGCGGCCCCGGCTGGACAAGATCCGTGGGGTCGCCGGTAAGGAGGATAGAACCTCCTTGGCCGTCCCAGAAACAACAAAAGGATTCAACAGGCCCTGGCCCAACCAGGTGCCTGGCTCAGTACAAACTCCTGACGCAAGTTCCATTCATGTCGTGCAAAAAGCGCGAGAACACCCCGCTTAGCAGCAAGTCGGATGCTGTATCTGTGCTCACTTCTCCAGTTGGGTTGTGGGGCCTTTCCTGACTTGGATACGTGTCCGAACAGCAACGTAGATCAAATCCAAAGGCTGTCTCAAAAACAGCAAAAAACAAACAAACGGTGTTTTATAAAAACCTGCCACACTGTGCAAGGTGCGACTTCCAGCAGTGGGTACAAGTGGCTAGGATTACCTAGCAAGGACATGGAACAATGCTGGAGGCCATCGCTCTTAGGTTGGAGGCCATCGCTTCTAGGTTGGAGGCCATCGCAATTAGGTAGGGGGGCAGAGCGGCCTTCTAAAGAGTCCTTTCAAGAAGCGCAAGATCCACCTGAGGGGGCCATGGCTCCGTGATTATTCAGGAGAGGGGTTCATTGCAAAAGGGAACTACAAGCCTGGGCAATCACGGTCACCTGATGATCAACCCCCACATGTGATCGCCAGGTTTCTCCACTTATGCTCTCCCGCGGATTGATCCTGCACTGCGCTCAAGCTATCAAAGCTCTTGGCACAAGTCAGTTATACGAAAGTACAAGGTGTCAAACCCATAATGCCATATGCGTGTGAATAGCAAACCTAACCTATGCAAACCTGTTTTCCCAAACAAAACACATCCGGTCTACGCTGCCTGCTACACCCCATCCACACCCGTCTAACTGTCAATTTCTGTTTTGTTGCTCATTGACATGCAAAGAACAAAAACGTGTAGACTGGTAGACTTTAATACCCGTTTAAAGGAGGTCTTCTTGAAGGGGCCTTTCCCTTCCATCGTCTCTAAATGTTAATATCAAAGAAATTGAAACCAAATTGCCAAAATCACAAAATCCTTCGAACTGCAAATTTGCCCATCTCATCCCATCCCTAAACCCTAAATTCCCTAGTCTAGCCAATCTTAGACAGTGGAAATGCCGGGAAAATCCGTCCTGAAATTGGCCATCTCTAGCTTGGCCAGCTCACTCAGAGAAGCCATGGCTCCAACTGGTTGCGCGCAAAACTGGAGAAGCAATTTCCACTCCTTAAGCTAAGTTGTTGCACGGTGTTGAGCAAATTGTTCCTCATCTTATGGTTGAGGGATTTTCGGGAACCGAGATGGAACATTGCAAGAAGGGCCAAATGTATGGTTTTACCCATCACTCGTGTTATAGCGCCAGGACCTGCGACTTTTGTGGGTCGGGAAACCGCAACTGCACAGCAATCAAAACATATTTTTGTGCAGAACCCCTCGGATAAAACGAAAGCACTCGATCAATCATCTGGACATCCATACAAGGTCCAGCTACCGTGAGATATGTTGAACGTTGTAACAGCGTGGCTCTTGAGCCTTGTGGCTGCCACAGTGGTCCTCTGCTGTCTGGCCTTTCGAGCTTTCGAACGACCCGGCACAGTGGAACAGCCTATCTGTTCAGAATATCGAAATTTCCAAACAAGCTGGATCTGGTTAGCAGTTGGAACCACAGAACACACCAGATAATTGAAAAACGGCAAAATGCAGGGGAATCCATGGAACTAATGATATAGTTCTGAGATGTTCTGAGCATTCGAACTCTATCTGAGCAAATTCCAAGGAGTTGGGTATTTTTTGGTATGGTGGGATCCCACATTGTGCCACCTTGTATCTTTCATGACGATTCAGATATAGGACCCCGGGCACTGAGTCAGGCTATACCCGAAGACAAAACATGATCAAACTTTACAAAACCAGGCACTTAGAAGACTTTTTTTGTTGGAGGCTGAGGCCATCGCTCTTAGATTGGAGGCCATCGCTATTAGGTTGGAGGCCATCGCTACTAGGTTGGAGGCCATCGCTAATAATTAGGTTGGAGGCCATCGCCATTAGGTTCGAGCCCATCGCCATTAAATAGGGTGGAGGCCATCGCTACTAGATTGGACCATCGCTAATAGGTTAGAGGCCATGGCTATTAGGTTGGAGGCCATCGCTATTAGGTTGGAGTCCGTCGCTATTAGGTTGGAGGCCATCGCTATTAGGTTGGAGGCCATCGCTATTAGGTTGGAGGCCGTCGCTATTTATATATATAGGTTGGAGGCCATTGCTATTAGGTTGGAGGCCATCGCTATTAGGTCAGAGGCCGTCGCGTTGGAGGCCATCGCTATTAGGTTGGAGGCCGTCGCTATTAGGTTGGAGGCCATTGCTATTAGGTTGGAGGCCATTGATATTAGGTTGGTGGCCATCGCTATTAGATTGGAGGCCGTCGCTATTAGGTTGGAGGCCATCGCTATTAGGTTGGAGGCCATCACTATTAGGTTGGAGGCCATTGCTAATAGGTTGGAGGCCATCGCTATTAGGTTGGAGGCCATCGCTATTAGGTTGGAGGCCATTGCTATTAGGGCGGAGGCCATCGCTATTAGGTTGGAGGCCATCGCTATTAGGTTGGAGGCCATCGCTATTAGGTTGGAGGCCATTGCTATTAGGTTGGAGGCCATCGCTATTAGGTTGGAGGCCGTCGCTATTAGGTTGGAGGCCATCGCTATTAGGTTGGAGGCCATCGCTATTAGGGTGGAGGCCGTCGCTATTAGGGCGGAGGCCATCGCTATTAGGTTGGAGGCCATCGCTATTAGGTTGGAGGCCATCGCTATTAGGTTGGAGGCCATTGCTATTAGGGTGGAGGCCATCGCTATTAGGTTGGAGGCCATCGCTCTTAGGTTGGAGGCCATCGCTCTTTGGTTGGAGGCCATCGCTCTTTGGTCGGAGGCCATCGCTCTTAGGTTGGAGGCCACCGCTCTTTGGTTGGAGGCCATCGCTATTAGGTTGGAGGCCACCGCTATTAGGTTGGAGGCCATTGCTACTAAGGTGGAGGTCTCAGAAGCTCAGGCTCCTCAGAAGACCTTTTTGGATGCCCGCACGAAAACAGGTCTGAGGCACCTGCCGAGGCGAGGGCGGCTCCATGCTTAGGGGCTTCGTGTTTTTTGCCATGCTTGGCTTAGCACCAGCTGGGGAGTCCGCAAAAGGCAAAAGTGGAACATGTCACATCTCAATCATCAATGAAAAAACGGTTGTTCAAGGTGCGGACCCTTTCTCCGCCTCGAGACACTCCAAACACCCAGCTTTCTCATCTTTGTTTAGCAAACTGCCAGAGTGTCATACTAACATGTGTGTTCATCGATTTGGCTGTTGAGTCTCCGATTGAGCATCGGCACATTCAACTCTAATACACCTTGAGTTCTATGCCAAGCAAAACCTGCTCCTATAATTTAAGAAACAACCAGAGCACAAATCTTGAATACAGAATACGATTGTATTATTATTGAGTGGCAAACACAACGCAGGCTTGCCGTGCCGCCCAGTATTCCCCCAGCAGAATTGTTTCAGTACATCAGCAAATTTGAAACAAATCGGCCATTTCACAATGATTGATGATCAACCATTGTAAATTGCCAGGTTTGCCAAGCATATGGGAGATTCCAAGACTTGCAGAAGTGCCATTCAATAGAAGATCCGTGCGAGCACATGGTGGGGACAAAGTGCCAGAACCATTTCTGCATTGGTTTGTTGGCCGGATTCCGAGGGGTGAATCTTTGTTCCAGGGGTTGTGATGGCATGTGTCAATCCATGAACGTTGCATTTAGGAAGGCATTTTGGAAAACATTCTTGCATTGATTTCATAAGCGTGCATCCATGTCCTTCTGTCGTTGCTTCGTGATTCGTGCTGTCTTTTGCTATTCTCAAACCCCTTTTCGGTTTGGTGCAAAATGTCTTGTGCAGCGGGTTCAACGTCAATGGGCCCGCAGGGCGGGGTGATCTCGTCCACAAGCAAGGAACCCCGAAATCATAATGACTTAGCTTTGTGATGCTTTGTGTGCCTTATGTGTCTTATGCGCAATTTTCCCCACACAAATCAATCTTTTGTTGCTTTTTTTGGCATTCATGGTTTTCATCCGTGTGAAAACCGATTGCTGATGGTCGATGTCTTTCGTGCATTGGCTTTGCCATTTGGTGTGTTGTTCTCGGTGATTTTGGGGGGTTGTCTTGCATTAGACCACTCTGGAGCTTCGGATGTGTGATTGCTTTTGTGGTGGAACCCAGAGTTGGGGTGTACAAACCCTTCGCAGTAAAGGGGCGGTGACGATGGACACGACCGCAAGCTGGGACACCCGGAAACCAAATTTGGTTGACATCCTTGGTCATTTTGGGCATCAACCCCGCCCTCATCTTGGGGTTGCCCGCTATCATTTAAGGAAGGAATACGTAACACGGATCTTGAAATGCTTACCCCTTCGAAATTGGGAAAGTCCTCAAAGCACTTCCCTAGGATCTAGCCAACGTGAGACCAAGCAAAGCCATGGTGCCGTAGTGTTGTGCTGTTTGGGGCCGCAAGGTTCCCACATCTACAAATCTAAGCTTGTCCTCCGGAACAGAAAGTGCCTTGCGCAATGAACATGAGAAGCCAAGATAAGGTGGGATGATGACTGTTCAAAATGTTCATTGAAAAAAATGTGTGTGTGTGTGTGTGAGGCAACCAACCCATTTGAGTCCTGAGCTCTAGTTGGAGCCGCCCCTTCACCGTTAAACACTTGGCAGACAATCGGACTTGACGCGTTCTGTTGCTTGGGCAACAGGGATTGAATTCTGTGTCACAAGCGCAGGGATCTATGGAGAGTCGCGAAGGGGTTCTAAGTTCGCGATTTTAACCACCCGCGGTCAACATGAGTTTGGGCAGGTCCCTTGCCAAGTATTTGCTGCACAGTAAACTGTGGAGGCAAACATTCAGTAGGGCTCGAACCTCCAAATGACCTCAGCCTCAGAACTCCTTCACGAGCGTGAAACAGCTTTGTCCCGCTCTCACCATACCGCCTGCACGGCACTTTCCTTGGCTGCGAAACCGACCAAGAAACAACCAACCAACTCAAGCAGTCCCTGTGGAGCAAAATGTTGTGAGATCGCTGGTTGGATGCCCAGCTGCAAAGAAATTATCAAATTGTTGGCCGTCTTCAATGACTGAATCACACCACCATTCTCACCAAGCATCCTGCAAGGAGGCTGCTGCCTCAAATCTCATCTGCAGTTTCAGTCTCCAGGTACATCCTCCGAAAGGATCCGAAAGGAATGGAGAACAGAGCTGAAGTGGTGAACTGCACTGTCACCAGTCCCACTCGTGAATGTGTGCCTCAAGGCCTTGTTGTAGTCAATCTCAAAAGCATCGCATGTGCGGATGGGTCCCAAATCCGAGGTTTTGACCCACAAACACCCCAGATTTACTTCCGGGCATTTCATGTCATCAGGAGAATCTTTGCAACAAAAAGTTCACTGAACTCGACTCCTCTATCAGCTGCATCTACATAATCGGAAATCACGGGCATGTTTTGTGGATGTGTCTCTTATGTCTTGTGTGTGTTGGTGTAGCTGTGTCACTGAACGGATTTCAGCCTCAACTAACTTCTCCCTCCCTGAAACACCCACCCCTTGCCATTCTATTTCCTGTTCCAGTTTCTGTTCCTATTCCGTTTTTCCCTGTCCTTTTGCACATTTTGAGGGGGCCGCCTTTTCATGTCTTTTGGGTCCGGGACGCACGGCAGGAGGAACCCCCGGCCTTCGTCTCCATGTTCTTTTTATTTCGATCTCACCGTGTCCTCCTTAGGGTCTTGTCTTCCTTCGCTGCCTTTCATCTGTCTGCCAACCTGTCCTTCTGTTTGTTTTCCTTTCTCCCCTCAATTCTTTTCTTTTGCTTCCCGGCATGGTTTCCTGCGCGCTTCTCTTTCAATGTTCCCCCATTTATATATTGCCTAGCTCCTGGTGTTTCCTTGCTGCGGGCTTGGTTCTCCATTAGACTCATTAGACTTTGTCGTTGTAATTTCTTGACAGGGTCTGGCATGCCCTTGCCCCTCTATTATGTTTTGAACACTTGCTGTTTGGAGTCTACGGGCCGTCTACGGGGATGTAGTTCACTTTATTGCTGGGGGCAACCCCCGCTATCAATTGCTTCATACAGTAGTGAAGTGTTCAATTTAGAAATTTTATCCTGATTATCCCGACCACGGCTTCGAAGTGGGCGTCGAGTTGATCGACCCAGCACCTGGTTCGGCATCTCGGCAAAGTGTTTCCCGCAATGTGGGCAGCACTTCGCCATGGCGATGGGTACCTAAAAATGATGTGTCACAGCCAGCTGCTGTCTCTGGCAAAGGCAAACATTGTCAAGTGAGTGGGCCACGCCTCCACTGGGAGCTTGGGAAGTGTCTGTCTGTCGGGCTATGAAATACATCGGGCATTCAGTACTATTGGTACTGTTGACCCGGGCAAGTTTGTGCATTGACTGGATGTATGTAGGCACCGCAACCCTCAATACACATGTTCCCAATCAACGGGTTTGTATGCATCAGACCAGCATGGCTCTGCGAAGTTGAGTGCGGGTTGCAAAGAATGTTATATTTGCTATACCCTGTCACAAGACCAACAATGACAACGAATTCTAGTGTATTGTAGCTTTGACAAGGTTGATCATGTTTTTCAGTTTGTAAAACGGTCATTCATCCCGAATCCCATCGTCTAACCATATATGTTATGTATGTTCTTATGGTGCCATCAGAATCAAAACAATGCTTTTTCTAGATATATATGATATATGAGCAACCTTCAAAATGGTTATAATACAAAAGTATGTTCTTCGGCTGGGCTTTGGGGTTTCCATTGCTTTCTGTCTCCTCTTTCCAAGGATTGGAACCATTCTGGATGCCAAGAAGTAAAATGTTTAAGACCTAGAAACCCTGAAGACAAACAATCGAAGAAACTCCGGTGTCGTTATCCGAGCACTGCGCTAATTCTCACTCCTTCCTTACAAGCCTTTCTGAATGCTGAGCGCTTAATATCTATCTTTTGATGAGAGACGTTCAAGGCATTCCACCTTCATCCACCTCGGGTCACCGTCACGTACACCGGGATCACAAAGTCGGTCTGTTCTCGCTCCTGGCGAAAAGGGTGGGCAACAATCTTGAATTGAAGTGTGGTGTCATGCTTCTTGTTTAATTTATAGCTGAGTAATTTTACATATATATATATATATATACTGGATACATGGTTAGATTTGCTTGTATCTTTTTCATATTATGCACAGTTCATATTTCCTGGTTTGACTCGACAGTATGATACAGCTTTGAAATCTAGAAGCTACAAGTATTGGAGTGAAGTTGGATGGACGCTGCGTAGCGGCCCAGCACCTCATGTCACCCGCTGCTGATGAAGAGACAACCTAGACGAGAACCTCAAAGGGTTCTTAAATAGAAAACGACTCAAAAATAAGTATATGACGGGTATATATATATGTGTACATAGCGTGCAAATACCTGCCAGGTCCAATTGAATTTGTTTCGCTAGGTACGTCCATGTTGAGTACAAGCAGTGTACATGGTAGTACCCTGCAGATTTAAGCTTTAAAAAATATGGGTTGCGAAAACCTCAATTCTAATTCTCTGGGGGACCCAAAAATACCCAAAACCTCTCTGGAGTGTTCAGGTCTCCGAAGGCTGCCGAGCCTTCAGCGAGTTGCCCATGGCAGAGGTGGCAGAGGGCAAGGCCGGCGCCTGAGGGCAATGCAGAGACATACGATTTATAAAATCCTTTGAATGGTACTCTCCTTTCAAATCGCAGGGTTGATTGGAAAGTACCTTTCCTGTGCGGGTGTCCAAGGTTTCTTCAGCTAAGTGCAGATCAAAACTGGAGTATAAACACACGTATCAGCCTATCACTATCACCGCATCACCCAACTAAAATGTCTGAGGTGCACTCAAACAGTCCTGAGCCGCACTTGTTGAAAAACAGTACTGACTGGTAACTCAAAAGCCGTCAGTGAGTGCTTGTAAGATTTCTTGATATTCTGGTTTTGCAGCTTTTGTCCCAAATGGCTGACACGCAACCAGGCGGGTTGAACAACCACAAAAAGAGACACGAAACAACTAGCACTTTATGGCAAATAGTGCTCTTCATGTTGCTTTTGGAAATCCTCCCTTTTCGTCCAAGTCTCTGCAGGGTGACACGATAAGGATGGCAAGGAATTCAATGCGTCTGGCAGCCCCTGGGCAGTCTACCAGATTAGGACGGGAATGCAGCTGCATTCCCACTGCTGCATTTCAAGTGGAGAAGCGCCGACTGAGCCGACCCAAACTGACGGACTGGAGGAGCGCATGCTGGGTAAATGTCCCCCAAAAATCTGGGAACCATATCAAGAGTGTGAAGGCTTCTTCTTCAAGGAAGTGCGCTTTCCCGCATACTGGGCAGTACTTAGATGTACTTATATAGTAACTACCTGCCTCTTACTTACTTAGCTACAACTTAAGCATACTTACTGTATATAAGCCTACTAGCAGCTCACGTTCCCCCCGCCCAAAAAGGAAAGGAGCGCCCTTGTGTCGGTCAGCCAACCAGGGGCCACCGGGGCGCCCTGCGAAGGTCATCAAGCCCTGAAGCGAAACGACACGAACTGCATGGTTCATCGGCTTTCATCGCTTCATCCCAGTTGTCAATGAAGCAGGGAGGGGTAGGCACTTCAGCCAAAGGACGCCCGGGTCCGTGTCAGTTTTTCACGGGTTCAACGATGCTTTCATTGGTCGAATCACTTTGGCTGTATCTTGTGGATCAAACGCGCAAAGTGCAAGTGTTTTGTGAGGGTTGCTTTGGGATTTTGAATACAGAATAGATCCTACTATATCTCTCATCCTACTGATTTATTGCTTGTTGGCTCTTCCTCGGCGCATCTCCTTGAGGAATGCCACTCACGAAGCTGCAGACAAGGCACAGCTGCAGGAGAACTCGGAGGTGACCTGAAGGGGTGGCTTTCTGGTGTTGCTGCATCGATGCCGGACAAAGAAGAAAGCTCTCCTCACTCCTCTTCTTGCTTCATGCTCTATGACCCTAGGCAGCTGATCAAGAGCTTCGTTTGCCTGATCGTTGATCTTGGGGAACCAGTATCACTTGTCATCTGAGGTTCTTCCCCCTTATTCTCTGGAGATTGGGATTCGAAAATCGAAAGGACCAGGAGCTACATCACGGTGCACTGAAAGCCAAGTCCGCTGCTTCGATGTTTGCAAACAAAGGTTTCAACGATTCAACGATGCTGATAATCACTACTATGGAATGCTTCTTGCTCCTAGTAGCAATGCCCCTTTGTTCCTAGTATCTTCTTGTTCCTAGTAGTAATGCCAGGAGCTACTAAGTGGCCGCCATGTGGATGGGTCGGTTCTTGAGACTTGGTGAATGTATGGAGTTAACTCATGGGAAATATACACAGGATATGTGCTATGTTCAAGCACTTCCAAAGCAGGACAAACATCTTTTGATCTGATCCCAAGTTCAACCAAAGTGATGTAGTGCCAAAAGAAGGCTTGAGGAAACCTTCTTTCCAAAGTCAAATTGTTGTCTTGTCAGGATCAAAATGAAACAACCCGCTCAAATCATCCTGGGCCCTCCAGCGGTGTCTTAGACCACTTCTGCTTGGGAGTTGTGACGTAGCTCATCTGACCCTGCGAAGGTCGGTGCTAGTAGCTTCTTGTTACTAGTAGTACGGCCAGGAGCTACTAGTAGCGTCCTTGTTACTAGTAGCGATGCCAGGAGCCCCTAGTAGCTTCTTGTTATATACTAGTGATTGAAAAGTAGCAAAAGTGATCAGCGATTAGATCGGGCCGATGGCGGAAGTAACATCTGTGAGAACTACTGCTCTTTTTGCCAAAGCATGACAAAGCTACAAGTCCTAGCTTTGGAACAAAACACTGGAAACACTCTAGGGTCAAACATGTGATCAAGTTCCACAAGAATTCACATGCCAATGATATCCCTGCACCCGTAATTCACTCAAATCAAATGTAATTACATGATCTTAAATCTCATGAGGATCTGGGGCTCACGCTATACTCCACTCAACGCAGCTGTTTTTCTGTCAACTGTATCAACATTCTCTCCATGGACGCACCCTCTGTTAGTCGAGCGAAACGACCACAAAAGACTGGGAGCCTTCTCTGACTTTGGCAGGGTTCTCTAAAACAGCTGAAATCGAATAGCTGAGGGGCCTTTTGCTCTGAAAAGCTCATCTCCGAGCCGCTGTCCATATCGGCCCAGGCCCGCCTGCACAGCTCTTGACGGGGTGCAGCTAAGTACAGTACCCCCACTTGTCCATCGCAAACTTTAATAGCATGAGGTTAGATCCAATCTTAGCGTTGACCCAAAAGACTCGCTTCGACACCTCCAAAATAAAAACAAATTACCTTCCTCGCCTTGCTCCTGGAAGGTCCAAAGACGGCACCGACCAGCGATTCTGGCACAAAGAAGGTGAGTCGATGAGCGGTTTGCAGTTACGGCAAACATCTGTTGGCAATCGAAGGCCCCAAACTATTGTTATATCATATACAGTAGGGTTGTCGTAGTGGGCCTCCAATTAGTGCAATTGCAATTGGGGAGTGGTGCGCAGGAAATGTTTCCAGGTTCATGTCCACGAGGTGCAGGATTGGCCGCATGAAGGGTAAATAAGCCGGTTGTGCATGGTTGTGCGCGCTTAGTTCATCTTTGTTAACAAATATATGGTTTGTGCTACATGCTTTGAAATATGTTAACAAAATTCCTCACCGTCTGTGTCGATGGTGGAAGCATTATCCTCTCACCCATCAACACAATTCGCCAGAAAAAACTTGCACCCCAGGCGCAGAATTTTTTGCATGAGTAAAGTCATGAGTGATATTCTCGCAGGCGTCCCCAACGATGCACATGAGGCACGTTGGGGCTGCATTCCCCAAGGTGCATTTCTACCAAAACTACTTTCCCGAACCCGACATGCCCCGACTATCCGTGAACATTGCACCTGGGGATCGACCCAGGTCATCTGCGGTGTGGTCACATCCTCATCCTCCGGGATGGGAGGTCCTGCCATCCTGGCACAACATCAACCTGGATGATCTCCAACCAAAGAGCGATGGCCTTCAACCAAAGAGCGATGGCCTCCAACCTAAGAGCGATGGCCTCCAACCTAAGGCCTCCAACCTAATAGCGATACCTAATAGCGATGGCGGCCTCCGACCTAAGAGCGATGGCCTCCCAACCAAAGAGCCATGGCCTCCAACCTAAGAGCGATGGCCTCCA
>CAXAMN010000447.1:575262-600847 GCA_963970005.1 Durusdinium trenchii | reverse complement strand
AGGAACCTAGTAGCAATGGCCTCCAACCAAATTGCGATGGCCTCCAAACTAATAGCAAAAGGAACCCAATAGCAACGGCCTCCAACCTAATAGCGATGGCCTCCAACCTAAGAGCAACGCCAAGATGTGGACATGTGGTTTTGTCTTACAAGAGTGATTGGTTTGTCTCGCAATTAGTTGTCGGTCCAGTACAAGTAGCGCCTATATAGAGCCGAAACAGGCCAAGTCATATCCAATGCCAAAGCAAACCCTTTGGTGAGACCATAATTTGTATACTATCCTTCGCTTTCAAACTGATTCCAAAAAATTGGAATCGCTTTGGCTGAAACACGCCAACACTCGCGTCTCCTTGAAGCACCTTGCGCAACCCTACGCCTTGAAGCGATCTTCCTGTGCGACCATCCAAATTGTCTCCTGGCGCATCTCTTCCTTCGTCTCTCGGTGTGGCTCAGCGGCCGGAGGCCGAGGCTCATCCACCGCCTCACGCGCCGAAATCGTAAAACAAAGCCTGTCCAGGAAACAAAACATGAGCACCAGTACAATCATAACAAGTTAGCTACAACTGTTTCGCTTAACTCTGGTCTTTTTTCATATGTGTTATGTAGTGCTTCAAGTGCTCAGTTGGATCTCTCAAAGGCAGAGGCTACTCGGCTACTCATCTTTATCCCCAAAGTCACCAGTATTATGGCAGTGGTGAACTTCTTTTCACCAATATGTGTTTGGGTTACAAGTGTGTGGCAGGATTGAAATGTTTGCTCAAAATGCTCTCAGTGTACGCAAAGGGAACAAAAGTTCAATCCAATTGCCTGGATCTCTGCGCGGGGCTCAGGTGCGGGCTCCGGGCCTCGTGCTGTTGAACACTGCAGGGTTTCATGGGTAACAAATATTCAAATGAGCGCAACACAAATTCTTCTACTTGCTCCAACGACGCTGCAGGGCAACAATATAATATACGTACTCTACATTCAAGAAGACGTATGTTGGGATGCTGCAAGTGCCATAGATGACAAAGGTTTGACCATGGCTGAAAGCAGCAAATCGTTCGCCAAACCAAGAGGGTCGTTGAAAAGGGTCGACCGAGTGCCTCAGGTGGGGTGGAACTGCCACTATTGTTGGTATTGTCTCATCTTTTCTTTATTCGCTTTTGTACACGTTCCCACTATGGGTCAAGGGGCAAGAGTAGCGCGTTACATTTTGGATCACATGCCATTTTTCTTAATGTTTCCTGTGTGGCGCAAAAAGGTGGGCAAAGGGAATTTACAGGTGTACAGGGGCTTTGCACCACCACAGGGCAAAGAGCCCAATGAGACACTTCTGGCTCAGTAGCAGGACCAGGTTGGAGACACACGAAACGACTATAGTTTTAGATGTCCAGATTGTGTAGGCACCCTTGCTTGCTGTTCGATCAAGGCATTCTAGCATCGGCGTCATTGATGCGAACCAATGTGCCCAACCAAGTCGCTTAGAAAGGCATGTTTTTGTCTCGAGTGTCTCACTATGTGTCTCTCAAACCAATCCTCTCAAAACCCTGCACGGCACTGGCAGTGCGAAGACTTCTGAATTCACCACCCGTGAAGTCGTGAAGCCAAAGATAAACTGAGTCAGAACTGTGGCTAGCGGCTAAAGGCTGAAGGCCATCGCTACTATGGTGGAGGCCATCGCTAGTAGGTTGTAGGTTGGAGGCCATCGCTAGTAGGAAACGAATTCACCGAGCCTCAACCATACAATCCCTACCGAAGGAAGTCCGTAGCAATGTTCACGGCGATTGCAAACACTTCTCAAACTTGCAAACCTCTAGACTCTAAACCGTTTGTAAGACCAAGGTTTCATGGACTCTCACCGTCTGACCAGGCTAGCTGCCAAGTACTACTTGAGTGTTTGGGGCGAACCTTAACCTGGGTCCCTGGTACACTAACCACACATATCATATGCACACACAATCAAACGAAACTAGCTGAGCTTTCTGTGCTGCTGTCTGCTGCGCTGTGCTGGCACAAACTTGCTCTATTGAGATCTATTAGTCAATCCTGGGCAACAGTTCTTGCCACTAGGCTGACACTCGCGTTTATTTGACCCAAGGCGCCTGCAGCACGGTCATAAAAATCTCACTCCGGTCACCTTCTTGTTTCGGTGCCTGTGGCTACGTGCAGCAGTTATGGCACTTTGTCAGTGCTTTCGAACTGCTGTTCAGGTGGTGACACCCTTCAAGGTGAAACCTACCGCCGCTCACCGTGGTGAAGATCTTGTCCGGCATCTTCTTCTCTTCCACCACCGACTGTGGTGTCTTCGGTGCCGGCAGCGAGGGTGCCATCCTGCTCATGCGGAGGTCTCTTTCCGTCTCCTGGAGCTTCTTCTCGAGATCGTGCTCTCGTTTCGTCACCAGGTCGTAGGCCTTCTTCATACCATCAAGGCGCTCCTTCTCAGTCTGTAACTGGATCTCGGTGTTGTTGAGCTGATCGCGAAGGTCTTGTTCCTTCTCGTACTGTTGGCGCAGCATTGCTCGCTGCTGATCTCTGTCATTCCTGGCATCATCTCGCTCAGCTCGTAGGCTGTCCATGTTGTCCTTTGCATCTTGATATCGTCGATACCAGTCGTCTGCAGAGGTCTTATTGTTTTCGTTCAGCCGGTTGAGCTTCTCCACCAAATCTTCATAGCCATTGATCTTGGCTTGAAGCTTTTCCACATCTTCTGTCCCTGAATGCTCTGATTTCCTTTTGCGATTCTTGCTCATCTCGAAGTCAACCTCCATCATGTCATCATCTGATGACTCCTTCTTGACTGCCACTCGTGGGGCTGTCTTCTCGTGCTTCTTGAACATCCAGTTCATGACCAACTGGACTCCGACAGCGACCATCACCGTGTAGAGGATCAAAAAGTAGATGCTCCACATGTCGTCACTGATCTCGGACGAATTGCTTTCCTCGGGCTTCTGAGCTTGAGCCGCGCTGGCCATCATGAGAGCAAACATAGTCATCTTGTTCTTGCAAATCAGGCCAAGTAGGAAACTGGCAAATGAGGCTTCAGCTTGAGCACCAAACTTGTCATAGAGCTCTTTGTCTTCTTTGTGCAAATCATTCTCGCTGAAGTCTCTTGCCGTAGGAAGTACCCGTGCTACTATCGGGTGGTTTTCAACCCCATACATTTTGACCAAACCTGTGGACAAAAGAAAGTACATGCTGTCATGTTCGAGACTCTTCGTCAATGAATCTGCTAGCATACACTGCGTGGGGATCAAGACAATCATTCTGACTCTGCCATCCAAACGAGCTTCTTTGATAGCTAGGATGTACAGTCTTTGAGTTTTGTCTTGCGGCAATGTTTTCGTCCCAGTCACCAGTTCAAAAACGTCACGAGCGTCACAGTACATGTCCATTGGCAAACAACTGTTCCCTTGCGACTGAATCTCGATCAGCTGCTGGAGGCTCGGTTTCTTCGCCGCATGCATGATCTCTGAGAGTCTGATCATACACAAAGTTGATGCCTCTAGTGCATTGACCATGGCAAGGGTCTCCCCGTGAGAAGTGCTGTAAGAAATCCTCTTGGATTTTGCACCATGCGAGTAAAGCACGTGCATGACACCGCCGTGCTTTGCATCATCCTCAGGAGAGTTGCAGGTGTGCTCGTAGTCTACCTTCTCATCATGCCATGCATCGTCTGTCAGGCATACGATCACTCCCTCTTGAGCGTAGGAGCGACCTTTGTTCGCTGCAGAGGCATCGTGGATGACTGCCAGCCTTTTGGCCTTGTGCTTGAAGTATCTGTAGTGGAGGCCCATGTCAGCATACTCTGTGACCTTCTTGAGAACCTCGTTGGCATTCTTGAGGTCTTGGACTTCTGCCTTTGTCACACGAGATTGCAGCAGGGAAACATCGGCAATCACATCTAACCTTGTTGCCGTGATCCACAGAAGTGCTCCAAGAATTGACCTGAGATCGGAAACCTCAGGTGGAGTCAAAGGAGAGTCATCTCCCCTGTCTGGAACTGGCGCTGGCTTCATGCGCTTTGCAAACTCCTTCTGGCCAATGAAGTATCCATCAGCTGTTTGACTGTACTCACAGCCACAATGATCGAAGGGAAGCTGCTGCCTTGTGACCTTCTTGAACTTGCCAACAAACTTGTCATATAGGTTGTTCATGAACTGCGGTGTTGCAGATATGGCAAGATCATCAACGTGTGTTGTCAACATAGCAACAGGCTCATTGTTTTCCTTCCACGTCCAGCAGTTCTCATCGAGGTGAGAGCATGTAGCGCCCTGTGCTGTGATGAAGTCATGTAGACAGAACTGCCATGCCAGTGGTGCATCATTGAGGCCATAGATTGGCTTGCAACAAAGCAAACCATACTGGGTGTAGTCATCGTGTGGAACTGCAAAGCTAGGATCAAGCTCTTTGAGGTGCCGCCATACGTTTGCCGGTGGATAAACAATGACTGTTCTTTCTGGAGCATTCATTCCTCTCTTCATCAGGGTCTTGCGGATCTCGTCGAAGTTGAAGCCTTTTAAGAAAGCTCCTGCAATGTCCAGAGATTCCAAAGTTCTCTTCCGACAGCGGGCAGCATGAGATACTAGTATCCTCTGACTGAGACGTGTTGCCGTAGTTGATCTGGTTGTCAACTGTGTCTTCTGAGCATCTAGGCATCCACGAGCACATAGTCGACTCTTGATGCGGATGCTCTTGTCAGGGTATCGTTTGTACTTGCGTACCCAGCGGCAATCAATCTCAACCATGTCATTGGTCACTTGGCTCTTGTGGATCTTCTTGAAGGCTTTCTCATCCACAAACTGCTTGACCTCATTGTGATCTGCTTCATTGAGCTCTTTCCAAATAGCTGGAGTGATGTCTTCATCTTCAATGTTGTTCGTCTCTTGGTCGACCTTGTAGATCTCGCCGGTGCGAAGATTGGCATAGGCGAAGTGATTCTGCTTGTACTCCAGATGGAAGAGTTCTGGAAGGTTTCTTCTTCTTTCGTCGTACTGCTTGACGAGGAACTTCCGTGTGGTGTTCATCATCAGGTTGTAGTCGGTCTTCCAGTTCTCAGGAAAGTCAAGCTGGACCAATCTGTCCTTGTTCGTGGCAATGAAGTAGTGCCTCAGGAACTCAAGATCTTTCTTCACAAGCATCAATTTCTGTCTCTTGCGTTCTGGAGCGAATGTGACTGTTCGACTGTCTGGACCATCACGCTTCTCACCATGATGTTCAACCTCCATGTCTTCTGAGTCTTCTTGTTCTTGAGGTGTTGAAGTCACCTGCATAGGCTGTGGTGATGATGTCGTAGTCTTTTGTGGTGAACGTTCCAAATCTTCTGAACTCTTTGGCGCATAGCGGTAGAGATACATGATGCAGATGTCTTCTCGTGCATAGTTGGTAATCTTCTTCATGATCATGTTGTTGTCACTGTTGTGTTCCTGAATGGCATAGTTGACTCCGCCATGGATCCATGTGATCAAATGTCCAATGGTGCCTCGAGGAGGTTGTAGATGTCGTAGTGCCTTGCCCAGGATGCAACCATGACAGTCTGCTCTATCCAACATGCTGTAGGCATCTGTTGCCCATTGCATCACCTTGATGGCTGTGGCATTGTCCTTTGGAAGTCTGATCCATCGATTCATCTTGTCGGTGACCCAGCCGTGTAGAATGGGCTTGTAGCTGGAAAGAGACTCCGTGTACTTCATGATCTTCCTGAGCGATTCTTCTTTGCCGGCATCGGAGACATCCACAAGGAACAAACCTCGATAGGCTCGGATGTGTCTCAAAGAAACCAGATAGGGCTTGCCCTGATATTGGATGACTGCCACACCTTCATCAGAGTCCAAACGAAGAAGTAGAGCGGGACCACGCCAGCCAACATCTCCTTTCACCTCACGATAGAACTCGACTTCACTGGTGCCTGGCACAAACTGTGTCATGTCAAGCTGATGTGGTCTTGCTTTGTTGGCTCTTGCGATGCGGTCTTCAATGACTGCTTGATGGGACTGAGCAAGTGCTGTCTGCCTGATCCTCATAGCTCGTTCAAAGACGGACAGGTCAGTCTCCAAAGCGCCAGCTGCAGAAAGCAGTCCACTGGACTCCACTTCGTAGAAAGGTCGTGGTGGAACTCCACAGACATTCATCGCTGGTGTGACACCTCCGTAGGACAAAGTCAGGTTGTGTGCCATTGCACTTTCTCTGGCCAGTTCGCCCGGTTCTGGATTCAGTCCTTGGCGTTGAAGTTCGGCTCGCAGCTTGAGCATGGTCATCTTGATGAGGGAAACATGTCTCTCAACCAGACCTGTACCAGTGTGTTGTTCAGCACCTGGTCCGGCAGTGGTGCCGCGAGGACATCTTTCTACATTCATCCTCTCGAACTCAGCTGCAGTGCTGTGGCCCATGAGACTCTGCTGTTGATCCATGATGAGCTTCTGAGGAGGACCAAAATAGTGGAACCACATACGCACCATTGCTGCTAGAAGAATCTCTGATTCGTGGCCTTCAACGACATCAGCGACCTTGTACCTTGTGGCTTCGTCGATCATTAGGAGGAACCACCTTTCTTCAAACTTGAACAGGTCGATCTGCACGGCATCACCGAAAGAGCGAACTCCAGTCGTCTTGTACTGAGGTCGATTTGGAAGCCTCACATACTTCCGACAGATGGTGCATGAGTTCACCACCTCTGGCACAAGCTGTGTCACCTCAGTAGGCATGCCTGATCTTCTCAAGAGATTGAGGAAGTCCGACATAGGAGAATGCCATAGTCGTTCATGGAGGCCAAGAAGCAATTGTTTTGCTCTTGCAATGTCACCTTCCTTCACAGCTTTTGGAAGCCTTTCCAGAACCTTTCGGAGATTGTAGTTGGGCTTGAGAGGAGCAATCTCTTGATGAGACTGTGTCGCTAGCTCAGCGTCCTCATAGACCGGCTCAATGATAGCCACTTCTTCCTTCTCGTTCAATGGTCTGTCCATGAGCCTGGGTAGCGACAAAGATTCTGCCTTTGGAGGAAGAGGTGCTTCTGGCGGTATCGCCCGTGGTCTTGATGCTGGAGTCGATGGAGCAGGAGCAGCTGCCGTTTCGACACCATAGATGGTGATCAGCCAATCATCGATGTCGATGGCCTGATGGATCTGGGAGTGACTCATTTCTCGAAGATCGTGAAGAGGCATGATCTTCCAGTCCTTCACAGCGCCATAGACATGTAGTCGAAGATAGGATGATATCATCGGCAGATGTGGCTCTGCTGTTCCATCAGTGAATGGACGAAGAGATATCTTGACTCCCTTGACCACTAGCATGCCGCCGAAGATCTCCTTGAAGAGACTCATATGCACCGGGTCAGTGATCCAGTGCAAGTACTCCTTCTTCTGTTGCACGGCCTCATCGAAAATGCCCAAAGCTGAATGCACTACTTCCATGAGAAGCTTCTTGAGGAAATGCATGTCTTCAACACTGAAACCACCATATGAAGAGATGTTGCGAATCTCCACGGTGTCCAGAATTTCTTTGCTGACTTCGGTCTTCCATCGGAGCAAGGGATCTGCATCAGCTTTCGCTTTCTCTTTTGGGCTTTCTCCAGGAGGCCATTTTCCATGTCGACATTGTCCAGGAATCAGCGTGTGCTCAATGGACTTAGGACATCCTCTGCCAAGCTGACACCGAATGCACTCGTACATATGCGTGATGACCGTGTGATAGCAGTCATCTGGCCATTTGCCAATGTCCAACAAATCCTTGCGCGTGAGATAACCAATGATGTCATTCTTCATGCGTTGACAGAGAGTCTGAGGGTAGACTGCCGCTGATGATGTCCGTGAGAGTCCATCAGGTCCAGTGCCTTGCAAGTGTGAATGAGCTTGTCCTCTGTGGCCTGAACAACGGAGAGCACATCGATTCCAGCGTATGTTGCTGCCAAAGCCTGTGGACTTCTTGATGGGATTTCTAGACTCATCACAAGCTCCATGCATACACTGGTCAACACGCTGTCTTTTCCGATTGCCCTTGATGAACGACAACTTCATCGGATTCTCTGGCAGATGTTCTTGCCACATTGCACTGGTTTGTGGTTGCTCGAGGTTGTAGCCCCGATTCTGCTTGTCTTGCTTCTCGAAGACTCCACGTAGCCAGTGTAGTCCTGGACGGTCTCGAAGGCGATCTTGATGTCTGAGCTCGGGATCTCTGGAGTTTGATGATATACTCCAGGGTGCACAGTCAGGCGATGCATGCACCATACCAGGCTGGAACTCGTGGTAGGCCATGTCGAGGTAGCTCTGATGTTGAGCATTGTTGATGTCCCAACCATAGCGATAGTCGACAGGAAAGCCAACCACAAGTCCAAGTCCTGCCATCAATAGGCACAAACTCAATCTTCCTGAGCCTGAGCAGAGTTCCCAAGCATGCCAACGAAGACCTCGTCCACGAGTCTTTGAGAACCAAGCTTTGAAGTTGCCTGGCGTCACTGGCGTGAGACCGGACTTGGAGTAGTATTCTTCTGGAATTGCTTTGTACCTCTTGTTGAGCTTGAGTACATCAAGATGATCGTGTTCTGCAGGAAGAACGTCTTGGACATACCGATCATCCGTCGTTGTGCTGTTCGCCAAAATGGCGGATGGAGTGAGATCTGCAGGCATGGGATTTCCTTCTTCATGAATTTGCTTGCAAGTGTGATACTGGTCATCCGCAGTCTGGGGCTGACTATCCAAAATGGGGAGCCCAGCTGCGTTGTGGTCCTGGCTATGGTGGACCTTGTCGTTCTCTTCTCGCACGGCCTGAGCCAAAGGTTGTGCTGCGTCATGTGGCTCTTGTGCTGCATGATGTGAGTCTTGCATCTTCTGCTCGTTGTCTTCTTCTTGGTGTGGACATGGTCGTTCTTGTACTGCATGAAGTGCCATGTGTTTCGTCATGTCTTTCTTGTCAGCTTCATTCTCTTTCTCATTCTCACACCGGTCACCTTCTGCCCGTGCCTGTGGAAGCGTCCTGCCAAGGAAGCAGTGATGCACTCTTGGATGAAGGTCCTCATAGCGCTTTGCTGTTGCCAGTGCTGCTTTCTGGCAGAAGAGGATAGCCTTGTTCTTGTCTAAATAGTGCGTCTTGTGCTTCTCTTTATCATCAGTCGGCAGGATGTAGTGTCCACTTTCGGTGAGCAGAAGTCGGAAGAACTTGATGTTGACAATGCCTTCATCTTGCCTTCCATCCATGGTCATCAGACCATCTCCGTTGTCAAACCAATTGGCAAAGATAGTGGCATTGAGCTTCCGAAGTGTTGGGTTTCCGACCAGTGCGGGACGCAGTGATCCTTCACCTCCAAGAACTTCCGCTGTATAGGTGATTGGCAAGCTGCCAACTCGAAGAGGGACCGTCACCTGTCCCAATGTGGATGATGAAGTACCACTGATACCTGAAACAGGTGTCTTCTTGTCGTACTCAAACTGAGGCTCACCAACTGCACAGTCCTTCAGCAACATGCGAAGAGTTTCACTGCCGACAAGACCACTTGCTGCTCCTGGATCGATCAGGAGACCTTTTCTTTCTTGTCCGCGAACCTGGAAGTAAGAACATGCTTCACCAGCAAGGAACATGAAATTCCAGGTTGTTGTGTCAAGTGTCTTCGGCTGTCTTGAGGTAGAGGTCGATGCTGGTTCCTCACTTGATGTGGCTTCTGCATTGACTGCTGCAACATATGGTCGTCGGACCTTCATGATGTCATCCTCAGAGGACGAATGGATGACAAAGGATTCATGAGGAGGACCATGGTTTTGATCCAGGCGAGGTGTGTTGCCCAGAACATGGATGTTGCCGTCCTGAACGTTCAAGGTGCGCTCACTCAAGGGTTCAGCAACAAACCAATGGCCTTTCTTGCCTTTGCCCTTGTAACCTCCTCTGAAGCCATACTTGCTCTTGCCCTTGCCCTTGCCTTTCCAAGACGAGGGTCGCCAGGTCCAACGGCCGCGGAAGCCCTTTCCTTTTCCATATTTGCCTTTGCTCTGGTAGGCATAGCCCTTGCCCTTCTCTGACTTCATGGGGCAGTCACGAACTTGGTGCCACTTGCTTCCGCAGTTGAAGCATCCATCTTTGGGCTTGCCTTTTCCTTTGTAGAAGGACTCCTGCTCGGTTGCAGCATCGACTGGAGATGCATCTGAGGCGGATGGCTTCTCATAATCCTGAGATACTGACCATGGTTCTTCGGCTGTCCAGTCTTCACCATCTTCATAGAAGCTCTGCCAGCCATCTGGATCCTCAGACCAGTCTTGGAAGTAGTTCTCGTCAGTCTCATAGATCCATTCGCCTTCTTCTGCATCTTCATAGCCATACCACATGTCTTGCTCTTGATCCCAGGTGTCCTGATGGTATACATAGGAGTCGCCATAGCTCTCGTCCTTAACATCTCCGTAGAAGACCGTCGGATCATTTGTTGCGTCTGATCGATTCGGACTCATCCTGAGAGCTAGAGCCCTGGCGTCTTGGAACCTGGTATAGTCACCGCCAACCTGAAGCTTGATGTCATCGATCACCTTGACAGACATGCCACTGTGCTTGAACCACAAGAAAAACTTGGCGACGTCGTTCAATTGCAGGCCAGCTCGATCTGCTGCCTCATCCAAGCGCGTGTCAAACTCCACGGCGTATTCAGCTAAAGAAAGCTTGCCACGAGTCAGGGAGAAAAACTTCTCAAGTGCTTCCGTGGCCAAGTCCTGGTCTTGCTGACCGAAAGCTCGCCGCAAAGCATCCACCAGAAACTGAACTCCTGATGGAATCGCATGCTGGATGATGGCGCCGGTGGTCGGGTCCTGCACCTCCTCAACTGACAATCTGGCTAGAGCAGCGTCGCCGGTGTCGAAGCGGCCATCAGGTCGTGGCACTTTCAGCGTCATTGCCACTTTGGCTGCCCTGCCATAGAGCCGACCAGCCAGGAGGGGACCGACGCTCTCGTCCTCAACGTTGGAGACTCTGTACCAAAGTCGCATCTTCTCGAAGTAGCTCCTCAAGGGGTACGATGGATCTCCAGGGGTCCATCCTGGTGGCACATCTCTTCGATACTCTTGCAGCGGGATGGAACCACCTGTGTTCGACGGTGGCTGCATCATCCGTCCTCGATGTCCTTGATCGCCTTGTCGTGGTAGCCGTCAAGGTCGAAAGACAGGATGCTGTAGAGCAAAGCGAAGCAAGGAAGCGCAGCGGCGGTAGGGCTCGAGGTGGATGAGCTCAAGGGAGTGGTCCAGGGGCCACTGTCGTAGAGCTCGTCCAAGGACCTGGAAGGTCGAGGACAGCAGTCCTCAGGTCAGGAGCCAACAGCTCCCGAGGTGGAGGTCGAAGTCCTCGAAGAGGTCCTCTCCAAAGGCCTGAGACCGAGGCCTGATCCAGCCAAGGATCGGCAGCCAGTAGCGACGGCCGCGGGGGAAGCGGCCTATGGCAAAAACCTAAAAGAAGGCTCCGGTGCCAAACTCGCGTTTATTTGACCCAAGGCGCCTGCAGCACGGTCATAAAAATCTCACTCTGACAAATTGAAGCCCCCACCACACGCTGTTACGCCGCTGTTAGAGCGATGCTCTGAGAGCGTTGTGCTGGGCTCTTTTCCAAGGTTCTGAGTTGACGGGGTTGTGGCTTCTATTGTCTTGGTGAAGGCGTGACAACAAGTTTTCCAATCGTGTAAAATGAGTCGTCACGAACTCGGGATAACTTCAACCCTGATGTTGCCTGCAGTACACTGCTATGCCCCGGACTCTCTCGCACAGGTTCAGTCGGCAGCACCTAGCACTCAGTACCAGGCGGCTGGATTAAGATTGCGGTGGCAATCTTCGCACAGTGTAGTACTGTACTCAGTACAGCCTTCTCTTTAGAACTTTGAAAGTATATTAGCTGCTGTTGTTGGAGGCCATTGCTATTAGGTTGGAGGCCATTGCTATTAGGTTGGAGGCCATTGCTAGTAGGTTGGAGGCAATGCAGTTTGGATTTATATATGATTATATAGAGGAAGCTAAGTCAGGTTCCATGTTTGGACCGCACACCAGCCTTCGGCTCAGCCAGCTGCTTAGGCCTGGGCCAACAATATGAGGCATTGTATAGACAAGGTGATCTTTGGCTAGGTTCGTAGGGCCATCTTGTCTTTGTTGTTGTATGGCCAGAACGTTTCCATTCAGGTGCCAGCCCACGGCCACCTAGATTGAACCACTGTCACATATTGATCAGCCGCTTGAAAAGAAAACTGAAGAACTTACAAGAACATGTTGAGTGATCACAGCTGATCGCAGCTTACCAGCCTAGTTCGCTTGGCTTGGAGCGGGGATCAAAGGGGTGGTGTGGTGGTCGTTGCGCATGCGCTTTACATTGAAGTGGCTGGAGAGCTGTCGTTACACAAAACATATCAAAACATCACAAAGTGAGAAGGTAACTGGGCAAACTTGATGTTTAAGTCATATAAAAACCGGTCGCTTATCCCCCCCAGCTTCCCTGAGACCCGGGCCCTCGTCTGGCGGCAGGCACTGTCACACCAGCAGCCTCAGCGCAACATCAAGTGGTTCGCTTCAGCCACGATGCTCTGCCAGCTCTTTGATAGCACTTCAACATATCCCGAGGCACGAGCTGTTCATGAGGTGCAAAGCTTTAGGCTGCTGCTAAACCCCTACCAGCACCCAAGGGCCTGGCTGCTGCTAGATCATCAACATCTTCGCCTCGAGCTAAAGCCTGCAGAGGGCATGTTCATGTGGAAAAGGCTGTTGGATCGGACAGAATTCCACGAGGATGCCATTGAGCTCTCTACAGTGCTCGGCCCAGTACATAGCCCCTGATCTTTCTAGAAGACATGTCCCTTTTTGTAGGAGTGCCTTAAGTGCCTTGGTGGATTTCCATCCAGCCAGTCCCAACCAACCGAGATATATGATCACAGCAAGTTCTTGCGCAAAGTTCCACTTCCTTTCTACCTGTCCTAGCTTGGTGCCTCACTGAACTTGTCAGGTTCGGAGATGCTTAGAATACACATAATACACCCCAAATCACCATGTCTTGAGAGAAAGCAGATGCTCCCTTTGTATACGAAACCACCTCTGCTTTGACCTGCCGCGTTTGGCGGCCAACCCAGCACTCTTTTCGACACAGCTCGCCAAACCAGGTCCTCAAAGGGTGCGGGCAGGTTGTGTGAAGTGGCTCTTCCGGCGCTACAATCGGAAAAAAAGAGTCAACATTAAGAACTTCACAGGGAAGTTGTTTAACAGTTTGGACCAGGTTCTCAGGTCAACACTCGAAGCTCCTCGGCAGCCTGCACAAAAAGTGTGCGAGTGGCTTGCACCAACAATGGGAGCCTCCATAGATCATACTCCCTCCCAGCGATATGTACAATAATGTACCAACCGTTTCAACCGTTTCTACCAAACACACAGTTTGCAAACGCGCCGTAGGCCCGGTAGCCATCTTTCAGGATAAGTGCCTGCCGCTGCCCATTGCCCGCCGCCCAGTGCATCGGCCTCATCCACCCAATCTGCGCAACAAGCAAATGAAAGCCCGTGCTCCAAGCAACAAGGAACTCCACGCTCCAAGCCAGAACCAAAAGGAACACTGCTGCACGCTCTTGCATGAATTGACGAAGCCATTCGGATGTCATCCTAGGTTCAACCACTTCCCAATCATTTGCAAGGATGCAGGTTCAATGCAAATTTGGTTCACGCAGATTTCAAGGAGGAATCCAAACAGGTTCTGCTAAAGTCACCCAGGTATGTGGCCATCTTCCCTTCAAAGCTCTGGGCCAAAGTCCAGAAAAGTCTTCTTCCGTGGGCGAAGCCTTCAATGACAACAGCTGCCGCCTAGCAGTTCCTGTGCAGGTCGGGCAACTGGTCAATTAAGAAAAGTGGTCGGTTGGCAGCCTGCTGAGAAGCGCATACCAATAATTCTTGATCAGACGCTAGCCGCTAGCCAGGGTGAACGTTTAGAGGGCGGCCAAAAATCAATGTGATGAACCTTCAAACAGCCACCATACTATGTTTCTGCGTCTTGGCCCTTAGAACAAGAGTGGCAGGCCATGTTTGTTCCATTGAGCCCTCCGCTACCCGGCATATCTAAGTGCCCACACACCATCTTGACCCGCCCATTGGCTGCAGCCCAGTGGATAGGCTGACCTCAGGGCTTAAACAAATTTGGGAGGCGCTTGCTTCCCTTTTCAATCATCAAAGCCGCTCAAACTCAATCACGCCAAGGTGACAAAGAAAAAAAATAAGTGGTGGGAGACACTGCGCATGATTGCCCATGAATCTCATGATATGCTGATAGAAAGCTTTTTCCAAAGCATCTCCTTCATCATCTTCGTCACACCATTAACTTCGGCCACCCGGTGAGACTTCTGCTCCACCAGGTCGCCGTTCAGCTCGCCCGCCCGCCCGCGCAAACCCGCGGGCAAACGACGCCGTTAGCGGAGGCGACGGTCAAGGACCCGCCCCATGCCGGGCTGCTTTCAGCAGGACCGGAGGCAGAACCAGCAGAACCTATTGATGTGGAGCTCCAGGTATTCTGAGCCACACACCTAGGACTATATATCGATCCTCTCCGAGATAATAATGCACATCTTAAAACCATACACTGCCGCAACTCACCCGGCCTTTCTCATCTCTTCACGAAGAAGATGAAAAAGCTCATGGCCTGACAGGGTTTCATGGCGGTAGTAGTTTCTCTTCACATTTTGGTCCGATATCTGAGGAATGGTATTCAAGCAGCATGTCTGCAAGAAGCTGCTTTGCTTGACTCATGATCTTACAAATGGGGCAATATTGAACCTCTTTATACGTTAGCAAAGCTCTCATACAGTCTGGTTTTTAACAGGGAGGTGTACCCCTTGGAAGATGCCAGTTCAGTTGGGCATTCCAGATCTGAGAGCAAGACATCTGAGGCTGTAGAGCTAGGTAGTTCAGGTTAAACAGCGTTCAGAATCCTTGTAAAAGGAGAAGAACATTCGTGTTGTCCCAATGCCAGCCCAAGAGTAAGGGTATGCCCGTTGCAGTTTCAACATGTTTCAACCACGTTCGGTTGTGAAGTGCAAGACTTGGAGTGATCTCCCTAGCTCACCTCCACCAACCCACTAAGGCCTCGCTGTGGGCTGCCACAAAGCTGTGCACAGCGAGCTTCTGTCACGCGAACCTGGGCATCAATTATCAGCGTGCAAGCCAGGTTCTGAGTGCTTGACATGTGGAGAAGGGCAGGTGGCATGAATGTGCATGTAGATCAGAGATGTTCTAAACTACACCTTTATTAATATTTATTAGCACCGGAAAGCTCTACTGATCCTTTGGAGCAATCAATGGCAACATCCATTTGCAGTGAACTTGCTGCCAGCTTGCAAGCATCTGTCCCGTGAAGTTGCTGGGTATTTCCTCCAACACATCCCTGAAGGCGCCATCTGCCACCACTTCGAACCAAGACCTGCAAAACCAACGGCAGGGAGCAGCTCGCTTGAAAGGGGGCAAACTCCGAAATTAATAATCCTCTAAATTTAGCCTCAAAACCTTCCGTATAGGGAAGTTGCTGAAAACCCAAAGGATGGAAATCCAGCTGTCTTATCGTGTGCCAACTGGTCAAGGGTTGTCGCGAATGATCCTTTCGTGATGGTTCTGTGTAGAAGAACATGTGCTGGAGGAAGGTATGAGAGGCCTTCCTCATCTCCTCAAAGCAAGTGTTCATTCATGTTCCAGCTGCACGTTTTTCATGTCAAAATCTCGGAAAACCCCGAATCTGACCCCCACGTGACCTGCAAAATCCCTTAGCGTCTCACCAATACACACCAAGGCGCCTAACGGCTTCTGGCGTCCAAGACTTGGGGTGCTGCCTGGCTAGACACAAGGGCAAAGAGTTCTCGGCCTCTGGTATCTTTATGTATATATGCAATTATATTATGCAAATATTAGTATATCATGTCTCCGTCCTTTCCTTTACATCCAAAGATTTGAATGCTTGTTACTTGTTGTGCCACTCAAATGCCGGAGCCGAAAGGGAACATCTCCAAAGGTCCACATTCAAACCAGTCTTCCGGGAACATGAACCGTTGAAAGCACGCACAATCCGAAAGAAGAAAGAACGCTTCAAGAAACGTAAGGTAGGATTCTCGACCCAAAGTCTATGTTCAGTTCTATCCACTCATATCATATCCACTTTACATGTGTATATATATATATATGTATATTTTTATACAACACGTATTCAATATTCATTTTATTGTATATATTGTATGTTCCTTCGGATACAGTAATAACATCGGATAACGACTCTCGTTTACTGACCAATTTTTGCGTGAAACCTCCTCTTGAACGACTACTGTAGCACTGTAGCACTTCCAAATTCCAACACCCTAATCCCGAATTTGCTTATGAAAAAATTGTTTCATTCCCCGGACTAAAATGGTCAAACGCCAAGTGGCACACGCTCGCGCCGTCGCTCTAGCTCAATCAGCTGCTTCTTCTCACGCTCGTAGCCACAAGTGCAGAGGGAGACCTTGTCCAGATTCGGCAAGTGTACAATCCAACATCCACATTACAAGTCAAAGAAAAAGGTTACGCCACCCGCAAGGACCCCGCACGAAACGCGCACTTTCTTGCAAGGCACGAAATGGCACGAATGTGCGCTTCTATAACCATTACAGCATTTCGGCTGTCTCGCACTTTCAAGGCACGTCTTCAAAGTACTGCGCTTTACAATGAAATAGTTGCTATTGTTTCCCGGTTACAGTGGGATCCTAAGATGAAAATTGGTCCTGTGGTCAAAAGCAATCTTTCAACAAAAGGTGTTGGCCATCAGACATGCGAGCTCAAGCAAGTGATCACGCGTATTCCCGCGCCACGCGAAGGAGTACACATACTCTGGGATCTTGCTGTTGAGGCCGGCTGTCTTCAAGTTACGTAGACATGACACGCAGATCGAGCGTTATCACGCACCCACCCGTAAACAGGAACGCGCACTCTTTCTTCCATTGACGTGCATCAACTACACTTTCCTCATATACCCTAGTACCTATTAGACAAACGGTGTCTTCAAGTTACACAGACATCACACGAAGATCATCCGTCTTCTAACAACAAATACCGAGCGTCATGATCCCCATCCCCAGCCCACACCACTCCAAAAACGTGACAGGCGTGGTAAAATATGCGCATGAATTTGGAGGGCTACTGGGGAGACCAATGTGGCTATTAGCAAAAACACACTAAAATCCCCAGGGTCGGTATAGGTGGCGTGAACAAAAACAAGTCATTCAGAATTCAGAGTTAGTAGTGTATATCCTAGAGGGATGGGCACAGTATCATGGTACAAAATGGTTTCAATAGGTAGATGTTGCATGATTTAGCTGCTAGGACCAAGGATGCTACTAGGGGCTCCTGGCCTTACTACTAGGAACAAGAACACTACTAGTAACAAAGGCATCGCTATTGGGAGCAAGGACGCTACTACATTTAGATGCTCCAGCAGACTCTTGTGGAAGTCTTCAGACAAGGCTCTCCAGTTCGGAGGGTGGAAAGCGTGTGTTCTGTGTCCGACACACACGGAGATGCAGTGCAGATCACCTGGCAGGTGGAGGATGTCTTCAAAACTATACAGCAACTCTGTGCTTTGGTATTCAAGGGCTACCTGGTTCCATGCCTGCGATATATAATAAGGAATAAGTTGTGCAGTGAAGTCTGGTGCATGTTATTGAGGGCCAGTGGCCATTGCACCTCCAACATTGAAACTTTCAGGCTTCTGTATATGCCCACACTCCCCAAAGATCGGAGCTACATACCTGTTTTCAACTCGATGCATATCACCGGGACCCTCAACCTCTTGAGGATCTTGTTTATATACAGTAGTTGGCCAACACTTCGTGGCCAAGTCACTGCCAAGCGGGCGCTTCTGGGCCGTAGGAAGGACTCTGCCAAGATCTTTGTGAGGGATGAGGCGCGCAATAAGTGGGAAGGCACCGAGCTGTTGCTGGTGAAGTGGCGGATGCACTCCTTTAGCGCATGCAGAGATGCCTTGGGAACAAATGAACCGAGAGTGCTCTGGTGGGGCATCAGGATTGGAGCGGTGTATAATTCTATATATTATATAGGCTGATTGATCATCCCCATGTTGATCTTTTGTGCACCTGTGCCCTGTGCAAGCTTTGTGCAGGTGTTTCACAAACAGCAGCTCAAGAATGTGGCAAACAATCTAAACACTATGGAAAACACTGCATGCGAACAGCAGTCACGAAACGCTTCTGTTTTACCTGAGCCCAAGGCGCCTGTGAGGGAGTGAGATCTGCCCAGAATCATGGAAAGGTGCTTAGAGTCTTCTAGACTGCTTATTACGGTTCGTCAGCCCCAAGAACTGATCGTTTCCATGATTCTTGGTGCCTAACTTCAAACGGTGAGCACCCTGCTTCCCGCGTTCGAGGACTGCTTCTTCTTGCTCAATGCAGAACTCATTGCTTTGGAGCAACTTCAACATCGGCTCCATGTGGGCGCCAACCATCTTTGTCAAGCCATCCGTTGGGTTCAAATTGTGTGGTATCCAACGTGGCCTTGCTCGAACCACAATCATGGATTCTTTGATGATTGCTATCTCCAGGGTGGCTCGTTCGTCTTGACCTTGTGGTTGGTCGCTCTGAAGGGCGTCATAGAGCTCCTTTGCATCCATGACTATCAGGGAATGCGGATCCCTGTAGCCGCTGCTCTCGGTGGCAATCACCGTGTTCTTCCCTGCCAGCGCAAGGTAGTCGTCTTCATTGCGCTGTCTGCTTCGTGGGCAGTAGTTTGCAAAGCGGATGCTCGACATGAAGGCATCCTGCCTTTCCAAGGCAGCAGTTGCCGCTGACATGGAGATTGCTTCACAAAGCAGGGAAGATGCTGCTTTGCGTCTGAGCCTTTTGCTTCTCCATTGCATGATGGAGACCGGACTTTTGACTCCCTGGTTCATCTCGGGAGTCGTGTAACCAAGGATCCATCCATGCTGACTTTTCTCTTGCCCTGAAGTATCAAAAGCACTATCAGCAATGAGGATGTTCCGAAGGCGACTCTCCTCAATGCTGTGTATTTTCAGCTTGATTGGGCATGTCATCAAATGTCGGACAATTTCATTTGCCGAGTTGATGTGACTGACCAAGGGTTCAGGAAAGGTGCCAGCCAGGATGCTCGCGGCTGATGCCGCGTCAGGACGGCCTTCCCTCGCAACCCAGTTAAGGGATGCTATGAGGCCACGAAGCTGGGTCTTTTCTTGCTCCGTGATTTTGGTCTTTGAGGCGTCTTTGACCAGTACCTTTCTTTGCATCTTGATGGGCTCCAGGCGAGTGTAGATGGTACTCGTCCATGCAAATGGTGAAGCTGAAATCAGCCAGTTGACGCAGCTGGCGACCTGCGTAGGAGCTTCCATTTTCAGTCATCAAGGACTCCACTTTTCCAAACTTCAGGATTTCTTCGAGCTTCTTCATGCGGGCTTGGTGCACCTGGTTGCCGGCTTCTGCAACATCATCTACTTCAAGCACCATGAAGCCGCATGTCCGCTGGGTCTCTCCAGGAGCGTCCTTTGGGTCCGGCAAGGTGAGAACACAACGATCATAAGGGTTCAGCCGGTACCCAAGGTCTTCGGTGGCTATTTTCACAAATGTCCTTCGCCACCATGATGGCCCACTCATACACTTCAGTCTCCAACTGCAGCAATTGGCCTGGCTTCAGACCCGGCAGTGTCTCCTCCTTCGGCTGCCGGATGGCAAGCTTCTTGCTTCTGGAAGTTGGCAGAGCCTGCAAGAATGCCGTTTTCACGTCTTTGACTTGGCATGGCCATCGTCGACTTGCGGCGAGTTGGAGAGCACAATGGAGTGAGGTGGTCAGTGGAGTCGGAGATGAGCGCTCCACTTCATGGATCTGAGGATCCTGCCAGCCAACCACGCAGAGACGGGATTTTTGGACTTTGTTGGTCCTCCTCCAGTTCACAAATGTCCAAATGGCCTTCTTGAATGGCCCTTCTCTTGTATTCCTCAATGGTGTCGTGGGTGATGTCTTTGGGTTTGAATCTGTCCACGAACTTGGAGTCAATCACTTGTTCTGGAAACTCTTCTTCAAATCTTCTGCTCTCTTCCAGGCTCAAAATTTTGACGGCCCCATTGGAGACCAGGCTGTCAAGTTCTTTCTTTCGAGCTGCTCGGAACACCTTCTTTCGTTCCTCGTCGAGCTTGGTAAACTCAACCTGGCCAAAGGATGCTTTTGCTTTGGAGACATAGTGACACTTGTCCCGGTAGCAAAATGAGGCTTCGGCATAGGATGCCGTAAATGGTTTGCCTGTTGAGTGTAGGCGAGGTTGCAAGACTGGTCGTCCCTGCTCTCGGCAATGTTTCCAGTTGGCTCCAACAAAGGGCTCTCTTGTGCCGAACTGGCGGAGATCCTCATCAAGGTCAAAGTCAATGACCTCCAGGAAGGTGCTTCGTTCAGGCGGCAATGGAAGCGGCCTGAGGCGGCAGTCCATCGGATAGGGCATGGCTCCTGGCCGATACCCAACTGGTGGAGTCTCTGGCACATGTGGGAAAGGACCTCGGGACGGTGTTTCACGAGACCTTACAGGACCAAAGGTCAGGGTACCATGTGCGCCTTCGTCGACTCGAACGGATGTCCTGGATGCCGCTGGACTGGGTTCTGGGTTGTCCCCTGCCGTGGGGCTGGCTGTTTCTTCTTCAATGCCCGTCATCGGCTGGCGCTCCTCTTCTTGAGGTTCAAGGAAGCTTACCCGCCGGCTTTGTCCTTCTGTTGGAGGGACAGCGGTGGTCTGTTCTTCGGACTGCATGTCCAGATCGTCAGGTTCTCCCGTGCTTGGTTGATGTTCACTGGAGACCATTCCAGGATCAGGTTCTCGGACCCGAAACACTTGCCGAAATTCATCTGGGCCTGGTCCATCATCATCATCATCATCATCATCATCATCTTGTGGCCCGCCTTCTTGGCTGACATCCTGGTAAGCCACATGGTCGGCCTTGCTCAACTTGGCAAGCGTGTGTTTGGACAGTTCCACGACCAATTCTGCACCGAGTTCTTCCTCGGGGGTTGCCAGCCTCAGCTGTTCTCGACTGGCCTTCCACAATCTCCCCCGCATGCTCACCCATCCCGATCGATGGTTGTTGTCCTCGGCGATGAGCACACCGGGACCGACACACCCTTTGTAGGTCGGCGTGTCTCTATGGACGTATACCCATGAACCTGGGCTGATTGGTTTGGCATCGGCCGTTCTGGTTTGCCCACGCCATCCTCTTTTGATGGCATTGACGTCCTGGCGTCGAAGCCATGCTGCTGCTGTGTCTCTAATTTCCCAGGTCCTTCTGATTGGATCTGGGGCTGAGGCTTCCACCAAATCAGCGTTGAGGGCATCGGTGGACAGGAGAGACGCTGGCAAGCGGAGGTTGCGACCGAAGACTCCCTGCATGGGACTGAATCCATACCTGTCAAGATAGCGGTTTCTGGTGGAAACCACTTCGGCCAGCACGACAGGCAACTCTTCCACAGTCGCAGTGGTCTCTTTGACCGTTGCTGCCAGTTTCTCTTTGAGCAATCCTCCTGCTTTTTCTGTTCGAGCGTTTTGCCATGGTGATTGGGTGTCGATGTAGTGCAACCCAACTCCAAGACCTCCGACCATTTGCTGAAATCGAAAATTGTCGAATTCCTTTCCACGGTCCAGTATCAGCAAAGTAGGTGGGCCGAAAGGCTGGATCCATAGCTTCATGAAGCTCTCCAGCGTCACTTCAGCAGTGCGATTGGGCATGAGGCAAGCCTGTTGGAAGTTTGTTCCCCAACAAAGAACGTTCAGGATTGTGAACTGTTGGCCAAACAGGTCAATGAAGCAGACGTCCACACCAGTCACCTGGTTGAATTCCAGAGCTCGGAGAAGATGCCCTGGACGGGCTGGAGTAGGACGAGTCCGGGACTCACAAATGGGGCAGCGAAAATGCTTGTCCACTGGAGCACTTCATCTTTCACTCCGGCATTCTTTAAGGCTCTCAAGAAGATGTCGAGGCCTGGGTGTCCAATGTTTCGGTGGACCCGATGGACTTCTCTTCGGAGGTGTGGTGAGATGGAGAAAGTGCCTTCATCAGTCTTCTCGAAATCCTCCACTTTGTCTAAGGCCTTCGCCAGTTCAGGATTCTCGGAAAACTGCCTCAGCTCTCTTCGAACGGAAACCACAGGGTCGTCATCATCCTGTGGTGCTTGGAGCTCGGACTGGCTCTCTCTTCTCACATCTTCCATTGGCACATCCTCCTCATCATCATCCATTGGCCTGACCAGTGGCTCTTCAGACATGGCCGGAAATGAGATGTGGTAGGCCTCAGAAACCTCTTGTTCCAGTTCACATTGCTCTCTGGCGAAGTGGTAAACTGAAACACCAAGAGCTCGTCCTTGTTGGAACCAAGGCTGCAATTCTTTGGTCTTCACGGCCGAGCTCTTGATCCCAAGAGCTTCTTTGATGCCGTTCAAGAGGGCTCGCACAAAGCTTGGTGTGTAGATTGCTGCAGGCTTGGCTGCTCCACCGAGCAACATGCCGTGCTCGTGGTTCTTGAGGCACCTTTTCTCGACGTGCTTTGCCAGCTCCGGAATGTTGGAAATTAAGGCCGTGGGCTTCTTGGCGTGTTGCCCTGGGAAAGGTCCTCGTGCTGCTCGGAGTTCGAAGCGGCAGCGGTCTAGGTATATCTTGTATACCTCCGGCTCTTCCAACAAGGCCATCATCTCTTGGAGCTGCCAGGACGTAGCATTCCTGGGCTGTTCCAGGATGAACCCTCTTCCTTCTTTCAACTGGAGGCGGCACAAGCTGATGGCGAATCTCATATGCATCAGTCCTTCTTCTATCTCTTGCTGGACTTCCCTTACCTCTCTTTTGAACGACGAGAGGTGCCGCAAGGCGGAAAAGACGGTGCATGGGGGGCTAAGGATCAGCACGGCTGGTCGTCGTTGGGCAATGAGGCGGAGTGCCTCCTTCCTATGGTCTGCTCTTCTGAAGTCCCAACCAGTGGACAGATCCAAGGCCAAGGTCGCCTTCATCTTCTGCTTCTTTGCCTCCTTCGTACACCGGGGTGGAGAGTACACCTCGGCAACATCATCCAGGAACTTTGTGAGATGGGCTGACAAAACATGTCGTTGATCTCGACTCAAAACCTCAGGCTTTCCTTGAAAATCAGTCTGGCCCAATTCCTTCATGCTTGGGCTGATCAAGTATGTGAATTCAGCGCCTTTGATGCCATGGTAGTCCTCAGCCTCCAGCCGTGGACCCAACCCAGCTAAGTTGGTCAGCTGTGCTTGGCATCAGGCGCATGATGGTGCATGCAAAAACGGTGGCCATTGCGGATCGAGACCTCGATGAGGCCTTGCTGGATTTTGGGGATCCGCTCGCTCCCTGACGGGAGACTGGTGGCTTGGCGTGTTCTGCATCGATTGATGCAGCCGTTGTGCTCGTAGTGCTTATTTGGGCGTCGTGGCTTCCTTGGTTCATGGCGACACCATCTGAAACTCCTGGCCCTCGGTTTCCTCCGGCTCCGGGTCTGACGAGAAGATCTCGTGCGTCACTGGCCTTGGGTCGATGCGGGGAGTTCGAGGCCTCGCCCTGTCTTGAATGGGGCGGACTCCGGATCCGGCACTCTTCCTCTTCTCCTGGCTTCCGGACTGGGGCCGCTGGGAGGCACTGGATGCTTGGGCCTTGGCATCCAGGCGCTGGTCGGCCGACATGGCTCCCTCGGTTTTGAGGGAGACGTTGCGCTTGGGTGGATCGCTCACGTTTGGGACATGGTCGAGGATCAGTGGTCCCACTTCTGGCCTGTGCCGAGGTCCTGGCAGCACTTTGGGGTACGGGTTGTTCGTGTAGACCACGATCTCCTCGCTCGCTAGAAGTGGCTCGTCCCGTGATGAGCGAGCTCCTGTGTTCACTGCTCGATCGGCCTCCCATTCCTTTCTTTCCCAACGACTGCCACAGTCGAGACAAGTCCACCAGCGCTGTCCTCGGCCGGCTCGCTGGCGCATCTTGTCTTCGTCGTGCGCACAGCATAAAAGGCCATTGCTATAGACAGCTCTTGCAAGGTTTGGATCGTGGCAGCTCCCGGCCAATGCCTCGTCGAATCTTGCCGTCGCCGATCTGCTTCGACTTTGAACTGGTGGCCTTGGCTTTGGCCTTTGGGGCTTGAGTGGATGGCCGGCTCACCAGGTAGTCCATGGCTGCTTGCTTGGTGGAGTGCACAATCAGCGTCAGGATCCGAAGCACGATCCTGTGCCACGCAGCCATCAACTTTTGGACGTCCCTTTTCTTTGGCCGGACTGGCCGTTGGTCTTCCTGATCCTCTTGGGTCCGCCATTGATGAAGACGGTCGAGCATCGTTCACTGCCACAGAGTGAAGAGGGTTCCAGGCTTGATCCACTGGTGAGCCATCACAGACATTGGAAACAGGTTCAGAGACGCTCAAATCAAAACACATCGGCTGTTGCTTGTCAACACGGTCACATGACAGCAACTCTTCATCGCTCTGCTCCTGCCCTTTGCTTGAGGTGCCCACCTGGGTGGTGCATAGTGGGCCGCTGCGCAAAGCCTCACCGGAAGGCTCTGCGACAATGCCAAAAACGCGCAAAACTGAAGGCGCGCACGAAACCGTCTACACACTGCCCAACCAAAAAGGGAGTTGGCATTGTTTGTTGAGGCTCCATGCATCATACCAGGAGTACGTGGTGGCATCGGCCAAAAATGCTTGGGTAGAGCGAAAACGAGAGAGGTTGGACACTTGGTCATCGGTGAACACTTCATTGGGGTGAACCATGGTGGTGCGAGGTTCCAAAGAACCCATGAAAACTGCTGAAGACGATCCTTGCAGCTTCAACCAAACAGCAACTCCGGGCTGCTGTCTTGGCCCCTTTTGACTGGCGGCCATGCGATCCAAGTGAAAAGGTGAGCTTCCGGTGATGCCCAACTCTGAACAAAGGGTTTCCGGCAAAGCCCATTTGCCCCGAAAGTCCAGGACAGACACCGCACGATGCCCGGAAGGAGTGCGGCGCATGGGTGCTCTATTGCCGTTTCCCAAAATAAAGAGGTTCCGCTTGGTGTCCAAAATGCCTCCTACCAACTCAATGAAAGAAATTGGCAAAAGGAAAGGAGTCTCAAATAGCTTCCTTCATCTTGGATCTCCGTCACACGCAGCAGTGCATTGTTCTTCGCAATGCCCAGAGGAACATCATAAATGCCAGCAATTTTTGCATTTCCACCAATTCCAGCACAGTTGACCGTGGTGCCCTTTGCAGGGGCTGGCTGAAGCCCGAAACGAGCCAAAGCCATTCGCAGTCGAGCCATGGCAGAAGATCCAATGACACCTTCCTCGGCTGCAGTATCGACAATGGCCTCGCTCGCCTCTGTCTTCACTCCAGCATATACTTGGATGGATCTTTGACTTGGCGCCTGCGCACTCTCCCGCTGAGCTCCAAAGTCTTTGGCGCCAGTGGCTGTGTCTGGGCAGCTCTCCACAACACGACCAATGTAATCAACACGACCATGCTTTGCAACCAATGCACTGTTCTGTTGTTCAACGTGCTGCTCAACACAACCAATGTCATCACCGACCGATTGCTCAATGCTACGACCAATGTCACAACCGACCGACTGCTCAATGCTGCAACCAATGTCAC
>CAXAMN010000447.1:560860-575252 GCA_963970005.1 Durusdinium trenchii | reverse complement strand
CTCAATGCTGCAACCAATGTCACAACCGACCGACTGCTCAATGCTACGACCAATGTGACAGGCAACATTGCTTTGCATGTAGATTCGTGTCTGTTCGGTCAAGGCTCCACGACAGATGAAGAAGGTGTTGCTCCGGTCGTTGTTGGGACACTCTTTGGACATGTGTCCAAGCTCGCCGCAGGAAAAACATCTCGTCTTTGCCAGCAGGTCTTCTGGAGTGCCGCGCAGTTGGCCTCCTTGGCCACGACCAAAACCAGAACCTCCTCCTCGATCTCGATGCTTCGAAGGCCTCTTGCCTTTTGTTTTTCCTTTCTTCATCACGCCACCTTTGCCTTTTGATGGCCTGAAGAAATTTCTGCCTTTCCGACGGGATTGCAACTCCCGCCGGACATCTTTGTAAGCACTGTTGTAGGCCCATATGTAGTTCGCCTCCTCCTCTGCGTACTCTTGGTCAGGATCAAACAACATGTAAGTCAAGTTGCCTTCTCCATCGCTTTCTGGTCCAGCTCCATCCTCCTCGTCAGGCTGCAGTTCTTCCTCTTCCAGATCGTCATGCCACTCTTCATCAACAACATCTTGCGAAGAAGCACCAGTGACAAAGGTTCGAGCAACCTTGGTCACCAGGGCCTCTGGACGGTCCAGAGGTCTCAAAGCGGCTGCAGCTTGTTCGAAGGTCATCATGGCCTGGTATTTGATGGCGAGGCTTTCTCGTTGACTGTCTGAAAGCCCTGCGTGCTTCAAAAGGATTCGGCCAGCAATTTTCGACGGAAGTCGTTCCCCAATGTTGCTTTCCAGCTCCTGCAGTGCAATCTCTTTGGCAGCAATGTATGTTGCAAAAGTGTCCTGCTTTGAACGTTCACCAGCATAGGAGAAATTCTCTGTTGTTGCTGGGGCCACTGCTTCAATGTATGGACCATACTTCTGAACAATCGCTGACAGCACTGCGCTGTAACCTTGGGGACTCGACAACACGCCAATGTCAATGGCCTCACATAGCCGTCTTGGAGCCGATCCTTCAGGAAAAGATTGCATGATCTTCAAACCCCAGCGTTCCTTAGGAGTATTGTTGTCAAGCTCCCACAATGAGAGTTGACACATCCAACTCCTGAGGGACTCCGGGTTCCCGGGCCAGCTTGGCAAAGGCTTTCTGTCTCCCGTGAGGGCAGCGGTCAAGGCTTTCAAAACAACCGTATTGTTGTCCTGACTAGAGGCTGCTTGGACCTGTGTGGGTGTCCTGCCAAGAACCTCAAAAGCACTGTTCACCTTTGGTGAAGGTAATGGCGCTGCACCCAACTTTAAGTGTTCCAACAATGCTGCACTTAATGAACCATTGCCAAAACTCTGTTGCTGCATGCTTGGTGCACTATGGCCAAAATTCCAACTCCCTGGAGGAACGTTACTCCCACTTGATGGAAAACCTCCAGATTGCCCAGCATTTCCTTGGGAAAGGGGGCTTGGATATTGACCAGCACCAGGTGTGAAAACTGGTTGCATTGGGCTCATTGTAGGTTGGCTAAAGCGGCCACTCCCAACAGTCTGACCTTGTGGTCCAGCATGCCCTCGTAGTGAGGCGTCACCCGGACAGCCAGACGGTGGTAGCCTGCCTGGCACACTGAAGGGTCCTGCACATTCCCAGGTGGCGAAAAGCTCATAGGCCTAGTCGTGACACCCTGAAAGGTTGAAGGGCCCCCAGCAATGTAACTCCTCCAAGGATCATTCGACTGAAGAGGGTCCATAGCAAGGTCCAGGCAGGGAACCGGGTCTCAACCACGGCTCCGCTGCCACTGTTTCACAAACAGCAGCTCAAGAATGTGGCAAACAATCTAAACACTATGGAAAACACTGCATGCGAACAGCAGTCACGAAACGCTTCTGTTTTACCTGAGCCCAAGGCGCCTGTGAGGGAGTGAGATCTGCCCAGAATCATGGAAAGGTGCTTAGAGTCTTCTAGACTGCTTATTACGGTTCGTCACAGGAAACCTCGTATCAATGGACCAGGTCGGCTAACCTATAATTACTGGCTCGAAACAGCAAAGGCACAGTAATCCAAAACGAGGAGCCCTTTCCTGGGTCTCATTGAGATTCCTTATTCGTACCGTACCTATGCAAGTTTGGTGACGGTTCAATTGCAGAACTTGGTGCGAAAAGAAACCAAGGAGCACAATGAAAGCTGGCAAAGTGGCATACACATGCAACGTGCAGTCAAGCAAGCAGAAGTACGCAAAGAGAACTCTTGAATATGATTGGTCACTTCGGAGAGAGACAAGGAACAATTCTGGTAGGGCAAGCAATCAAGGAACCAATATATAATCAGAAAACAAACAGGAACCGTTTGTCCATGTTCGATCAGTCTCTCGAGTGGCTTCGAGCGGTAGGGCAAAGTCACTTGAGAAAAACCCTTCGCCCTACCGCTAGTAGTAAGTCCAGGAGCCCCTAGTAGCGTCCTTGCTCCTAGTAGTAAGGCACTTGTTACTACTAGTAAGGCACTTGTTACTAGTAGCGATGCCAGGAGCCCCTAGTAGCGTCCTTGCTCCTAGTAAGGCCAGGAAGCATTGATCTCTGCGCCCTCTTGCTGTCGCTCCTTCGAGTGGTACATGGCATCTTTCCGTCTCTCCGTACCCGCACAGTCAATGAGCAACAGCTGACCGCCACTTCGCAGGCGGAGCATGCAAACTGCATGGCTTCGTGAACTGACCTCAGGCTGTTGGATTAGTTGGAAGACCAAAGCAAAATCCACACCGTTTCCTGGGTTTATATTGATCAGATCCACATCCGCTTTGCTGGGCGCAATCGTTAAGGCCAGACTCTTGTCAGCTGGGCTTCCATCAAAAGAACTACTTGATCTATCTTGGTTTTTGATGGGTTCCAGGGGCGAACTTAAGTCAATGCACTTCGCGTAAAGTCAACGCACTGCATGGGCACAAGGCTTCACTTGTTGATCAAAACACCATGGGCACACTTGAAAGGCGATTACCCATTGAAGCCAGCTATATATGTGAAGCAAACATTGTGCACACACTGCATCTATACAGGTGATCCAAGTGGAATCTGGGCAGTGCTAGAGAGGTTTGTCCCTTTTCTTCTTCCTTTGCCAGGCAGCATCGTTGGCCTCCGTGGCAGAGGTCGCACGGCAGGCATGTGCCCGGCGCATCCAGGTTTCCAGGTCCTCTGCCGAAGTGGGAGACATCACCTCAAGCCGATGCAATTGACACATAACAACGGTTGAAGCCGCAAAAGGTCCTTGGAGTTCGGTTCAAAGTGTTTGTTGCGTTGTGTCTGTCCGCGCTAGTTAAGGCTCCACAAAGTTGTAGAGCTATGCTATGCATGATCTTCACACAATCAGCGGGTCCTGAATGGTTCATGGAGGGTTCCACAGAGTTTGAGTTTGGGTCTAGCTCCATGCCATCTTTGAGCAAAATCGTAGCTCTTCCTTGCGTACCGGTAATCCCTTTGCACATGGATTTTGATTGGGACACCAAACAAGCTTTGGACTACTGGGAACCCTTTGGAACATGTTTACGGTGGCGCCTCTCTCAAGCTTCACATGTATACAGTATTTTGTATATATAATATTTGCAGTATATAATGTCCAAACACCAGGCACGAGGGTGATAAGGATTGATAATGTGGTGATGTACCACAAAAGGTTCTCTTGAACCGTCTATGCTCCCAAGCTGACCTGACTCCAAGCACAGAACCAAAACAGCTGAGGATTAAGGATTGTCAAACACTGCGGGTTGTTAGAAGCTCTTAACCTCCAGCAACATACACTCTTTCCAAATGACGTGTTGTATTCAAGTCGCTAGAGCGCCATCAGCAACGTAAGTCCCGTCCTTGTTTTCACCTTGGGTGCGCCGATTAAGATTCTGAACTCGCAGACTACACGGTGGCTCAAAACCAGGAAGGAAAGCTCTGAAAAGAAACGTAGAATCCTGAGAAACATTACCCTCCAACTATCGAAAAACACTTTGGAAGTTGTCAAGAAGAACCGCAGGCAAAACAATACAGAGAGCGAGAGAGAGTATCCTTAAGCTAGAGGAGGTCCGAGCAGCAAGTCGGGCGCACTGAAAAGCTCGGAACTGATTCCAATCAAGAAAAAATCATAAAGGACCCAAACATCTTTGACCCGCCCGTCTGTGGCCCTCTCTCATCTCCGGCAAGGCCATGAATGGCCAGCGGCTTCCAGCAATGTTCAGCACCCACCGACGAACCACGCCAAGCGTCGCAACCGCAGCTCTGGCGGCGGCTCCCCTCGGCGGCTGGCCGCCTGGCGGGTGTCGCGCGCCGCGGCCGCTGGCACCTGAGCTCGGCAGAACCGGTATGACCCGGTAGGGTTCAAAGAGGGAAGGCATGGCCATGGTGGCCATGGCGGCCATGGTGGCCATGGTGGCCATGGTCCTGGTAATTCACTGATTGATGTCTCTTCCCTCTGATTTCTGGACAGGGGTCATCATCAAGAGTAGTGTAGAGGACATGTTTGCTGTCACTGGATGTGCAAAAGAACCCTTGAATCGTTCTTTCATAGGTACGTCTGTCCAAAAATATCGTGTTGTCGACTGAATCCATTGTATCGTGCCGTGAGGGGCCTCAAATAATGTTGCACCTAGACAAAGGGTGCTCCAAAACGCCAGACAAAGAATGTTCACCTATTTTGCTGTTCACTACAATTCTTTGTCGGAGCTTCCTATTTTGAGACACCACCATATCATAGCCTCACTCAAAAATGGGTGGCTGCACACGGCGTAAAGTCAGGACCTAGGTTTCCTTATTCGGAGTATGAGTAAGCCATGCCTTTCATCCCAAAGGCTACTGCACTAATTACAAATGACTGTTGAACATCGACATCTGGGATGAAATGGCCTTTCAATCAAGCAACGAATCGGACATGGTACAGAGTACAGAGTGAAAATGTGTGAAACCTGGGATGCCATCACTACAAAGCAATCTCATTCTAAGTATGGTAGGTTGCTAAATGGCGTGTGCCCAGAAGCTCTGATACGCGACATCCTGATCCAGAATCTATGCACTTGTTGGAGATCACTCCAGCGGTCGCAGAATGCGTGGTGAAGTGCCCTTAGATCACCTTTGTATGTACTTTGGCGTTGAGATGGCCATGTCTTGATGATGGTTCATGCTGATGACAAATGACGAATGTTGAATGACGAACGACGTGGTGATGGTGATGATGATGATGATCCCTACCATGTCACCCCTACAATGTCATGACTGAGGCCACTAATTTTGAGGACCACACCTGTCCTTGCCACCGGCAATGGGCACTTTTACACTTGATGTGGGGGAGACAGCAGCACTCGATTGCCCAGAGGGCCATCAAATTTGGCGAGCTGCTGACAGAGTGGGCCTAAGGCTACTCGTAGCACGGAGCGGACTGTCGCCACAGAGCACAGGTACACGCGGATCTTCTTGACTGAAGAACGTAGAGAAAGAAAGAAAGAAAAAAAGAAAGAGAGATGATTATGAATGAGCTTGCATGGCTGACATCCCTGATGTACCTCATGTTCGTATGAATCCTCGTTGGGGTAGTAGCAATCAGTCAAGGCGCCAAGAGATCAAAGCACCTGTTGCCCCGCAACTCGTAGAATTGCAGCGATAGGAAGTCTTCGCCATGCTCCTTCCATAGCATGTTTTAGCGGGATACAAGATGATACAAGTCCAATTGGTTGGGGATAGATCAGGCACATGTCTCAACCAAACACCAGAGATATCGCCAACAAAAACACAGAAGAACCCGACATCATTGAAGGCTGCTGTGTTGCTTCCTTAGACTTTTGAGATTGCACCTCTGCCAGAGATCTTTTGCAGGGATAGCCAAGAGTATCTGCACAAAACCTCTGATGTCAGTCAAGCCCCACCTTTGTCCAACCATCGCTGATCACACCAAAGTGGAACATGCCACTCTAAATTGCTACGTGGTGCACTACAAAAGCCATCACACATGACATTTGCCCTTTCTACTGAACTTGGGAACTGAGTGTGTATAACGTGGAGTTTAGGGCCTTAGAGGGGCCCCTTGCGTCATCATGTGCCACCTACGCCCAGAACAACCTCTTTTATTGAGTTGGGCGCGCCAGCCATAGATACAAGGAGCCGAAATACATAAATACAGCAAAACAAAAGAAAACAAAAAGCAAAAAGTAAAGCAAACAAAAAAGCAAAAAAATGTAGCTGTGCGTCACTTGTTGTTCGCATTTGTTTCGCTTTATTTTCGCATTTGTTTCGCTTGTTTTCCTAGGAGCGTACAGCAAATATTGCTGACGGGTAAAGGTTCTCATAAGTGCAGAAGTGGCACCAGGAAGAAAGCAAGAAAAACACAAAACAAATGCAAAAACAAAGCAAATTGCGCTGCTTTTGCATGTTCATTTGCTTTTGTTTTGGTTTTTTTTTTCGCTTTTTTTCACACATTTACTTATTTGATGGTTGGTCATGTATGGCTGCCATTGCCCAACACAACTCTTTTATTAGAAGGGATCCGCAACCTCAGGAGAACTAAACCAATTGACATCTAAACCACGTGCCATCTCCAGCTATCGAGAAAAGACCTCCAACACTCCATGATCCTCTTCGCTGTCACTGGAAGTGAATTCCTCTCCTCAGCCAGCTTGCTGCCGAACAAATCCCGGGCCGCTAGCTCCTCAATCGCCGTCATCGTGAAGGTCTTCCCGCTCCCTCCGCAAGACCAGCAGACAGCAAACAAATTGAGGCCGTTTAGGCCATGAAATCTCTGAGAAAAAGAATGTCAAGGGTTGGCCCAAACACTGAAACAGCTGGAGCAGAACCTGAATGATTGATACGTAATTATACATGTCAATGTCAATACTATTCCATACTAACAAACAGTATATTCTCACAGAGTACATCGATCAAGAAAAAGAAAACCTGCTCCTCTTGCGTGAGTTTGAGTTTGTTTATCTTTCCAAGATTGGCTCCGAGTGGGACTGATTTCTGCAGACAAGATTGGTATGCGTTGAACAAGGGGGTGTCTGGAAGACACGTGCACTCTTCAAAATTGCCAGCGAAGAGAATCAACTAGGACAACCCCGAACCTCTTTCCACAATGACAACTCAGTATAGGAATGTTGTCTCCAAGAAAAGATCTGACCCGCTGCCAATCCCTCAACACCCGTGCACTGGATTCAATCTCAATCTCACTGCCCGTCTACTCCACGAGACCGCACCACGCCTGTTTGACCAAACATGAACATTGTGGCCATTCCTCACAAGGCAAATAGAAGAGTCACAGGACATCCCTGGAATGTCAATGTGTTATATCATCTATATATATATATATGTTATTATATGTTTATGTATATGTATGTATGTGCGAGATAGAGAGAGAGAGGCGGCATGTATTTCCTACTAAACTCAATTGCACTGACGCTATCTTTTATTTATGCGGGGGCCCTATCTCGTTTAGACTACTTTACAGTAGAAGGTTATGCGGGGGCTCCTCTGTAGCTCGTCAAGGCTACTTTAGTGTCATCAAGAAAGTATCTCGCTTATGTGGGGGCCCTATCTCGCTCACCACCGAGTACTGTTGGACAAACAAGTAGAGCATGCCGTAGATTACTTTAGTCAAGAAATGTCAAGACCAAATGAAAGTGGTTGCTCATATTGTGTGATTCTTTTGACATTTGACGTTGCCAGGTCGGACGGAAAGTTTGACCGTGGGGTATGCTCCGTAGGTATGCTTCAGGGTATGCTTCGCGCAATGTGAAGACTGAAGCAGTAGCGTGTTCGGAGGGTATGCTTTGGGGTTTGCTTCGAGGGCATGTTTTGGAGGTATGCTTCGCCTGAGTCGAACATCCCTCTACATAATCTGGACGGCCTGGACAAAGTACAAACCCATACAAACAGTAGTCATGTCGTAGTCAGCCAAGTGACCTCCGTTCAAGGCGATCTGCACCAAGGTTTCGGCTGTCTGCGAGTAAACCGCATCATTGGAGAGGTCTTCAGGGAAAACGCAGTCAAATCCAAAGTGAACGTGCGTGATGAAGGGCGTCTTCAAGTCGGCTTGAAACTGGCAGTTGTGCAAGACCACCTCTTTGGGATATGGCTTTCGTGGTATGACAGTCAGCGCATCATATTCTCCACGAATCTCCTGCTCCTGAAAGGTCAAGACCCATTCACCTATGAAGAGGTCCATCAAATACCATAATATATATATATATAGCTGTGGCTGGCTCATGTTGTGGTATCAAAAGTACAACCAAATCATATCTCATAAGAAACAGATTCAACAGTGGCCCCACCCACCCATGTCCTTCTCAAACAAAGGCCTCTTGCGCAAGAAGACTTGCACCGCCCCGCGTGTGCCTTCGACCAAAGCGCAGAAACACAGTGGTTGGATCGAAGAAATGGCTGCTACTAGTAGTTTCTTGCTCCTAGTAGCGATGCTCTCTGCTCCTAGTAGCTTCTTGTTACTAGTAGTAAGGCCAGGAGCCCCTACTAGCGTCCTTGCTCCTAGCGATGCGCTTACGCTCGTTCAAAGTGTTTTCTGTCCATGCACAAAAATCGTGAGAACTCCCATGCTTGCTTAGTCTCTGCCCTTGCTTCCGGCGCCTTCTGGCTCTTCATCCTTCTCTGTGGCAAGGAGCTCAGTCCGCGTTTTCAGGATGGCAGCCTCGAACATCTCCTTGTCAGTGTTTGACCAGAGTCAATGGGGGTTTCACTGGGACCTAGTCATGGTGGTTGAGCCCAGCGGGCTCTCACAGGCGTTTGGAGAGCACAAACTTATTGATCTTATTGGGTGAAGCACACTATGGAGCTTGCTCTGCATTGTCATGCCTGCTTTTGGGTGTTGGGAATGCTGAGAAAAAGAGCCCGGATGGCCGTCCAAGTACTCAGTCGCAATACCCAATTTTCTGAGAGGATAGAGATGCTCGCCACCGAGGACTTGTTCAACAACAAGTCTGCCTAATCTCCGCCTCCGACACCAAATCCACATTTAAGGTGGACCAACAATTTCTCATAGGCCACTCTTTGGAAAGGACCCGATTACTTGCCCACTCATTCATGTCTGATCGTCTCCTTATGCATTGAGCGCAGCTCGTTCTTGTCAAACATTTGACGCCCTCCATCTTTGTCAGACGGCCTCTGAACACCCAAAGATTGTGCTCGGACTTGCGCCCGTAAAGGAGGCAAAACTTCTGGCAGCTCTTCCCGATGACGCGAGGAGGATCGTCTCATCTCCTCAAAATCTTGTGAAACGGTCACTGGTGAAAAAAACAAACGACCCCGCAGATTGTTGGTTCAAGTTCTACTGTCTCATTACACTCTCATCAACAGAAGGACCTTTACCTAGGTAGCATGCATAGCATTGTTTCTTGAAGTCCACGCTTGAGGCCACGGCCAAAAGTCCAAAGGGATCAAGTATGTTTCGGCCTTGTTAACAAAAAGTTGGTTTTCAATACCTCAAAGCCAAAGGTCTAATGCGCGCTCGATCAATTTCTCTTTAAATGGTTATATCATGGGTGTTCAAATCCCACCACTCAGTCCATGAGCACCACCAGTACCCCCCACACACTCAAGGTTCGGAGGGCGGCAGTTTCTGCTTCGGTTGGTTGGCCACCACTGGCATCTGCCGAGGTGGCTGCGAGATGCATCGCCGAATGGGACGCGCTTCTGCTTCTGACCTGGATGGAGTGTCAAAGTTTGGGGGTGCTCTGGATCACGACAGCGTGACACAGAGGAAGGTAGCCAGAATCACCCAGGTTAACAGCGGGAATTGGGTGCTGACGTGCTGACCTCAACTCAAACACCATATCTGCAATGATGGTTCACATGTCACGACGACTTGGAAATCCTTATATAGAATAGCACAAGGATTTAGGTGTTAGGTATCGCACGGTCCCACACCATCCACATCCCACATATTCCGCACCTGGCCGAGATCTGCGGCGACTTGGAGCCCTTGGATCGCTTCGGTGGCGTTTCCAGTTTGGGTGGCCTCCCTGCAGCCCAACCGGGCGATGGCCCTTCAGGTGCCTGGACCGGCGCCTGGGCTGCCTGGGCTGCCTGGGCTGGTGCCTGGGCCGGCGCCTTGTCAGGGCTCCGTGGTGGGGCTGCCGATGCCGCTGTCGGTGCCTTGCTCGGCTTCTTGTAGCTCGGGTTGGAGAAGACCATTGGGTCATTGGGGGGGCACGTCACCTCCACGAAGGCCAGCCTGCCAAGACTCTACCTGTCACAGGCACGAGTCCGCATCTTCAAAGCTCCGAGGGATTGCCCTTCCGCAATTCACATGGACGATTTGCCCTTATCTTGGTGGACCTTCAATAAAACAGACTCGCGCGAAACAAATGAAAGTTCTATCATGAAACTAGAGCAGCATTTGCACGGTGCCATCTTGAATGGCGACAATATCCTTCACACCAATTTCCCACAAATGAGTTGCACATTCAGTTGAAGGAAACATGTACGTACTAAGGGTATAAAAGTGTATTGACCTTCAAATTCTGTTTGAAAGCGGCAAACGTCTCCGCTCCTCCTGCGCCACCTCTGACTTGAGCTGTGCAAGGTTTGTGAAGTCTGGCTTCTTCGGAGCTCTGCCAATCGAAGTTGGCCGGTCCTTGTTCAGTGCACAAAGTGCTGCTCGCTCCTGCTGCTTGTTCCCAGATAGCCAAAACCCTCCAAAACCCGTTTTTTTGCTTGAGAAAGTGGAGCCTCCAAAAAACTCCCAGCTCAGTTGTTAGTTTAGTGTCCCAGTCCCAGTCCCAGTTAGGGTCCAATTGATTAGGCGTGGCACGAGAGGTGTTGTCAAGGTCTTATTACAAGATCTTGAATGGGGGTCTATCTCTCACACCTCCATCACTATCGTACTTCTTTTTGTACATATTCTGTCATACATCTTCTCATCGTCCTTCAAAAGCAAAGTGCAAGCCAGACTCGTTTCGCTTGCGGCGTGGCTTCCCGAAGACCAAAGGATCGCTCGAGTCTTTTTCTTCTGGACCACCGCGCAAGCCTGCTGCCCAGGCATCTGACTCCACACTTGGCTTTTGTTGCCTGGGTGCCAAGAAAGGGAAAACCAAAAACATCCAAAATTCACGTCCTGGAAACCCATACAAGTAGCATTAAAAACTAGCCTTCTTCAAAATCATCGGAGAATGCACATGACATGACTAAAGCCGCAAGTGTGTGTAACGTACCAGAAAGGTTCCCAGTTTCGGCTTCCGAATGGGACGGTCCAAAAGCTTGAGTCTTCCCTCGCAAATCCCGCAAGAAACACATCAACCTGAAAAACAAGATGCATGCAAATCCGAAGGTGCTCTATAGCCTTGGCTCGTTGCCACTCCGGCCAGAAGGTTTCATCCGCAGCATAAGCCCCGACCGGACCTTGAGGTGCCTCAATGCAGGGCTCGATGGAAGTGGTTTGCAAACCATGGACCATAGCCATAGCTCAACCATATCATCTGCGGTCATTGCCAAGAAAGGGAAGCTGATTCAGGTTGGCAAGGCTTTTGTGTGGCAGGTGTTTCTGCCGTTAATTCTTTGTTGAGTGTGTGTGAATTAGAAGGGACTAAGTTAGTAAATCAGTGAGGTGCCAACTTAGAGACTGGACCAGCTACAAATCACAATGTTAAAGGTATGTCAAATATCTTGACAGGGACGAGACTCTCAAGACACTCGAGAAAAGAATAGGTGTTGCCTTCTGCTTGAGTTTCGCTATACATCTAGGAACCAAGTTATTAGTGCGAGCGCTTCTTCAAGGCTCAAGTAGCCAGTAGCTTACGTCTCCCTTACTTAATTGAGTAGGTGCCTACTTAATTAAGTAAGGAGGGAGGGCCACGGGCTTTAAACCAAAAAATAGAACAACTTTTGTCCAAGCCACTCTCGCTGGAGCCGACTCCTCGGGTGTTTGGGTCAACTCCCAGGAGGTCTCATGGTCCACCGGCGCGCTGGGGATCAAGGTCACGTCCTCACCACCTGCAATCTCGAGTGAACATCCCAAACTGGAAAAGACCCCTAGTATATAGCGTCCTTGTTTACTAGTAGCGATGCCAGGAGCCCCTAGTAGCGTCCTTGCTCCTAGCAATAAGGCAGGAATGTGTGTCCTGTAAGGGCCCCCTGCCTCCTTTTATATAATTAAGTTTTTTGAAGCCCGTGGGGGCCCTCTGCTTTATTACTCAATTAAGTAGGCCCCTACCACCTACTTATATAAGTTACCTAAGTAAGTAAGTAAGGGCAACTAGTTAGTAGCTTCTAGTAGCTGGACGCAGAATGGTCAGGCTTCTCAAGGAAGCTCCCCTGCCGCCCTAAAGGCGGCAGGGGGAGCTTCCTTGAAGAAGCGCTCGCGCAAATGATTTGGTTCCTAGATTGTTAGGGAAACTGAATAGGCCACCACTGATTTGATTGAATCTTGAGTAGCTCACCAATATTCACCAATGGTCGCTGACAAAGCCAGCCCGCGTAAAGCATGAAACAAACGCGAGAATCTATTTGTCAGCTCGCCTGGCAACAAGGTGGGATCATCATCTCCGTCCATGCGGTGAGCACTGGACTGGACCCATCGCTGAGTCCACCCAACGAGATTCAAGACCAACCCCGACCTACAAACTGCAAAATGGAGACTGACCTGATATTGCTTTGGTGCGTCACAATAGTAAGCCCTGAACTGCAAGCAGCTGCGGCGAGGTTGATCTCAAACAAGGGACTTTGAATCACTCCCAACTGCAATTACCTTTCGTTGTCATCCTGTTGGACAACTAAAAGCTGCTTGCGTCCAAAGAGGTCAAGAGGTCCTTCCTTCACTAAGTCATTCTAAAGCAACTCCAGGGCCGCCACCACCATGGACACGGTCACCTGATGCCAAGGAGGCCTCATTTTTTGACGACCGGGCAACGGAAGTGCATTGAAATGTAACTGGCATTCCTTCGGTAAAGTGAAGTCATCTCGAATCTCCGTTGTCTCACTGACCATCTGGCAATTTTCAGTCAGGTTGAATTGCCTCATTCTGCATCATCAGAGTAGGTGTGCGCGATTCTGGCACGAAATGGGCCCACTATGGTACTAGGCATGCCTTGCGTTGCTCAGGCCTAGCTTTGCAGCTTAGCTTAGCACAACTCTGATCTTCGCTTCACCCAACGAAGGCTTTAGAAGACCAGTACTGATGATGTGAGATGATCTTCACCTCCCTTCAAACACTAGACTCTAGACCAAACCTGACCTAACAATAGCCCGAGCAACAAGTAAAGTAAACCCTTGCCTTGGAAGCCAGGAGCGCGCGCACCACGCAGTGCGAGCCAGAGGCGGCAGCCTCAGAGTGCGTGGAGGTCCAGAAGCCCCTCAAATGAGATTCAATGGCTGCGATCGATGGAATGAGATGCTCGATCACGCACAAAGTCACAAAGCGCTGGTGGGGTGAGGAGAGGCGAGGTGAGCAAAGATGGAGGATATGGCCAGGCGAAACCATTGGAAAACATTGGCCACAACTGGTGACTTCTCACCAACGGTCACGCCACGGCACTCTGCCGAACTGTCTGAGCTCTCACACCCAGTGGATCGCCTGCACTCCCTCATGATCTTCTGCTGATACTGCTGCCCGGAAGGCCAGCAGCAAGTGGGTTAGCCTGGCCAAGACACGTGACCAGCCTGGTCAGCAAAGTCCAAAACCAAGAAACCGATTGAATCACAAGATCGGTGAAGCTTTTGGATTTGTGGATTCCATATCTTTGAAAGGCACCGAATCCATCTTGGGAGTAGAGCCTCTGAAGTGGGAGTCGCAAAACCTGTGCCAACCTTACCGAAGATAACCGAACGCGTTGGTAGATTGGGCCTGCATCTGCTACGAGTACACCGTTCTCAGAATGTAACGAGAGCTTTCTGCAAATCACTGACAAAATGACACGACAAGAGATGTGGATCGACTGTCTCAGTTCTATAGATAACAATTCCTTTGAGGCTTCAAAACACGCCACTCTTCCTAATCGGAATGTGTTCATCGTTTGCAAGGTGTAGCGTCGGGCCAGGGTTCTCACCTGCAACTACTGGTGGCGAGGTGTAGAGGCTGCTCCTGCGTGCGACTTGGATCCCCTCTTCCAGTTTCAGTCGCAGAACTGATTGAAAATAAAGGTGGATTGATAATCGATTGTTATTTTTCTTCAGTCTTCCTCCAAGACTGACTCTCAAACAAAATAGACCTTCAAGACTCTGGGCGGGTCAGTATCGGGAGTCGGAAAAGCCTGGGGTGTCGGAAAAGCCTGGGGTGCAAAAAGGCATCTGATAGGGCTTGCCAAAAAGGGACGCTACTGGTAGCTCCTGACCTTACTACTAGTAACAAGAAGCTACTAGGGGCTCCTGGCCGTACTACTAGGAGCAAGGACACTACTAAGCCCTCAATGAGTAGCATGGCACAAAATAAACCAAAGAAGCTGCAGCA
>CAXAMN010000447.1:544582-560850 GCA_963970005.1 Durusdinium trenchii | reverse complement strand
TGGCCACCCCAGAAGGCACCTCCAGGGTGGCATGGCCCACACAGCCCAAACCGAAGGGTGCGCCAACATTGCAAAGACCACAATTCTTTCTGATCCCCAACCGAAGGTGGTCGCATGCAAACTAACGCCAGGGCTGTTGCAAAATGGCAGCAACTGACAAATCATCCACCAACAAGATTCTGTTTTGCGGCAAGAATCCAGATGGCATGTCGCCACGACTGAGAGCATCAGCCCATGTATTGCGAATCCCAGCGATGTGACTCAAGCTCAAAGAGACGCTGTGCTTGCAGCAGTAATAGCCTAAACATTGCAGCACCCAACACAACGGTTCGCTCTGTGAAAGCATCTTGGCCGAAGCCGCTGTCACACCAGCATTATCACACAATTGCGAAAACTGAAGAACAACATGCTTGGCCACCACATCTGCTTGCTGCACTTGAAGCAAAAGAAGCACCAATTGGGCAAGAGCTTCCAATGCTGCGATACACTTCTGCAAAGATGGGCCATTGCTCGCTTTGAACCACCCAGGCAAACTGCAGCGATCTAATTCCAATCTGAACCATTTGACATTAGATGCTTCCATTCGACAATGTGTGGGCAGCCACCATCCGCCAATCCCAGCTGTTGAGTCCGTTGCAAAAGCATCCGCTGCACTCAACCCAGTACTGTAGGGGGATATCTGCAAGGGGATTGGAGCATGATCTTCAATAGATCTGATCAGCAATTTTGCCACATGCACCGAGCTGGCTGTTGTCCTGGTGGAAACGCAGTCTCCATTGAAGAGTACCACAGAAACCCGATCTTTTCGGATTCGGGGAGTGGACAAGGCAGGCGAAGATAAAGATGTGACAACCCCACCGGCAATGGAGTGCAACTTCCACCCTTTGCAAATGTCGCAAGAGGGAATATCAGCTTTCACACGCAAGCCATCACTCAATGCTGCCACAAGTACTGCAAAATGCTCCAAAGCCAACAACCGTGTTACCGCTTGCGGTTTGTAAAGCAAGCGGTAAAGCTCACTGAGCCAGGGTCTTAGCCAGATTCCGCTTTCAAGCGACACCCAAAACCGTACTCAACCAAGCAGCTGCCCTGTACTGAAAACAACGTTCCAGGTCCAAACGCGCCAGCACTCATGAGGGTTTGATGTGTTTGCCAGGTCAACACAGGCTCGGGACTAAGTATACCGACCGCACAAACGCTTCACGCCTGCCGCGCCGAGGCGACGGTCGGGTCCGCATCAGCTTCTAGCAGCTGTTGGGCCGCAGCCTGGGTTTGGTTGGGGGTGTCTCCATGGGATCCCATGCATCTCCCAGATTCCCATGCGAGTATTTGCGGCTCATGCTTGCAAACGCCGAAACAAAGATTCACAAAATGTTCTATACTTAATATATGTAGATTCCATTATATTACCGTATATTTTACTATAGTCCATTACACTATACTATATCATATTACATTACATCAAAATATGTAAGTTCATATTATGTTGTCTTATTATATTATAATGTATTTAATATATATATATATATATTATAGAGAAAGAGAGAGTAGATGTTTTTGTAATGTGGGATGAGACAGTGTTGCGAAAGGGTCCTCAGGCCTCAGGTCCCTTGGCTTTGCTCCAAGCCCCGAGCCACATGGCCGGCTGTGGCTGCCAGATGCAGCGGCCTGGCAGGACTCCAAACAGGCTCTTGTTGGAAATGTCCCTGTCTGCACAAGTATGTTCTTTGACAGTGTTATGGTTTGACGCCTTACTACAGTAGCCTTCTAGCCGCTAGCCACCCACAATCACTGTTGCATTCCTGCACGTCCAGCTCCCACCATTCGCCAGCTCATTGCTTCTGTGCGTCTGGCCCAGTGTCGCTTCGCGGTTTCAAACCGGCCACAAGGAACTGCCGCCCGGAGGCATCCAGCTGGAACTGCGCCTGGGACCGGTCATAAGTAAATATTGGGTGGAGCTTGTTGGTAAGACTGAATTCAACGAATTGGAGTTTCAATCCAGAAATCCTCAACTTCTCAGAGCAAATAAATCACCGATGTTCGTCTGCTCAAGACTTGCAAGATTTTGGATCATCGCACTGACTTGGCTCCGCGCACGGGCTCTCAGGAGTTGCCTGGCCGGTTGGGACGCGGCTCACTTGATCCTGGAACTTCAGCACTTACCACTCCTGGATAACCCAACCTTTACATGTCTGTCCTGTCTCGCTGGTCTCTTTGTCTCAAAGCTTTCATCTTGACAGGGTTGTCCTTGTATCATTCCTTCAGACGATTAGGACCCAGAACCCAAAGCGTCTCACGTCCAACTTATGCTTTGGACTCAAAACCATCGAACCCACTTGGCCACGAAAACGACCCGTCTACGCCTGATCACCCGGCTGTGTCCGCCCTCTGCAGCACTATGCAGCGCGGCGCCACCTCACGGAGAGTGCGAGCCTCTCTGGCGTCAACCCGAAAGAGTTGTTGAGGTCAACCCTCTCTATTTCGGAGACGGGTCTGTCATGCGTTATCCTAATTCCTGCAAAGAAAAAGAAAGCCACCCTTTCAAATGAGAAGACAGTTCGAAAGCTTTTGTCAGTGCATGGTTAGGTGTCCTCTCACTGGAGATCGTTTCCAAAGCAAGGAGAAAGTCCAAGCAACTGACGCTGCAAAAGCCAAGATGGTACCTCCATGGTCTTTCTGCTCAAGCCTGGCTCCTTTGGCCTCGAGCAAAATCAGTGGCCAAAGGCCCAGTGGCTGATCCCAACTTGAAACTCATCTTCTACAATGAGGGGCTGAGAGAAACAAGCCTTTTCCAAAAATGAAGTCACCTCGCTTGCTCTTGAAGTCATGAGAATGTCAGAATATTCTAGAGTAAATATTCAAATCTTAGATCTAGAGCACAAAGAGAAACAATGCAAAAGAAAGCTCAACCTTCCACTGTCATGGGCGACCTGTTCCATAACGCAAAACAATCAATCAACGTCTCAGCTTGCGGCCAACAACTTCTCCAGCACAGCCTCCCGCCCAAAGGAGGCAGCCAAGTGCAGGGCACTTTGCCCACGCCTTGAAATGAAAAAAGTGGCCACGAAGGTAGCAAAGGGCGACGATGAGCCAACAACAGCTGGTGTGGCTTTCAGATGCCTTGGTTGCCAAGCATTCCATTATGACCCCCTCATTCCAGCAGATAAAGCAATCCAACTGTCACTCGAAGCTTGGCCAAAACGATCTCATCAACCAATGGGTTGAGAGCCACGTCTCTTGGGGATCTATCCGTTCTCTTAGGCTTCTCATGCCAAGTTTCTCTGTGGTCGCCTGCACCGGCTCTGCTCGGGCATCCAAGAGCTCCTGGAGAGCCTAAGCGAGAGTTTTTTGCGCAGATGTTTTGCCCAAAAACACGTGTGCAACTGTGCAACTGTGCAACTTGCCTTCGCCGGTGAGAACAGATGCGCAGACGGAGTGCAACATGACGTCCTACAGGGTGGTGTATCTCTCCAGGCAACATTTATGCAGCACCAGCGAACAGCACGCAGATAAAACAAACTTGCCCAACTAATGTGGCTAAAGATGTGTGGCTCAACTTCAGGCACTTCTGAGAACCAATCCTCAGGGATTCCCGATTCCAACCATCATGTGACGGTGCAAAACTCTCCATAGACAAGCCCTCAATCATCCTGAAACTCTCGTGAAACTCTCCTCCTTTGATCTGAGAGAATCGATAAGAACCCTTAACCCTTCAGACCAATTAATTGCGTTCGCTCGGCCACTTGGGTTCTGGCGGAAAGCTCCCCCTCTTGTGCAGCTTGGACGAGCAAAGGCCACTCCTTAGGAGAACTTAAATGGATGGGCAGTTTCCTTGCACTTATGGGGCAGATTGATTTGTGGAGGTTGCGAAGGTAGATGTTACAGTCTGGAAACGGTGGAAAGATTGGGTCAGTGCGAGGAAGTGACTTGATTCATTGGCTAGTTAGTTACTACAAGGTACTACTTTGCTCTGCTGAAATGTCCAACTAAATGGAAATACAAAAGTTGCAGTTCCCAATGGTTTTCAGCCTCCTGCCGTGGGCGTCATGTTGTGGGGAGCGGCAAAAGCTACACAACCTAATCGCAACCTGCGAATGAACCCATGATTGCACCGTTGATGAGCCCAACAATACACAAGAGTCACAAAAAGTGCATAGAGTTACCAACCTCTACAGACCGATAGACACGCGATGTGATGAAACTTACTAGTCGAGATATTCTTTGATGCTGAGTGCGCGAGGAAGCTCTACTGCAACATCTCTGCAGTCTGAAGGAGCCGACAGATCTGCTTCCTTGAGCACCCACCTGGTACAAAGGCAAAGAACCTTGCAAGTCACTCCTTTCCAGAATTGTTTTCTATCTGTACGTGTATATATGAGTATATAATATATGATATATATATATATGTTTTTCAATTGTATGCATAGTTGGGGCTGACTGCCCGTTGAACTGTTGAGATTCTGGTAGGTGGCACTCAAAAACTACAGGCCAAAATGTGCAACCCGCAAGTTTGCGAGATAGCAAAACTCTGCCTCTTTGACACCACTGACGCAAAACATGTTACAGTATTCTCCCCAAGGATGCCCACTTTAGGGGAACACAAAAACCATCTTCCCCGTCTTCTCTAAAGTGTTTAGCAATCCTTTTGCTGTCGTTGTTGGGTGCCCGGGCACCCCAAACCCGGTGGTCAAGGTTACAGGTTGAATGCTCCAGGTGCGTCCCGACGTAGACTACCTGGCGGTCAAGCGCCACAAACGTGGTGGTTGCTCAAAAGAACCCTGAAACGTCTGAACCGAACCCATCAGTTTGCTAAGATCTCAAAAGACACTCATGACTCATGACTGGTATGATTGGTGGGGGACACCATGGGACACCCAACCAAAGGTCCATGCACGTCCCTTAAGATGTTGAGTTTGTGGAAAGTTGTTCTTTGTTGGCATTCCGAAGGTTTCCTGCCGAATGTTCATTGGCTCACATTCTTGCCAGCAGCAGTGCAGGGTTCCTTGCAGGTCCCAACAAATGAATACAAATGAGTCATGAGGCTTCACAATGAACCTCAACCCCATGCCAAGCAGAGGCAATCATGGGATGGGAGCCCATCCTAGTCATGAGTTCCGGATGCTGGATATGTTGAACACCTCTTTTTCAACCACTTGGCAGTCCCAGGACCAACTTGGTCACGGTGCTCCTCGATTTGGAGACTCGTTGCTTCACTGGCGCCCCCGGGGCACAAAGACCGAGGCAAACTCCAAAAGCTGCGAACAACGGTGAAAACCGAGCCATTCAAGTAATAAACATACTTCAGGCACTCGTTCAGGAATGCCATGAATAGCCGTGACCATCATCCACCACCCCAGACTTGCAGTAAACGTGAAGCCAACAGTCTTGAACATCACAAGCAGCAGCCCTAGAGTCATGGCGAGCTTCAAGTACTCGAAGCAGACCTTGTACATCTTGAGGCCCACAAAAAAACACCAAGACCAAAAGGCAGGGCCAAAATCGGCTCACCAGCCCCACAAAAAAACAAACATCAGCACCAGGGCGACCGCTCACTATACGGCCTTGATTTGGTGGTCTGGAGCTCTGCTGCCGGAGCTGTGCTGGGCAAAAATTGGCAAATGGAGGACCAGCTGACTGGTTCATCAGCTGAGCTCCGGTCTTGATCCAAAACTTCCATGACAAAATCAAAAGACTTTAGTGTTCTTGTTTAGGGCACCGATGCTCCTGGATGTGTACAGTCATCAGCATTTTACTTTGTTCGCCCGTTTCGAGCCAAATCTTTCTACTGGACGCCCTCTGGATGAGGGCGTCAATGCAATTTCCTCAGCCACCTACCCCATTAAGCGAGCAACTACTGAAAGCACGAAACACCACTCACCGGTGCCAACACTCAAGTCAGAAGTCCTTTATCGTTCTCAGCATTTTGTACAGTACATGTAAATATATATACATATATTTATATATATTTAAAAATATATATATATATAATAAACAAAAAAAATGTTTTCGAATATACTTTTGCCAAGGTTCGTGCATCTCAAAGTTGAGTCATGCTGACAGTAAACATAATTGTCTCAGCGTACAAAATAGACAATAAATTACAATACGATAAAAACCAGCGTCACAACAAAGAAGCAAAAAAATCGTGTCCACAATTGGATCGAAGTCCACCTACTATTCGGGGTTGTTGAGGAAGCACTGTCTACGCAAATTGTTTGGGGCGATCTGTCCATCTGAGTCCATCTGGTCAAGATTGCATATTTGATGTCCCATCTCGGTGTCCAAGAAAACAATGTTATATAATGTTCCCATGTAAAGATGTATCAAAATATAAAAGGATCTATAAAAGGTATGTTCCGTCCAGCGCGATGGACATACCACCGACGCGTTTCACCGGATCATGCGGCGCGAATGGTAGTAATATATAAAAATGCCGACAGTTTGGAAACGAAACGACTCAAAGTATACATATATATATATACATATGCATGACATACGCAAAACAAACTCAATTTCCCAAATATCGGAAACATTTGCGTGGCGACAAAGCAAATAAACAACCCCCTCCCCAGCCCTCCCCTTTCGCACACATGAGAAACTACCTATGCAAACAATGACCATCGACCACAGGCACTTCTCCAGGATGCTGCACCTCTCACGATGCCAGGCTCAAGTGTGTTTGACTTGCTTGCCTTTGCTGCTCAACATCAAAGTCAGGACTGGCCGGCGGCTAGAGTGTCATATCAGTATCATAGACTGCCGAAGGCCGCACCAACAAAAAATCCCCAACAGCTAGGCGCGAAGTTCCACCTAATAGGCAATGGCACCATCGCAAGTTCAGCAACAAGCATCGTGGCTTTGCCAAACAATGCTAGTTCAACAGCGTGCACTTTTTCGATGCGCCGTGCGGGCACACCAACACTCACACGACAATACGTCGGCACTGCCGACATACAGTATGTGCAAGCAGGACAACGCCACTACACTACAAGTAAGAACCAGCAAGCCTGCTCCGGAGCCTGCTCTGGAGTCTGCCAGCAGGTCAGCGTGACAGCGTGACCCGACTGCAGCATCTCAGCGTGACAACACGTCAGCATGTTAGCGTGACCCATGCCAGCGGGCCAGCTGGACAACAAGTCAGCGCGACACCACTCAAGCATATCGTTAGCGCATGGGCGTGGCAACACCTCAGCGCGTCAGAGAGATACCGCATATCGCATATCTGCAAAGTGCTCCGGAACTTGCTCCGGAACCTCCTCTGGAACTTGCTCCGGAACCTGCTCCGATCTCCGAAGGCTTTACTATAGCTAAGCTGTTGGGGAATCATGCGTGTTCGGATTGCCTACACTCCCCACCTGCAAGACAGCTTCACATCTACAAGCAATTGAGTTGCTTGAATGCAAGACACAATCGTCGCCCAGCTGAGCCGCCCGGCACAGAACTGGATGCCAGGAGGAGTGGCACGGCCCAGAGCAGCACAAGGGTCCTTCAGGGCAAATGGGTTGTTATGGTTACTATAGCATCTTCCTAACTTCAGCACGGTGCAAACGATCATGGACACTGATCATCAGTGCCACCATCCTCTTCAGAACTGATCGAAAGCGTAGCGGACTTTCTACGATCTTTGGTGCTTGAAACCGCTACACTGGCTAATGCCTATTTCTCACCCTTTGATTCACTATGGCTGGTCTCTTGCAGAAAAAGGAAACCTGACCTTGATGAATCTCATTGAATTTCTGTGGCTGAAGGGCTTCTGGCTGGTTTCCGTGAGTCCAACCAAGAAAGGCAGGAGAAGAAAAAGAATCGATATCGGATGATATCGGTATTGCAAGCTCACTCAATCCCACCTCCCACGCGATGTACTCTGGGTTGTTGCCCGGCTCAGCCTTGGGCATCCGGGCAAGTTGATGAGTTTCGCGCTTATATAAAGGTGCTCAATTTTCCTACCCAAGATGTACCAACCATAAAACCTTACCCAGAATGCGGTTTTGGAAACAAGTTCCTTCACAACAAGATTCGGAAAGGCTATCCTAGCAGACCGGTGCATTTGAACCTCCCCGTTTGCCAAGCCACCTCTCTGGTTGCGACCCCAAAGAAAAGAAGTGAAAGCCAGAGAGGGAGTGATGAACTGGATCGTACTACCTTGGTACCTACATTGATTCTGTTGTCGCCCGAGACTCCCCATGCTCGATCCACCCAGGGCACCCACGCCAATCCACCAAGCCTTCCTGGTGGAATGTGAAACCAGTGAAACCCTAAAACAAGGAACGTACTGCAGAATAACAGAATAACCGTTCACCACCCTGCATGACATTGTGCTTTCACAACCACACCTTTTGCTTCACGTGTTTTCTTCAAGGTTCATACCTAGCCTAAGCAAGGTCCTTCACCCAAACAGTTCTGCATGTGAATAATGAAACACTCTACTTTTTGTTTTGCAACATTTTGGGAGTCCCTTGGGTCGAAATGCGCCTGCCCTCCAAGAGCAGGAGCCAGGATTCCTCAAGCATGAGAGAAGGGCCATGTCAAAACGGTCTGATAATTGCACGCCACATTTCGTCACTTGGAAGATGTTTAGGACAGTATGATGCCACTAAATACTTGGGAGCATGCCCAACACTCTTGTTTCGTGAAAGAACACAATCTTAATCTGTCCACTGGCCAATTCACATCTCCCGTTGCAGTTGCTTTGATGAGGCCTTTCTTGGAAAACCCTCCCCTGTGCGATGCTACCGACTCGTCGGGCCTCATGGGAGTGTCTGTCGACATGAGACGCCTGCAGAGCGCGGAGAGACAAAGCCTGGAAGCAGGATGACTTGCCTTGCGACATGAGCAGGTGTGAGATGAGGTGGTGTGAGGAGAAGGCGGGAGGAAGAAGCAGGAAGGAAGACGAGCGAGTAAGAACCCTGCACAAAGATGTGATAGTTAATTTTTTTTTTATTTTAATTCTAATAGCTTCTTGTTACTACTAGTAAGGCACCTGTTATTAGTAGCGATGCACTTGTTACTAGATGTGGGAAAGAACAATCAACTTCTTGAGCCACGACCGCAACCCAGAACATCTATATAACTTGGACCGTGGACGCTGTGGACACCACTCTCACCTGTGCCTTCAGTCCCAAGGAGAAGATCCACCGCGCCGCGAGGTCTGTGGCTAATTGTGTCCAGGGCCACATCTGTTTCACCCTCCAGCGAACCTCCACAAGACACAATGATTCACTTTGGAACTTGGAACATCAAGAGGAAAAAAACAAATATGTTTGTTGTTTAGCTCTGTTTGCCACAAATCCCTCTCTTTGCTGACCCTGAAGCGCTTGGAATATCTTTGGCTTCTGGCACAAGATGTGACGCTTCAAGAGTCTATTGCCAGCTTGCGGAAAGCATTACAGTAGTGATTGTTTGTGTGTGTGTGTTACTACCTTTTATATATATATATATACATCCTTTTACATCCTTTCAGACCAATTTCCAAGGTCTAGCGCAAAAGACGTGTGCCCCTGTGCCCATGTTTGGAAATGTGTTTGATGAAACATTGGCATCATCCACTTTTACCTTGCCTTGCGAAGAAATTTGAAACGTCTCAGGAAAAGAACAACACCAAAAACTGATCGCTAGCACCAGTACCGGTAGCAAAATCACTGAAATGACGTGCGTCTCTGCACCTCGTCAATGAGTCCAGTCGATCCATTGCCGCTGTTGCCCGTGTCTGGCCTGGCAAGCGGTGGACGAATGACTTCCATACAGGACCAGGTGAATTGGATCCCCGCAATGCACAAGCCAAGGTCAGGAGCACTGACTGAGGGAATGGTTTGAACAAACGGTGTCTCAAAGCGAGTGTGGCATATCTCTGCACAAAACAGCGCAACCGAACCAACCAGTGAGAACTCAACAGATTGATAGTGTAGCAGGAAAACCGCGCCTATTCACAGTGAAGATGTGGAAGTCCGAGCTGTTGTGCTGTAGATAATCTAAGTGAACAGGTTATGAGCAGGAAATGCAGCCCCAACTTTGCGTTGAGTATCCCCCTGCAGATCAACACGGAACTCAAAAACCGCTGGGTCGTAAAGGAACATGATCTTCCACTGGTCAATCCTCAGGGTCCACTTGCGGGTATCTCAAGCGGGGTCCAAATGGAAGAGTGCTCTGTTCCGGTTGTGTCACATCTCCAGGCCAAGTGTTAAGTGTTTAGGTCGTGATACGCTTTCTTTTGTACAGAATCCCTGGCAATGCTCGCTGAAGGTCATTGGAGCCTAAGACGACTCTGAGTCATTGAGCCGTACCCTTCAGCGTCAATAAGCTTGGTGACTCCTACTCCCCTGATTAAGCAACGAACGCTTCAGCGGAAGCTGCCCGTGCACCTGGACTCTCTGGCTTGGCCCTCGAAAACACATATGATTGCTCAATGCTCGATACTGGGCCTCACCAAGACGCTACTAGGGGCTCCTGGCCTTACTACTAGGAACAAGAAGCTACTAGGCAATGCTCCAGATTTTGAGGAAACTGTAAAATTGTTGATGCACTTTACACGGAGCTCAAAGAAACTAGCGTTCGGTATGACCTGTCAATACTATCCTCAAAGTTCACACCAATCAATCGCTAGCCATGGCTCGAGCGCGCCTTCCCCGCACCATTCACACGCCCATTGTTCACACGGTGCACCTACCGAAAATGGCAGAAAGAATCATCAGAAAGAATGTGTTTGAGCGTCGCACTAGTCGATCGAGACATTTAGAAATTCCTTGGGCAAAGGGTGTTTGTTGGATAAGATCTCGATCATAGCCTCAAGAATAAAAAGTGTGCTGAACAACACGTAAGCAGCACCTATAGCCTATGCTGCCAACAAAAACTTCAAGTGTGAGCCAAACACTCACTGGGCATTCAGGTGTGTTGTGTACTCTTCATCAAACCCCTCCACCGCGCATCACCCCGCTACTCCCTCCAACCTCCTCCCCATGCTCCTCCAAGAGCTGAGAGAACATCCTCCATTCACCTCCGCGTTAGCGAGCAGGTAGTGTGGCCACCCGCTACCGCGTTTAGGGCAGTTACTGTATATACATAGTACAAACCATAGTGCATCACTACTAGTAACAAGTCTTTACTACCAGTAGAAAGAAGCTAACAGTAGCTATTTGCTGCTAGTAATGCACTTGTTACTAGTAAATCTGCATAGTACAAACAATAGCCATTGCAGAACCGGACCGATCTACTCCGCCCGAGCCCGGGCTCCCAGACCATGTGAGGAAGGGACGATAAGCACCGGCTGCTGGAGCCCATTCAAGGCCTCTCTCGCCTGTCAAATACTGAAAAGTCGAGTCAAGCATCAAAAATCGGCTGAACAATGGCAAAGCACAGCTGCTCCGCGATTCGCCAGACCTGAATACGCTTGCGAATCATCCCCCCACTGTTCTGCTCAGTTGGGAAGATAAGGTGCATGCACTGGTTTCTCATTGTCAAGTTGGAAAAAGGGGTAAACTAAATCTCTTCCCCAGGCGGGTCTGGCTTGCGTGTTGGTCCCATGCAGGGTACAGAACGACGTCTAGAAATGTCATGAAATGTCTATATTGGAGCAAAGAAGGTTGTGATTTGAGCTGACACTGGTCGCTCTGGTTCAGGCTTCAACTCTGTGACTTGATGGCTCCCGTCCTTCGTTTTGGCGGCCAACCACTTCCCATCAAAGCGCAAGAGGTCGCACTGGCGCGCAGAAGCATTGGTTTCTTTCGCACTGTAGAACAAAGGTGTTTTCGATTGAGGACACCCCCCACAACAAAACTAAATGCCTTTCTTCGAACCAATGGGCCTGAAGGTCTGAAATGGAGCTGACCCCTTCGCTTCAACTAAACGTCCATTACCATGAAAACCTACCTGGCCTTCGTCAATATCTACGACATCATCTACAGTACAAGGATGTACAAGGTGGAATCATGTGGAATCTATGTGGAACACATCGATTTTGGCTGGGTTGGCACCATTTTCTGGTGAAAAGTTCTTGGCACGTCCTGCCAACACTGCCCCAACGACCTGCACTCCGGACTACAGGACTACATAACACGCCAGGCTCACCCTCCGATCTGTGGATCGAGGTATAGGCCCAAGCCGGCGACCCGGCGTTGCAACCTTCAGACAAAGTAAGGAATTTGTTTCCACTGAACACACAAACAAACAAACAAACAAACAAACAAACAAACAAACAAACAAACAACCAACCAACCAACCAACCAACCACCCAAACAAACAAGCAAGCAAACAAACAAACAACAACCCTCGCGACTTTAGTTCTTGCACAGCATGTCTTCCAAACAGGATTGACTCACACACCCAATCTTGCAGAGCAGGGTCTCCGCCATATGACATCGGAAATGAAAGTTGGGAGGCTCGCCAACGGACGGTCGCAAAATGCGCAAATGTGGTATCATCGACTGACATTTGACAGCATTTTCTTGTTCATTCTTCAAAGAGTCCACATTCAATGTTTTTTCGTTTTCGCGGACGAATTCGCTCAGTTCGACGGGGTCAACCATGTTTTGAAAAATGTAGACATAGTAAACAATGCCAACAAATTTGAAACTGCAAAGCACCGGCACCTCCTGAAAGACCTCTGCGTCATCCCAAAGGTCCTTCAGAAGCTTGCGCACGATATTGGGATGTTCACCACAGGTGCCGAAACTTTGCGGTCTTCATGCAAGGGAACTTGCTTATTACCCGAGGAACTCGTCTATACACTGTCTCGAAACCTTCAAACATCTTCAAACCCATCCTGCACTGCCTTCAACCCCCTATGGTGGCCACGCCGCTCCTCAGCCGCCCCAACCCCAGCAAGCGCCAATAAAGCCTCGCGAACAAGCTCTAGGGCTTCTTTGGCCATCAACCACCTTGACATGCCTTTGCTGCTAGGCCACTTCAACGTTGAGCGTTTGTCACATGCAACCAACACAGCAAGTTCTACCAAAGCGCACGATTCTAGGGTTCCCGGCCAGCATCTGGCTCAAACTCCAATCGCGCAGGCATGGGGGCCCAATGAAGGGCAGGTTTGGCTTCGTAGGCGCGATAGCATTGAAGTGCTCCATGTTTTTCATGCAGGGGCGGTAGCCCACTCATGAGTCTACTGTCAATGATGCTACTTGTGAGCTTGGGAGGATTCCAAGGCATCACCCTGACGCACCTGCATTTTTAATAAGCTTCCAGCTTGCCAGACATGCATCTTTGGTTCGAATTGCACGCTCTTCGTCGCGGGACTGAGGGGTTTTGAATATGTTTAGACCGCCTTGGCGTTGGGGCGGGTTGCATTAGACCGTACATACTTTATCCTGAGTGTCTCTCTTTCTTTGGCCCGAAGTGAGCCCGAAGCAGTGCCCTCCCCCCCAGTCAACCTGGCGGCAAAGATTCCACCAATTGGTGGACAGAGCAGGCCGCAGCGGAAGAAAGAGCCTCAGCGCAAACGTCACTGTCCGACTTCTCCGACTTGACGACACGGTATAAACAGGAGCAAGCTTCTATGCCTGAAGCGGGCGAAAGGAGCCGGCGTCGCGCATGGCAGAGCATCGAAGATTTGATTTTGAGTTCAAGTGGGCTCGGGCGGGCCCTTATAGTCTGCGCCTTTATTTTACTCACGTCGAAGGTCTTCCTTGGTTGGAGCAGACCCTCTTTGATCATCGTGAACCTTTTTCATGTATGTCGCTCCATGGAATTACAGCAAATAGCTTTGACCATTCTCGTTGTCGCCTCTGCATTCTGGGCTCTACCTTGCCAATCCTCATCTGCTCGCTCAACTTCGTGGGTTTGATGCTGCTGTGGCCAGGATGATGCATGCTCACGCTTCATGTTCTTTACCTTTCCGTCACGGCAGTTGACGGGCTGCATTGGTTTCCCACCTCCTCTGCGGCCACCTTTGAATAACGTTGACGGTTTCTTATTCCGTATTCCTTCCTGATCCTTACTTATATCCCTTCGGCATGACAGCAAAGCAAGAAACGACCTATTTACTTACAATCCTGCCAACCACCCTCTTGATTGGAGTCGTTGACACAGTACAACATTTTTCCGCACGATTCTCCATTCAGCGACACCCTCGCTCTCACTGTTGCTTTACCCATCAGACTACAGCGGCTCGAGCTGCTTTGTACAGACCATTCCCCCACCCAGCTTGACACTCCCACAGGGGCGGTGAGCCCACTCATGAGTCTACTGCTAACGAAGCTACTCGTGAGCTTGGGAGGACATCAGGGCTCATCACCCTGACACACCTGGGGCTTTGACTTGTGAATTTCCTTCTTGGTCCCTGCTTCGCACTAGCACAAGACCTCTTCGTTGGCTTCGGCTTGCAGTAAAGTGAGTGCTAATGAGCTTGCCAGACTTGCATCTTTGTTCGAATTGCGCGTTCCTCGTTGTGGGACTGAGCTTTTGAACGTTTAGGTTAAGATTGCTCTTTAAGGATTTTGAGTATGTCTAGACGGTCTTGCATGCTACCCGGTTTACAGTTTACTTAGGCAATTTTTCATTGGGGCAGGTGGTATTCAGTTCGTACGTACGTACGTACTTTATCCCGAGTGTGTGCGGGTGTGTGTGTGTGTGTGCGTGTGTATGGTCCATAGTTTTCTTCATGCTGCTGGAGTTCAGGATGTTCATAAAGAGGTTTCTTAGACTTCAGTAGGTCACAATGAAAACCTTGGATTGCTGCAATGCTTTGGACTCGAAAGTGCATTGGCTAAGCCTCTAAGTGTCTGTCTCTTTGATTCTCTGTCTCGCTTGCTCAGCAGATTCCGTTTGCCATAATTGCTTTGCCATAATTGCTTTTGACGCGCAAAGGCCACTTTGGACCTTTGTTGAGAGAGAGCTGGTCAGCACCCCACATCGTTTCTATAACAGGTGCTTCCGCCAATTTAAAGTGTTTTTGGTGCAGCCGGCAAGATAAACAACCGAGTCGTGTTCATTCTGCAGGTGTCACGGACCGAAGTAACTTCTCTTCATCGCTAAGGATCGACTCTACTAACACCTTCAACAGTTGACAAAGACCCGACATGCTGGCCCTTTGAGGTATGGATGTGTAGCTTTCCTTGGCACAAATCCCCAAGGGTTGGCTTGACATCCACTTCTTACACAACTCTAATCATAGAACATACAGCCTCAAGGCATTGAGCAACAACGTTCCTGAGATGGACTCTTCCCAAGAAATACACTGCATTTTCATGCATTTTATACTGCGTAAATCCTGCCACACCCCACGCGCCTTCCCCAGCTTCCGGCGCTCCCGCTGCCGGGCGCGTTTCGCAGCCCGAGAGCCGGGCGCCGGTGCCGCCCTGAGTGGGTGGTGGGAACTCCTTTCAAGCAGGAGTTTGGGTTAGAGTCAGTTCGAGGCTTTGCTTTTTAAGCAACCTCAACAGAAACCCTGCAGCATCATCCTGAAAGAAGGATGTTTGGTGGTTCTTCAGCAAATGTACACAGGTTGTTCCGCTGCTCTGTGTTTCTCGCTTAGACCCAGTGCTGCCAAGGTCCCCGACGCTTCCTCCTCCACCGCCTCCTGAGGATCTCCCGGATGAGGGACAGCCTCGTCAGTCGGCGCAGTGGCTGCAGCCCAGGAGGACCAAAGCCTTGTCTCCTGTGGCAAAGTTGGGAGCAGGTGCTGGCAATCTCCAACAAGCACACTCCTGGCTTGAGGATTGAATGATGTGACAACCAGGTACGAGTAACTCCCATGACACTGACAAGCTCACCTTCAGTGGTACCACTGATGCTCCCATGCTTCGCAGTCAAACTCCATGGTCGAACGCATTCGGATTGCCCCGCTCCGTGGGTTCACGAACTTCCCGCTCCACTGGGCTGGCAGGAGCGCCCGCAGGACCCACAGGGCGTGGGAGCGGCTCAGGGCCGACCTGGCATCGGTGCCGGGTGAAGATCAATCGTGATATGATCATCTCTCATTTCAATGGAACAAGGACGCTACTAGGAGCAAAGGGCATCGCTACTAGGAGCCAGGACGGTACTAGGGGATCCCGGGTTGTGAAGGCAAGATTCGACACCACCTGACTCCCAGTGCCCCTAGAAATCCCCAGGGTTCAAGTGGAGCCACACCACCAAAGCCGAGCCTCTTGGGCCCGAAGAACCAGTTGCTCCACCAGCTGCGCCAGCTGAATCTCGAAGGCTGCCCAGGACCTCAGCGCCGTGATGTGGAGTTTGGGAACATCCTGCAAAAAGTAGCGATGGCCTCCACCCTAGTAGCGATAGCCTCCAACCTAATAGCGATGGCCTCCACCCTAGTAGCGATGGCCTCCAAC
>CAXAMN010000447.1:494069-544572 GCA_963970005.1 Durusdinium trenchii | reverse complement strand
TAATAGCGATGGCCTCCACCCTAGTAGCGATGGCCTCCAACCTAATAAGCGACGGCCTCCGAGCCAAAGAATCACCTGCAAAAACTTGGAGGTGTGGCTGAATGCAATCATGTTGGAGCGGTGCCAGAGGTGCAGAACCTTGTTCCACGTTCATTATGACTGACCTATGCGGTGTGGCCATCTGTGAATATGTATTTCGATGTGTTTATTCTGTGCCCATTTTCATGGTCTCATGATGTCTGTCCCGTCCCAGCTCAGCCGGTGGACTGCGCCGCAGGAAGTAACAACTGGTGCCATCGGCTGGACTGCATGGCAGGGCTCCGACGTTTGCCATGTGAGGCCTGGCGCGTGGATCTCCGACCCATTTGCATCCAAATGACAAAGCTGAGGTTAGCAAGTTGCGGCTTGAGAAACAGGGTTCCCGTCGCGCATGCACCTGCAAAGAGAATCTCAAGGCATTTGCCAAGATCATGGGGTCCTCTGGGCAGGCAGGAGCTCAGGCCTTGGGCCCTACACGGCAGATAGAACCATCCATGATTGATGATTTCTGCATGGATGGTGTGTTTCATGAAAAGCAGTGAAGTTAAGCGCACCCCAATGTGAAAGGCCTTGATGCTTCTGAGCCCTCCTGATGGAACTCCTTCGGCCACTTCACGGACTTGAAGACCTTTTGGCCTCAGCTGGGACCGCACTGGTCGTCCATGAAGCGGTATCGTCAGATTTTGCATGAGAAACACCTGTGAGTATTTTAGTCAACTACAAACATATCCCAATTTTAGCATGGCACGTTTCAGTATGTTCAGTTGAATGCCCGTTTATGATCAAGGAACCTCTGCAAACAAATTAATATCAGTATTACAGTAGTTGAGGTATGATCCCCCTGCTCAACTTCTTCGTCTATGGAGGCCTGAGTAGAAACTGAAACTCCGTGCTGAGTGCTCCCACCTTTGTGCATGAAGCCATCGAACTGCATGGTCGCCAGCAGGGGCAGCTGCGCATGGTCAAAGGGATCGGAGGAACCACAAACCCCGAATTGCCGGGATTGGAGCTCTGCGGCCCAGAGCATCTGCATGCCCAAGTCCTCAGCGCTCTGCGTGGCCCTAAAAAAGCTGAACAAGTCCAATTCAGCAGATCTCTTGCTGCTTGCTGAAATGGATGATGGTACAATGTGTGTCTCAAGTCGTTGGCTTCAGTGGCAAGGTTCAATCCGAGAGTTCGAATGATTGAAAAGTTGAAAAGTGCGGATGTGGATTCTGGCGCCAAGTTCAGCTTTTGTGCAAAACCTACGGCCTGTGGCTCTCAACTTCCAGTCACACCCAGTATATATTCAGAATTGAGCCCCTGTCGATCAATCGCACGCATTCCTCAGATCCACTTTGCACAGAAAGTGTCCAGAGCACACTTCTGATTGGAATTCGACACTCTGCAGACCCAAACAAGCAGCATGAGGCTTTTGACGCAGCACACCAACTAGGAGCTCTCAAGCGGAACAGGTTCCCAGGCATAGTACCGTGACCAACCAAGAGGGTAGGGTTGGCATGTTCGGTGCGCACTTTTCGTGCATCCCCGTCCGGCCTGGCATATCTCAAGATAGGACTATGTGAACTGACTCTTGGCAAATTAAATAAGTTGACCCTGTATGGTCCTGTTGATTGAAACATCTCGCAGTTTGACATGACCTCATTCGATCCGCGGAGCTGGTTCTTGCACACACAGCAGTCGCGCGCGCTCCTTGCGGTGCTAGCTCCGGACTTTGCCCCGCGGCACAGTTTGGTGGAGATTTTGTATGAGCAGTAAGGTAATATCAATACGTTAACATTTTTGCTGTTGGCTCTCAATGATTTCAAGGTCTACCTCGGCAGTACCTACAGTCTAGAAGCAAGTTCTTTGTGGCGAGGAGGAAATCTTGAGGCAACTGCACACACCTACGCCAAACCTCAGTAAGAATAATCATCCCGACGAGGGGGGACCTCCATGCATGCAGGCTACATTTGTGCTATGTATTTTAAGGGTAGAGTGGCAAAGCTACATTTTGTGTAATCCATCGTCCTCTCGCTTATCCTCGTATGACTTCATCACTTTACATTTGTTGTTTCCCGCTGTGTAACTCAGAAATTGTAATTTCAGGTACTGTAATCGCCCCGGCTCTTCAGCAGACGGGGGTGGCGATCTAGTAACTAGTATCTGTCTGCTTCCCCCTATGCGTCCCTGGAAGGTTCCGTGTGACAGTTTCGAACAGTCTCGTCTTTTGATAGCGATGGCCCTGGCCTCCAACCTAATAGCGATGGCATCCAAGCCTCACAAAAGAATCACCTGCGAGAAACTTCCATACCATGTTGATCTCCTCTGCTGGCAGCCGGGCCCAGGTTGCTAGGAGCTCATCGTCCATGGCACAGCGGGGCGTTGATCATCCAGTGGTGCTAGGTGGGTTTGACGGGAGACTTTTCCTAAACAGCCACCTGGCTGAAATTATCCACCCTCACGAGTTAGAACTGGGGTCGTTGGTTAATGTCGGTCTGAACTTTATGTGGTTTTTCTTGGTCCGTCGTCGCACAGTGAGTGGCAAGTTAGTCCGTAAAGAGCAAATGTTTGATATCTTTTGGTCATTCGGCATTGGGGTCAATGGATGTCAATGGTCCTAAACGGCCGGGTCCCTCGACCAATTTCTGAAGGGACCCCATGGTTGGCCCGCTCGACCAACGATGGACCTTAAAGCTGCGTCAAGTGCAGAGAGGGCAGAAGCTCTTTGCGCCCAGAAGCAGCATGTTCATGGTAGTCAAGTAATTGGGAGCATGCTTTGCTGCTTTGCCTGCCTTCAAGAGGTTTTGGTTTGAAGGGCAATGAAGGATCGATGCAGATACAATCTGTCTAGAAGGATAGGAAGAAAGAAGAGACCAAAGCAAGTGGATACCAGTTTCAGGGAAAAACGAGTAAACCTTCTGATCCATTCATCTTTCTCTTGCTGCAACGAACTGCATAACTGAGCTTCTTCAGCACAGGCGACAGGTTCGCGTGCAGAAAATCGGTCCCAAACCCATGCATCTGGAAGCTAGGCCCCAGCCAAGTGCTGCAGGATCCCCTCCAAAGACCGAACACAAGCACACTGGTAGATCTGCAGAAATTGATTTTTCCATTTGTTTCACGCCCATCATGCACATCTGCGTTGGTTTTTGGAAGGGTAGCTTCCAATCCAAACGAATTCTGCTAGTTGTTTCCTTTGGAACAGGATGAGCGGCAGGAGAGGCAGGATGTAGCTTGGGAGGAAGAGAACAGCCAAGCTACAGTGCCTCGATCTCCACGTGTCACGCATTCGTACCAAGGCATATATATATATATGTTGATGCGCATTGTATCATATGATATAGTTACATGTCCGGTAACAGTAACATAGTATTTTAATAGTATTATATTATATTATATATTCTACATAGTTGTACAAGATACTGTAGTTGGATTGCTAGTCATACATAACGATTTATATAGATATATAGTCATAGTCTTGAAAGTGCATATGCCACTGGAAGGACTCTGGTAGTCTTCTATGCCAAAGCGATTCTGACGTCTAACGACTTGACAAATGTAACAGAGAGCGTCAAAAGTTCACAGGCTCAACAGCTCTCTGTCCTTCAGTTGTGCTTCGTCCTGATGGGCCTTAAAGTGGCTCAGTGCGTGGTCGAACGCGGCTTCATGACCAACACGTCCAAGACCCTTCTGGAGAACGAGCAAACGTTGTGGGTGGAAAATTCCATCCACCAATGTCCACCATGGCTTCAGTCATTCATATCCTCCGTACCAAAGCCTCTCAGCTCTCTCTCCCTCTCTCTCTCTCTCTCTGACTTCTGCGCCAGGGCACCAGGTGAGATCCTCGCAACAAACCAGCGAAGTGGGAGGATTTCTGAGCAGCTAAGCTCTCAGGATGGCCTCTGGATAGTGAATAGAGTCAGGCGAACCTTCTCATTGGAGCCTTCTCTGGTGCAGTATCAGGGCAGAGAAAGTGGCTTTCTTCAATTCCAATCTGCATACTTAGAGTACTTCAGCAACCGTTCAAAGAAACGCCTTCTACCGTTCGATTAAACGGCGAACAGGAGGGAATTCTGGCAGCTCGTGAGAATATTCGGGCTCCCCTTGAAAAAAGAACTTGTGGGTGGGGAATTGCCACTGATTCTCACTATTCCAGATCAAGAATAATGATTTATGGCCATTTCGAAACCACGGACAATCATCCATTCATTCGTTCTAGGATGTAGGGAAATCTGTTTGAGCAACGTGTCGTCATAGGGGCAAGATCTCTCAGCTTCTGATGCGGGATACCAGCTTCTACACTTGCAAGTTCAGAATCCCTTGTTGCTATACATCTCGGAGCTACCCCACTACATCTGCTATGCATTCCCACGATGTCCCACGTATGCAACGTGGATAGGGTGACATGCGCCTGTTTCCACCACTCGCCCCGAGTCCAAGACTGCGATGAGGTCTGAATCCATGACGGTCTGTAGGCGGTGTGCCACGACTAGCATGGTGCAGTTCTTGAAGTCTTTCTGAAATGCCTGTTGGAGCAGTGTGAGAGAGAGAGAGAGGCTGGGGAGGCGAAATCGGCCAAAAGGGTGTTTAAAGGTTGCTTGTCAATGTGCCCTTAGATGAAGGGGTCAACGCTGCATCCAAGACAAGACTTTAGTCAAGTCAATCAAACGTGCCGCGGTCGGTGGAAACATCGGCAAGCATCAGCCCTGCAAAAACATGTCAATATACAGTATCTTATATTTAAAAAAACATCAAAAAACTGTTCTGGCCTCTTGTATGAGCGCATCTGTCTGTCCATCCACACAGGATGTTGCTTCGTCCACCAAGACAATGCGCGAGCTTCTGGCTATGCATCGAGCAATACATATCCTTGGCTCTGCAGTGCTACAGTTCATGAAGAATTCTGTAACAGCACAAACATCTGCAGAAGTGTTTGGTGCCTTCACCTGTAACAGTAGAGTCTTGGCAGTTCAGCTATCTATGTCCTTCCAGCAAGGAGTTGTTTGTATTGAATCCGTGCGCATGTGGAAACAGGATTAAAGTTGGTGGTCATGGTGTCAATCCCTCTAATTCGTAGTGTTTACAAGAAAACATCTCAATATCTACCCTTCCAAATACTGCGTATATAGCCGAATCGCACACATGAATCTTCGGCAGTATCGCAGCAAGTGTAGCATTTTTCGACCATGTGTTCTCTTACCTCAATCCACAAAAGGCCACCCACAGCCCAGCTGAGAATCAATTGCCTCTGCCCGAGGCTGAAGTTGTTGCCACGCATCTCCACAGCAGCCGCAATGCCACCCATGGGAGCCAACATCTCATGGAGATGCACCTGGCCATAAAGTCGGTTGGAAACAGCTGGAGCAAGCCAAGCCAACATCACCAACTAGTTAGACCAAGGATGACTTCTAAACTACCGCCCCAAGTAATTGGATGGCAATGATGGTTTTCAAAAGGTGCTATAAACCTGCCAATATTGTTGCTCGATGCCAATGTCCAATGCTGATACTTGTGCCTTGTGCAAAGCTTCAACCAACTCTTCTTCTCCAATGCGGCCGCTGGGATCCAGATTTTCTGCCATGGAACCGCTCCAGAGGATCGGCTCCTAGTGCCGAGCAAATGGGAGTAGGCACAATCTAAGAAGACCCTAGAAGACCTCTCTTTAGAAACTATATAATATCTGTCCCAACTACTGTTGCGCACTTCGATGTTGGTTTTCAGCACATTCCTTCTGATTGATGAGGAATGCAATCCTTCTTCAAGAATGCAACAACACACATGACAGCTACATCTCCACAGCACAGCTTCATGGAACTTTGATCGTCGGCGTCTGACATAGCCGATTTTATGCCAGCGCCGGTCCGTGACCGCCAACATCCACCTTGACACCGGTTGAACCCAACATGCTGCAAGCTTGGCGTCGGTGTCTTGGTGCCCGTTTGGGCCCAACTTCGAACGGTGGATTTTGCAGCACGCGCAGAGAGGCCTGGGCCTCTAGACCTCTAGACCTGGAGACCTCCGGATTTGCAGGACTCTAGATCTCAAGACCTCTCTGGATTTGAAGAGCTCTAGGCCAAGAGCCTTGATCTGCCTGGATCTGAGGGCCTCCAAACCCTCTGGCCTTTGGATCTTTCCAGGCCTCTAGACCTCTAGATTTGTCTGGATCTCAAGACCTCTGGATCTCTGGACCTCTAGATCTCTCTGGAGCCCAATACGTTCTAGACCTTCTGCTTCTACACCTCTAGACCTTAGACCTCCAAACCTCAAGGTCTGCGACATGAAGCTCTGGACAAATGTGAGAGGTTCTCTTGCACAATTCTCATGCAACACTGTGTGGGGTCTCTTGCCAGGATAATATTATGTTGAAACCAATTGTGTTATTTCTTTAAACCTTTTGTTTTTCCTTCTTGGGGATCTTTTCTTTAGATCTTCACCTTTCTTCTTTGGACCTGTTTTTTCTCCATTTCCCCTGTTTTCTGGTGGCTGTTCACATCTGTGAGCTGCTTCCACCTGCGGCTTGGTCTACTGTGAAACATTGAGTCAAATATTGATCAGCATCCAACGTCTTCCATGTCAAGGGGGGCCTCCCATATAGACAGAGTCATCGTGGAATAAATAAACACTCTGGGCCAACCAGCCCCCAATTCAAAACGACGCTTTCATCGGGTGAATTCAGCAAGAGTGAGCCGCCTGTTTTGGGACTGTCTCAAAATCAGAATCAGACCCTCAAATCTTCGCTTCAAGGCTTTTGAAGGTTCTGTTCTTGGCAAATCTGTTGGGAAAAGCATTCATGACCGTGCCTCTTGAAGCTGGGAAAACACTAAACCTCCACCGTGCCTGGGGCACCAGAGAGATTGCTGCTCGAAGGCGGGCCACTGGCACCTGCGCGATGTTTAGGCCTCAGAGGTCCAATGGAGCGGATCAAAGTCTTACAAAAGAGAGCACTTGTTTAGAAAATACTGGGCTTCTTGAGGCTTCCGGACACACTCAGCTTCTACGCGATTCTACCCTCAGTCCTTCCCGAGGGGCCATCCACCAAGATCTTCCCTGAGGTCACCTCCACGATCCGCAGGAGTGCGCTCAACAAGCTCGACTTCCCACTACCTGTGCGGCCGACCTCAGCACGCTATGACTCATTTGCACTTTGCACATGTGTTTTCAAGGAAAGGATCCAAACAAGCTGCAAACCAGGCTGGCATGTAGAGTAATGTTTCCCAGTGTCGGCTCTGTTTGTCTCGTTTTCCCTTCACCAATGGGTCTCTTCAGGTGCACCCGATTCGTGGGCCATGCCCAAAGTGACAAGCCATCCCGGCCAAGTGACCAGCCCTACCTTCTGACCAGCCTTCACCTTCAAGCTCAAGCCCTTCAGCACCGGTTCCAGCGAGCTCACTTGGTAGTGCATCTTTACCTCCTGGAAGTCGATGGCACCGCCTGGCTGAGGGAGTCGACGCAAAGTTCAATGAAGCTAAATCACATACAAAGCATCTCAACAATAACTAGCCAGCTGCCGCCGCAAGCAACCGCTGCGTCGCCAGTCGACGCTATCGAATAATTAATCAAGGTGGTCGCTCTATGCCCGAGAATGGATAGAAAGGGAAACTGTCCCTGTATGTCCTACAAATGTGTTGTCCCTTCGCGATTCCCACACCCTGCCACAAAATCATTTGCTCACATACAACCCCGACAACTTCCATGACTCTCTATGCATGCTCAGATTCTCAGATCAAAAGCCAGTGTTTCGTGTTCGAACGCTTCATTTGCATCTTGAATGGTTGATCGAATTTGAAAAAAGGAAGTGGAAATGATTCTTACAAATTAGAGAGAGGAAGGTAAGACCACCATTCGAGGAAGCAAGCAACAACACCCCGGCCTTGGGGCCACTCCACTGGCATCGAGACCTCCTTCACCTCAGGATGCGCCTCAATGGAGGAGAGCAGCTGGGCCTCGAAGATCTGAAGGCGTTCAGCAGCTACAAACCTCGCACTGCGTAACGCCAGTAACGCAGTCTGCGTTCAGCTGTTTTTTGAACTTGGTGAGATCTAGGTAGAAAGGGACGTCTCTGCAAAAATGTGCGAATGTACAGCCCCTTCAGTAAGATCTGGTTTTGGTGGTTTAGGTTAGCGGCTATGTTTTGCTCATCTGGGATTGCGGTGTGTAGCAAGATCCGGGATCTGTAGAATTGTTCAGGGAACACATGCGACCCATGTTTGCTGGTGTTTGTAGCGCACGTCCCTGAAGCCTTGCGGAAGCGTGCCCAAGAAGTGAAGCTCAGCAAGCAAGATATAACGTACGATAGCCCATGTGCACTTCAAAACTTGTCAGATTCCACTCGTTTCACACATTCAGGGTGGGTCTCCATTCTCACGTACCTGGCCAAGTGACTGATTTTCTGTTTCGATTGAGAGACGGATGCCTCGGCATTCAGGGGGAACCACTGAAGGTATGGAGAGGCCTTTGTTCTGCTCTACTCAGACCATTGAAAATGGCGGCGGAGCTTAAATCCGTCAGACCTTCAAGTCTAAAATCCGTTAGACCTTCAGTTTGGATCTTGGCTTCGATCCGAACTTAGGCGGCGTCATGGCCCTGGCTATGTTTGAGATGTTTGAGATGAGTTGGAGGGGTGTGAATTTGAGTACTGTATCTGGAAGCTCCGAGAACAAAAATGTGTGTGTATATATATATATTATGTATTTCTCCTGCAAACTGGGATTCGGATGGATTGCGGGTTGATGATGTGTTTGACTCATAGTCAAAAACTGTTGACACCAACTTTGTTGCTATCGATCATTGAGCACGGGAGACTGAACAAATCCATTGTCCAATATGGTCCTCTGCTTATATAAAGTTCCAAAAGAATTAGGGGCCCACTAATTTGCGCTGATTCCGTCTCGGGGCAAAACTGGAGCTTCCCTCTGGTCATCAAAGCGTAGGAGATGGCCATCGTAGAGGTGCGGGCCTTGGTCACCAGCCCCTCTGGGTCTCCAATCAGACGCTTTGTGAGTCATGGCGTGAAGAGATGCTGACTGTATGCAGCTTATCAGTGAAGCAAACTCTTCAAATTGTTGGGTTGACCACCAAACACTTGGCAAGGTGTGGAGAGCAAGAGTGAACTGTGGAAGGTTCAATCTTTGTAGAAACGTGTCTCGCGTCAGTATCGAGAACTGTGTGCCGGTCGAGCCCCTGGCCTCCAAGTCCGCCCGCAAGAAGACGCAGAAGACTGAGGTGATCAAAACGATGGCGGAACCCAAGCTGTCCAACACCAGGATGCCTTGCGACAGCTTCTGGGTATCCCCAAAAGCTTGGTCAGTCTTGAGCTAAAGGGGGTCCCAAATGTTCGTTTGACGTCCAAACAAGGCAAAGCCAAGATACACCAGGGCTGAAGGACCGAGGTTTGAAAGAAGACCTTCCCATTGCGGTCCAAGATCTTCTGGAAGTCTTGCACCAGGCTCCTGCAGTTTGGAGATTTGAGTTGGTCTACTGCCAACAGAGTCCAAAGCGGGAACTTTCTTCTGTGCCTCTTTTGTGGAAATCCGTCCAAGATCTTGGGACAGTCGCCGACTGATGTGCCGATGACTTATCTTGACACCTCGTCCACCCAAAATGAAAGGGCACTCACGTTCGACTTCTTGGAGATCCTTTTTTTGGAAGAAAAACGATGACATGAGAGTGAGAGGTTCCTCCAACCAATGTTGATGACCCTCGTGTTCGCTTTGTTGCTGCTCATCATGCAAAAGACATCAAAAGACTGTATTTGGGACTATTTGGGGGTATGTTATGGTATGTTCATCTGTGAACCTATGTCGTTCCTTGCCGCAATTGAACATCTCTATTGTTTTGTACTGCTTCTCTTGCGGCCGCCTCTGCTGTCGATGGGCCCGAAGCGTGGCCAGGCCATCTGCCACGTCGCCAACCGCAGAGTACAGCGGACCACGGGTGACCCCGTCCAGGCGCTTCGTCTCCCTTGCAGTGCCTTTGGCGCGACATGGAGGACGGAAACTGGCGGAAACGATCAAATTGACTTGCAGCACAGAGATGTGCAGAGTGTGGCGCTCCCAACCTTTATCCACACTCTGTTCATCTCTGTGCTGCGGTCAACTCTATGAAAAAGTGGCAAGCAGCAGGTTTCTGAACGAGTCTTGGACAGAATGTTCCTAATTGGGCGCACCACGTGCGACGCCCCCTTTCACACCAGTTTCTCTCTAAAGGCCCAGCTGCAGCTGAAAAAGCTGCGAATCCGGTAGAAGGCGAACAGAACCTCAGGCGACGAAGGCTTGGGGGTGACAAAAACACAAACGTGACCATCAAGTTCAGCGATGCTCTAGCGATGTGCAGCTTTCAGACAGCTGCATCACGAAGTATCAAAACCAGCAAGCTGTTTCATGATATACCGCGAGGTAACATGACTTGATACAACTATATATATATATACATATAACTCCCTTCATCAACGGTCCGATGGAGAAAACATGAGAAAACCCACGGCCAGCAAAAGCATTCTGGGAATAATCCAAAAATCGGCCTTTGCCTGGGGTTCTGTCTTGCCCAGGCACCGGTGCCACGGCCACAGCGGCAACAGGCGTGGAAGAAACGCAAACCACCACGATGCCCAGGAGCATGGTGATGTCCTTGATGTAAAATGGATCTGTTGGAAATACCGAATTTCTAGGAGCAAATGGTTTGGGATGTGTACTTCTGGCTCTCGCTGGGGAAGCCAAGGATTTCTAAAGAAGCTCCTTCAGCACATATGGAAGACTTCCAAAACAACCCAAAAGGCTCAGAGCTTCTCACGCTCCTATCACACGCCCAGTGTGAAGCTTGGTGATGCAGGAAAGGCAAGAGTTCGTGGTTCAGAGAGTAAACGGGGATGGTTACGCTCGCCTAAACTTTGCGTCCTTCCGGTTGGGTACTGCGACTTAGGACCCTTACGTGAGGCCCTCAGTGGAAAGACATATAATATATGAAGGATCAGCTCAAATTAGCTGCTGGACGATGACCCTTGTCAAGCCAAGCGACTTTGACACTGTCAATATTTGGGGGTACATGGCCACGATCAAACGGATGTTGACATGGAGCCACATTGGCAAAATCCTACGGACGTATATAAAAATAAATCATCCCAGTTGAGTGGCTCTCAAAAACCTATGGCATCTGCCTATGTCGTAAGAATTTTCTTACGCCATGGCTTACGCGCCCCTTACGCGACCACAAACGCATCTTATGCACGCAGTTCTTGCAAGAAGGGGCTGACGAAGCACTTATGACTTATGCAAGGCATTTTTACACCACACCGCAGTCACAGCTTAGCACACACCGCATTTCCAGCAAAAAAGATCTGGCAGTTGGTTGTTCTTCAGTTCTGTGCGTCTTCTAAGGATGTTCAAGCAGCTCGTCAGAAACACACCCTGCATTGCATGTTTCAATGGTACAGGAAGGTTTTCCATAAATAGTGCAAATTTATGTGTAAAGGTGACATGACATGTAATTATGATGAAACTTGGGCGTGCTTGCGCAACTCCTATCTCCCAGACAAAGCTTGCGCAACCTCACGCACACCAAGGCTTTGCTTACGCAAACCACTCATATGACAAGCCCACCCCTAAAACATGAACATGGAGGTTTATAATGGTTTATAGAGTCGCTCAGTTGCCTTCCCCCCAGCCCAGCAAAGCATTCTCCTGCAGGAAGTCCAACAAGTACTGCGGCAGCAGGGCATCCACGGCATCGATGTCCTTGGAGAAATGCCCCAAGATCCGCCCCCGTGGCGTGGACTCGAAGAAGTCCAAGGAAGCCGCCATCAGACGCCCGAACAAGCGCGTGTGAAGCTCACGTGAAGACCTGCGAAAATCAAATCCAGGGAGGACAGCTACGAAAAGAGCTCTATGAATGTTGGTTTCATGGTGACCTCCATGGCACCCCTGCCCCCAATCCATAAGCACACCAAGAGCTTGTGTTCAAACCATGTCACAATTCAAGTTCGACTTGTGCGCGCACGGAACTGTCATGAGTATCCCATTCAGAATCTGTCAATGTGTCCGTCGATTCTTCAAAAACCTGCACCTCAGGGCCAAGGCGACCACCAGCCATGCACGAAGGAAGGCACCCACGAGGGCGAAAGTCATCCAGGCACCATAGGTTTGGAAGTCCTTGGAGGAATCCTCATCGCACAGTCTTCATGGACACCACTGACTAGTGTGGCCTTTTATTGAGGCCTTCCAAAGCATCGTTTCGAAACAGTGGGCCACGGTCAAAGTTAATTACCAATCAATTATCATCCGGATTTTGTGAGTATGTTATGGTTTTCTGGCTTTGTATGTTTGATTTTCTGGTGAGTCTATTGAGTCGATTGTTGTTTTCGGATTCGACCGTTTAAGGGGTGGTCGCCTAAAACTCTAGACCCTTCAAACACATCATTGTAGGGCTGGAAAATGCAGCTCACAGGTGTTGATTCAGTTTCATCGCTGTTGTCGTTTTGGGGCATCATGCCAACATAGTCAACAAAGCGGAGAACTCTGCCGTTGGACCCCTGTCCTCCTCAGAATTCAAGGAATCCCTATCAGCCCAAACCGCCATGAAGTGGTCGGAGTACACGCGCAAGGCTTCAACAGAGGCCATGCTGGTCAAGATGCAGGCCAGGCAGCCCAAGCCAAGACCAGGACGCCCAGATCCAAAATAATAGGTTAAGGTCTTCCAGCTCAGTCTTCCCAGCATCGACACCTCTGCCTTCTCTAGAACGGCCCCAGCATCGGCCTCAAACGCCTCCTCCTCATCCGACACCTTGGAGTTGCTGAAGGCTGAAGGGTAAACAGAATAGACGGTCTAATTGCACCAATTATGTTATATGTATATGTAAGCTACTATACAGAATTATACACATACACTACACATACACCAGCATAGACCCCGAAGACACTTGGATCAGAAAACTCACGAGACTGCAGTCGCCCGTCCTCGCGTAACCACGTTTCAGGGTTTGAGCTTTTGAGGCAAACAGTTGCGGTTTCAGTACCTGATGATTTCAAGAGTTCTTCGGGTTCCCGGATTCCAGGCGGAAAGTTGCTAAACATGGTGAAAGATGGCGATCGGGCCTGGCTCCACTGGCACCAGGGTTCCAAACTTGGCAGAAAGTTGGTATCAGGGCCTTCAAACAGAAGTTTGAATCAGAAAACCCAAGCTCTGCAAGACTTGGAGTGCTGAACTTCTTGTTCAAAAAACTCTCCGTACGAGTGGTCAAAGTCAAAAGTACCCATCCAAACAGTCCACAGAAATTCTGTTTAGAATTTAAACTTGGCAAAAGCTTGATAAGCACATCCGAGCCCACCCACTTCCTCTGGATCTTCGAGGCTTTCGGCGGAAGACCTTTGTCACCAACAGCTGTGTGCCATGCTTCAAGGCTTGGGAAGACCTGCGCCGATGAGGGCGCACCGCTTTCACACTCGCTCGCAGAGCTGGACGAGGGCGCCAGGTGAACGATGCGATGAGCCTCGGGAAGTGCCAAAAGGCTGGAGTTCATGACCATCACCACTGTCCTGATCCGGCCGTTGAATTGAACAACCTCGCAACTGGGAACAAAGGGCATCGCTTCTTGGAGCAAACACGCTACTAGGGGCTCCTGGCCTTACTACTAGGAACAAGAAGCTACTGGGGGCTCCTGGCATCGCTACTAGGAGCAAGGACGCTTCCATTGAACTCCATCATCGGTTACGCAACGCGGCAGCTGGAGGAAGCAAAAACAAACGGCTACCGTGTCCTCTGGCCATCCAGCAACACGCCCAGCAGAGCTTCTTCGCAAATGGCCTTCGCCACATGGACGTCCACGGCTGCTAGGCAGTCATCCAGGAGGACCAGGTTCACATCAGATACCAAACAACCTAGGAGCAAGGACGCTGCTAGGGGCTCCTGGCCTTACTACTAGGAGCAAGGACGCTACTTGGAGCTCCTGGCCTTACTAGTTACTAGGAGCAAGAAGCTATTAGAAAGAATAATGGAATAGAATTTGAATTAATCTAAACTTAATTAGAATTGAAACAAGAAACCTTGCCGTGTTTTCTCTGCTCTCTTTAGTCACGAGTGGAACAACCTGTTGTTCATGCAGGTGAGAACATGTCCAAAAAACATCAGCAATGTTGGTAATGGCCACCCAGAAGACAAAACCGTTCACGGAACCCTTCCAAGCCAAACAGCAAGGCCAATTTTCTGGGTGAGCCCCAAGAGTCCTCTTGGTCAGATCATCACGGGTCGGAGAAAAGTCAAAGTAAGAAAACCACGTAAGGCGCTTTGGAAAGAAAAGAAAATCGGGTTTTTGTAAATACAAGTTATATATTGTTTCTAATAGCTTCTTGTTATTACTAGTAAGGCACTTGTTACTAGAAGCGATGCACTTGTTCCTAGTAGCTAGATAATATATATACAGGCTTTTGTAAATACAAGTCCACATTGGATGGTTCAATCAAACGCCATGCAAGAGCCTTGGATGCTGGATTGGATTTCACGCGCGGTGTTTCTGAGCCTTTCTGCTCCTGCATCCATACTCTCACAAACCCTGATGAAAGCCACACCACCCAATATCAGCCGAGCAGCGGTAGAGGATCTGTGCCAGGCCAAGCCTGTGACAAAAGGCTGCGTGCAAGAATATTAATGAACATTGAACATGTTCTTGTTGGATGTCCTAGTAGTCAGGAAATACTACTTAAAGCTTGTTCCATACTCTTACATCATTACTTTATTATGCTGTGTTCAAGAACTTCCTCTTGTCACAGTCGACGACCTGCAGGAGGACTGGTTCATGCTGCAGACTCCAGAAGCCGAGTCGTGGATGATGTTTCTCCAAAAAGGATGCGTTGAGGCGTTTGACACTGCAAAAAAGGTGAAGCTAGATCTGTCACTGAGTCACTCGATATTCGGCACTCAGAACCTCACACATTGCCTCCCAACCACCCACCCGCCCACCTTGCTCGCTGGCCGCCAGAGAGTGTGGCACCCCTGCAAGCTTAGAAGCACTCCGAGTCGTGAAAAGTAGACTGGACTCTACAAATCTCAGCTCCTAATAGCTTCTTGTTACTAGTATATAGTAAGGCCAGGAGCCCCTAGTAGCGTCCTTGCTCCTAGTAGCAATGCCCTTTGTTCCTAACAAAAGAAACGACCGTTCTTCAAATGCACCTCTCCCTGCCTGGCGCCAACCGGATGGCCGTCTCCCTTCCATGCTCGGAAATCTGGAAGCAGCTGAGCAGCGCGCACCGCCCGCCTTGGCTCGTGAGGTGCTAACCAACAGGAACCACAAAACGCCTCGTACACTCCTCAATCCGGCATTGTTGAACCCCACCTGTGACCTGTTCACGCTGAGCACACAAACCAGGCAACTCTATCATGCCAGGACACCAGTAATGCTTCTTCTCAAAGGGAAGCTCTTGCACGACAGCTTCTCGAACAGTGCCAGACCGAATCCATGGGCTTTGCGCCAAATATGCGACACCTGGAGGTTAGTCTTGCAACAGGAAACCCCTCATGATGAGAGGGGATTTGGGTGGGGATCGACCTGTGGCAAAAGCTCCTTGCCTTCCTTTCATCCAGAAAGAGCTTGGCCATATACTGCAACCAAATACAACCACATAGTCACATGAGGGGACTAGTCAATCATTTCAGCGATGCTCTTTTTACCAACGAGACTCCACACTGCTTCGGTCCGAGACATACTTTACAAACTGAAATGAATACAGGTATAGAGTCCTGCCATTGGATCTTCTCCCGCCTGACGGCACGTTGCTATGGCCGCCCTGCATCTCTCCAAGCAGGGCCAGGAGAAGCGAGGATTTCCCTGCCGCCACCTGAGACAAAAGAGCGCTGGCAGTCCAAAAAAGAGTCTTGAAGCTTTCCAGGACGTGCATCGTCTTGGATAACCTGCTCCACCCCTGTCATACATTGCACTCATCGTCAAACCATTTGCAGGAAGACGCAGCACATGTTGGATTTGGGGTAGAAGAGAGGACAAAAATGCCTCAGACTCAACAGAGGAGGAAAGCAATACCCTGCCATATCATGATAGGAATATTCGGCAGAAACTCCACTGGTTTGTATGAAACACAGCCAAAGCCTGAGTTGATCCGTTGTTCAAAACAAGTCGAATTGTCCCCGAGCCACTCTGGAGGTTGAAGTGTTGAAAGGCTCATGACGCCCTACAGATGTGTAGGAATGAGGATCACGTCATGAAAGCGTGAAAGGGTAGCGGTGAAATCTTGAGCGATCCATGTGCAAGGGTTTTGAAGCCATATCTGCGACACTACACTGTGGAGGCTGCATGAGACTTTGCTTCCTTCCCATTACCCAACGGTGGGAATAAAACTCCAAAGGCGGTGGTCCTCAACTGCGCGCAACTTTTCCAAATCCCAAGCGCAGCTGCGGCCTAGCCACCTTCCCACAGACCGCAACTAATTCACCTGCACAGCACATGGGTCGCTGCATCTCTCGGTCGCCAGTATATCAAAGATATAATATATATATATACACTATATACTATGTACTAGTATATAGATATACTATACCATCCTATCCTATCCTATATACTAGACTACACTACACTACACTACAATATACTATATATATATATATACACGTGTCATTATGCATCAATATACCAAAAAGGAGAAACGCACCCGATTGAAACGCTTCCAATCCCACCCCTTGCACATCTATCCCCATGACTTTGAAGGTCATACATTGCAAAGTTAAAGCCACACATCTTCACCCCGAGGAGTTGCTCCAAAACTGTTCATGGCCATATCGGCCATATCATTCATCCGACTGGATATCTGATGTGTTTTCTCATGCTTGAGACGGCCATTGGTCTGGCCAGAAGCCGCGTGCACGCAATTCTGTGGTTCCCTTGCATCTCATTTATGTGTGGGCGCGCATTGAAGGGAACACAAAAGACTTCCAACATATCCCACCACTCTAAGTCAGGAAGGACATCTGCAGAACCAACTACCCAGAAGTTCTCAATGATCTTTGAGGGAAAAGAATGGACAGTCGCACTCCGGTCCAAAGTCTCTACGCCTCATCCCGCTGAAATCATCATTGTTCTTTGATAAGTGAAGGACGAGCACGGTACGTTCTGTGCTAGTTTCCCACTTGGCATCGGTTAAGAAACAAAGCCATCCATTAACTGACATGCCACAAATGTCTTCCTTTCTGCTCAGTCGAACATGCTTCTAGCTTCTAACATCTTCTAACCTGCTTTTCTTGCATCTTCTGGTGTGTAGAGTGTGGGGCAAACCAACTGATAAATAGGGGACCCGCACTTCAACACAGGTTCACCAAGTCAAGCAGCGGTACAGTATTTCTAAACAATGCAGAACCTTGTCGCTTTAAGATTCAAGATTGTTTTGCTACTTTTTGTGAATAGTTATAGCATGTTCTGAGCTGGACAAAGTGATATGTAAAGACAGAGCTCGTTGAAATTGGGGTTCTCTTCCTCTCAGCCCCCCAGCTGCCTGGCTTCAGCTCGAGCTCCACAGACAGGCATGGCTTTGTGCGATGGGAAAAGCATCCCGAGACTCTGGCACATTCAAAGCACCCGTCCAGCCCCGGGGTGGGGACTGGCTTGTCAGGCTGGCCTAGGAGGTCCTCCTGGTAGAGGTCAAAATGGCCTGAGATTGGGGACACTCTGAGCTGTGACCTCCACCTCCACTTGCCTTCCCCACAGCCTGGCACCTCAGCCCTGAACACCTGGATTCTCGAGCTCTTTACTGAAGATTGAAACCTTGGCAATGGAGTGAAGGAAAGCTTCTTGCTTGCTTTGCAAACTCGATCCACCTTGCTCGTTTTCCACATATCCAGGTGCATGGCGTTGATGCTGAATATTCATCTACTCAGAGCAAATTGTGTGTGTGTGGGTGCATCATCCACCATTTGATGCACCCACCTGGAGAGCCGCGAAGCCAAACATCGTACCCGGCCCTGAGAGATTTAGGACGCCAAATTTCACCAGCACGGAAGTCCTCGTGCACCCTTGATTCAACCCTTGACCTAAGTATGTGTGTATATACATATATACATATTTATATATACATAATTACATATATGGATGCCTCTCAATGGTTTTGAAAACACCAACTGTATTGATAGGCGTCCATATATTATATATATATGTTCATCCATGCTCCATACAACAAATTCCCTGGTGTGATGTGTCTGAACCCAGAGCTGGACATCGAATCAATATATCTTCACTGACCTGCTCAAGTTCAAACATGTTCCAACATGTTCCAAGACCCCCAAGTCACCTCTCAACACATCCGAGGCTCCTTGGGCCACGAAGCCGCTGAGCCGTCGGAAGGCCGTGAGGCCATCCACCACGGCGGTGACGCCCATGCTGACACCGCCCAAGGGTGCACGGGAGAGGCCGATGGTCGTGAAAATGATGAAGACCCGCTCAGCCGAGAGCTCCTTCCTAGCCAAAGCGGAGCGAAGCAGCGCAAGCTGCTGAACGGGGGCAATTTGTGGAGCGTGCTTTCCCTTGAGCAGTGTCTGAACTCGGCAATCGAAACGACATGATTTGTTCTTCGATCTTTCCTCCGGGGGAGGAGTCCCACACCCACTTCGCAAGGCATAGCATCCCCAATCCAGAGACAAACCAAAGCTTGCAGGTTTCGACCATGGGTCAAGCCGCTGCAATTCCCGCCCTAGCACGAAAGAGCCACTGGCATCTCGCGCCCATATTATGAAGCAAGTCGTTTCACAGCCCCTATGAATCCACCCAAGGCAAGCAGTGCGCATGCCAAGCCTACGATAGTGGGTTCTTTGGAGAGTTCAAAGCCACAAAAAAAAACATTCGCAGCAAAGGCCGTGAGACCAATGACAACCCGCACGTTTTGCTTGTGAAAGGGAAAGGCTGCGTGATCCTCTATGCAAATCCCAGTCACCCTTGAAGATACATCATCAAAAGGACCGAGGCCATGGACAAGGACGGAGAAGAGTATAGAAGAGCGCTACTAAATGCTCGGATGCCCAAATAGACGCGAGCATGACGAAGCTCTCTGTTCCGAATCTCCTGCGGCAACTGTCCGCAGCGAAGGTTTATCCCGATGTACAATGTTGATAGCAATTGTGGCAAGCCCTTTTCAGCAGAAGAGAGGGAGTATTGCGGCTATTTCCAGAAAAGAAAAGCAGAAAGTCTGGAGTAGGCATGGAACATCATGGAATGGAACTCAAAACCTAAGCTGTCCTCCACTCTGCGTTGCAAGGCGTCGGTCCATCCATACATTTTTAAGACTTTTACAGCCTCGATGCATTTCTCGTTCACCGCCAGTGATGAATGCTCCAAAGCCCAAAGATACCTACTTCCATGGGTTGCATCTGAAAATTGTAGCTTAGAACTGAAAATCGTAATCTGAATGCACAATGAAATCCGGGTCCTGTCCGGGTCCCCTGCTAGTCTTTTGATTTGCAGCCCACCGAGGTCCGCCCACAACGACCGCATACGGCGACAAGAAACGTCAAGGATCTCCGCCGTCAGCGAGATTCGCTGGTCGCTGCACCTGAACCCCCGCCAAACCCAGGCTTTGAGCTTTGAACAAGACTTCCTAACTGTAACATCCTATCTTTCTCCACACTGCAATGTTCAAATCTTCTAGCACTGGCTACTTCTTCAGACTTATCCCTGCTAAAGCTGCTAGGTGTTCACCTTCACCCCCAAACCATTCAATCCAAGCTGCTGCTGCATGCGCCTCCGTGCAGGAGTGGCGATCCGGCTCACGACGGTTTGTAGGAACACGGTGCTCACCAAAACGCCCATGGCCACTGATGCCACTGCGAGGCCTTCATAGGAGGTCTTTGGTATGCTCTAGTGGTCAACCCAAACTGTAGGGTGTTCCAAATGTTCCGTTGGTCGGTCAGGGAGGAAGGGGAAGAATGCAAGCTGATGGCTAACGACTGCCAAAATACAAATAGATCATGGACACTGTCACCACGACCAATGCCTCGGTTGATGAGCCCATTCAGAAAAACAAGGCTCTGTCATGCTCGCGGGGCGCAAACTCAACCCAAGCTGGCTGCACACTGAGATGCTACATAAATGAGGTGGTTCAACTGCGCGAAAATGTACAACCTCTCCGTGTCAACCTGCACAGCTCATCCAACCGGCCAATATGGACCCAATCTGGGCATGCAGCGCAACCAATACAGTACATGCTTAGCGTTCCATCAAAGCCCTCAAGGACTTGTTTGGCACCAATGAGTCTCATTCCAAATTTCACATTGCTCTTGCTACCGGCCTGCAACAAATTCAGTGCAGCATCTCTGTTGGTATCTTGCACCCGCAGTTGGAGACTTCTGCGAAAGACCTGAGTGCAGCGCCGACCGGAAAACAAAGGGCTCCAGCTCTAGCTTCCAAATTCCTTTGTGTATGTCTCTACATCTTGGTGTGTGTGTGTGTACACTACTAAAGCGCGCACTTGTACTCAAGTTGTTTCAACTGTGAACGGGTTGAATTATAGCAGGGGAACACACCCTTTATATATTCAGGCCCTCACGCGCCGTCTCCTCCTCCTCCTCCTCCGTCCTCGTCCTCGTCCTCGTCCTCTTTCTCTCCTTCTTCCTCTTTCTCTCCTTCTTCTTCTTCCTCCTCCTCCTCTTCTTCTTCCTCCTCCTCTTCCTCCTCCTCCTCTTCCTCTTCCTCTTCCTCTTCCTCTTCCTCTTCTTCTTCTTCTTCTTCTTCTCCTTCTGCTTTCTTCGCGTCCTACTTGCTGCACTACGTCAAGGTCCTTCCGTACCTCCTCATTCTTGCCAATGCCTTCGTCCTTCCTCTTTCAATTCGGGCCTGATGCCCGGAGTGCCAAGTTTGGTGGGCGGGGGAGTCCGGCCTTTAGGTCGAGTCCCGTCTTCTCCTTCTTCGGGTCTCTTCAGTACCTATCTCCAGGTGGTTGGCTGCTCCCTCACAGGTTGCGCGCCTTCTTCTGGCCCTCGTCGTCATCCTTCTCTTCTTCTCTGCCCTGGTTGCCCTCGTTTCTTGAAGCTTTTCTCCCGCAACTCCGAACTGTCCTGTTGGGGCCTTCTCTTCCTGGGGTGTTCCGGCGGTGATGCTCAGCCAGCTCACTGCAAAGGTACTGAAGTTGTGCATGTTCACCTCGCTCTCCTGGTGACGTGGATGGCTTCCGTGAGTTCTTCAATCAGCTGGCGTTCAAACAAAGTTTTTAAGGGTTTTGACTTCGAGCTTGCTGCCTCGGAACTTGTTGCTCTTTGGACTTGGTGCTGTAGATGGTGATGATGATGACGACAACGATGATGGTGGTGGTAGTGGTGATGATGATGTATGTGAATGTGGAGCTTGACTTCATCTTGGCATCTCTTGTCTCACTGCCTTGAGATCTGCACCACGGGATTCATGTGTAGGGACATCAGCAGCTGCAGCCACTTCTGCTGCAAACGGTGTAGGCAAGGCAAGGGACTGCAAAGGGGCTGATCGAAAGTGACGCTAGCAAAGCTGCAGGTGTGTGTGTGTGTGTATGTTGTATATGCAGATGCACGATACGTGTAGCAGCGACCACTTTTTCCCAATCAGATCATCAAAAGATCTAGTATTCTGGGGTGCTGCCAGTAATTTTGGAATCTTCTTCAAATAAGTAGTAAAGTCTCTTTTAAACACTTGGAAAGAATCCCCGGATTGTATTGCTAGATCTATAAAACATGAACACAAGACGTTCATTGGCAAGTGAAGAGAAACCTCTGGTGTGTTTAACCCTCCATGCCGTTTGATGCCGTTGCACGGACATGGACCCTCCTTCCGTGCCCCGAAACACGCTGGACCAGCTGGAGGCGCCATCATGGCGGCCGATGCCCGAAGCTCGCAGCCTAAACGGGTGGTTTGCTGATACCACTGGCAGGCGGAGTTGCAATTCACCAGGTAGCCTCAGAGCCAAAACATACCGCAGCGTTTAATGGCCGCCCACTGTGCTTCATGATTTCGTGGATTGTTCGGAGGTCTGAAGCCTTCTTGGTCAGTGGTGGATGCTCATTTGCCCTGTACATGTAGCCGGCACTGAAAGACATGTCGCAGCAATGTTACTTGACGATGCCGATCGTCCCTTTCCTGTTAGCAGTGTGGGATATCGATATTAAACAAGACACAAATTGTGAGACCCCAATTAGGGAATCTGTGTCTGTGTGTGCGAACCCATCCATCCAGAAATATGGGGCCCCAATATTAGATAATGTATGCATGTGTAGATTGCCAGTCGGACGAAATGCTGCAGCTGGGATGTCATCATGTTAGCTGCTGACAATCCCTGGAATTGAGCGGAAATCCTGGAAATTAGCAGCATCCCCACAATTCGAACACAACATCAGGAGGCCACTGTCTTCCTTGAGATGCGGGCTTAATCCAAGTCCTACCTGCTCCAAATTCAGTTTCCTGTTATGCATTTTGGGTGAGAGGTGAGATCCACACTTTGAAAAAGTCGCCCAGCGTTGATCTCAATCCTCCCCTCAAACCTCTTCAGAGTCCAGACCGAGCAGCTCCCTACAAGCAGCATGGACCAAGCTAAGCCCTCCAGTGTGCTGTCGCCTGACAAGGCAAACGATGGCAAAGCCTTCCAAAGTGGTCGAAAGGTGTTCTGAAGCGTCACTGGGCCGTCCACTATGCCAAGAATGTAGCATCAAGTATTGACCCCAACTCCTGGATAGCCTCCCTTTCTATAGCCTTCTTTAGGAGTGTCTTGTTGCTTCACCTGCCTGTCGCCAGCCACTGAAAGAGAGTGTCTGTGAGCAGTGGAACCATTGAAAGACTGCTGAGCCAGAAGGTAAAGGTGAAGAGGATGAAAATATATCCTTCACTGCGGGTTATGAGTCGTGGGCTCGAGATGGAAGGGATGGGACGGACGGAAAGTTTACAGTTAATTGTTGGCACTGGGGCACCACCTGTCTTCTGGCCAAAGAATACTGCGTCAAGTCTTCAGGCGCTTAGTTGGGCAAAGATTGAGGTACTGCGGAACGAGAACGAAAACCACTGGGAAGATTCAGATTTATTCTAGCAATTGATTTTGAGAATTGGAACACGGCGTCTCATTTCACTTTTTGAGGGGTCAAGGATGTGAAGTCTCATCAGGATCCAAAGCAATACCAAGACAAGTCAAGCATCTCCAGCCAAAGGTTCTGAGGAGCAGCCACAGGATGGATGTGTGGCCTGTTTTCGCTCCGATGTTACGGTGCCAGCAAGGATCCAATGCCTCTGCCCTGAGGGGTCGCGGAATCCTCAGCAGCAAGCTATGCCGCAACGAAATTGACGGAGGGCTTTGGGGTTCAGCAGATCTGACCCTCAGTCGTGCAGCCCGTGAGGCTTCCACGAGGCCCATGCTTACAGCAAATACATGCAAACTCCCTCTTCCTTGGCAGTTTTTCACGAGACTACTGGCTAGTGCCCGCCTTTGGGGGTACTCCACCCTCAGCACCATTTGATGGGCAGGGCACTCGTAGATATCCTCTTCTTTGAGAGGTCGCTTTGCCCCTTCACGCAGAAGAGGCCATAGCCAGAGCAGGAAAAAGCCTCTGCACAGCTGTCCACAGAAGCGCTGATCGGTGACAAAAGCAGGGTAGTAACAAAGGGCATCGCTACTAGGAGCAAGGACGCTACTAGTAGCTCTTGGCCTTACTACTAGTAGCAAAAAGCTACGGCTACTAGTAACAAAGGCCACTGATCAGATTCAGCTAGGCTATGCTGAGTGTACACACAGACTACACCCTGCATATCCCCAGCTTGCCCAGGCTTTCCGGGGCGCTTTCTCATCTTTCTCACCATATGAAAGATTGGTATCATCTCACCAACCAATGTACAAACAAGAAAGGTATCCCTGCAAATCATGCGGAGTGGTTCAGAATGTCCCTTCACGTTTCAGCATCGTATACACAATAATATCATTGGAGAAACTCTGCCATCTAAGACAAGGGATCGGATAGTTCTCCTGATCTCTTCCATCAACTGCAGAATCCCAGAAAGAAATCGCCCCAAGGAGAACTGCCCATCAGTCACGGTGCGACTGGGGCAGGAGGCGGTATCCGCAGGATGGCTCTTCATCTCAATTGGCAACGCCACCCAGCGCAGCAGCTTAGTGGTTCGGTGTGGAATTTCTGCCAGTTCTATGTGATGTGTGCTTCTTGCCGTGATACGACGTTTCTGTCAGTGTTTCTTGCCTTTCTTAGACCTTTCTTCTTCCTTTCTTATTCTATATGTCAGTGTTTCATGAAAGGAGGATGGTTTCGCTTGGCATGTCGTCTTTGGCTCGTGGCTTGTGCTTTGTTGAATTGCCCCGCAAGTTGCTTTGCTGGTCTTTTTTGTCGCGCCACATGAAGGCCTGAGGTACAAACGCAGCTGCCAATGTTCCACTCAACCTCGCTCACACCAGAATCATCTCAGCCATTTTGCAATTGAAGTATGGTTTGAAGCACAATCACCAGATCATATATGCAAAACTCTTTCAGTAATTTGTCACAAACAAGCAAATAGTGGTTTGCTGGAAAACATTCATCCAATGATGGCATACATCTTGGACCAAAATCTTGAAAAATGCCGTTCTCCAGGACACGGCCCCTTCTAAGCACATTGCGTCCTACTTGTATCCTCTTGGTGGAAAATTGCGTGTTGAAAAGAGTCCCATGAACAAACTGGTACCCAAAGCATGGCAACTTCCAAACCGCCCACCGCCCCCGTCATTCCTTCTTTTTGGCCCACTCTCTTTAAGCTGCCACTGTGACCACAGCCGGACGGACAACTCCTCAGCGCTGATATGTCTGTAGTTTCAAGGCATGTTCTGAGATCTGATTGAGGTTTGGCAGCGTTTTTTGGACCCAAAAAAACAGAGTCTAGGACAGTGCAGCATACTGTGTAGTATGTCCATGCCCATGAAAGCCAAGGTGCTGTCTTCTAGCATCCATCCTGACCTGGCCGGGCTGGAAACAATGAAGCTTCCACTTTTGGGTTCAAAAATGTGGAAACTCGAAGAGTGGGCAAGTGAACAAGCTTTGTGCGTGTCACCTTGTCGTTTGAAGTCGTTTCACGGTGTTCTCCAACGAGAAAATTGTCTGACTGACATGACCATGCTGACGTAAAGCCGATCCAGAACGAAGTTGAGTGTTTCTTAGCTCTGTCACAGCAAACCTCCACACCCAAAATGCAGTGAATGTGTCCTTCAAAAACGTTGCTGCATCGAGTGGTAGGATCGAGGCGGTCCCCTTGCCTATTCCGAATCCAAGAAAGCTTGTGCAGGTGCCCACCTAGTTTGGATTTGGATCAAAAGCCTACACGTTCAATCAACTCGGAAAACCTCGAACAAATTCTGTGACATGTCCTGTCCTGGGTGCTTCCCACACAAACCTCGCCTCAGCTCCTCGCAGACCTGGCCCGCTGCGAGACCCTCTGCAGGCCGCTGGGCAGCAGCTTCATGCAGAGAAGGGTCAAAGGCCTGCCCCTGCGCCTGGCGAGTTCGGTGATTTGCTGTTCATAAAGGTTTCATTGGAAAGCAAAAACAAAAAGAAAGCATCGCTACTAGGAGCAAGGATGCTACTAGGGGCTCCTGGCCGTACTACTAGGAACAAGAAGCTACTAGGAACAAAGGGCATCGCTTCTAGGAGCAAAGACACATAAAGGTTTCGTTGGCATCCATGTGTGATTCGAATGTGCTCTCTGCTCCGGACCTGCCCCGAACCTGCTCTACTGTATATAAATCTTGTCCTCCACAGTCTTTTGAGGAACCTACCGCAATGAGGCACCACCATCCGTCTTGCATATCTGGCCAAGAAAGGCCCAACCTACCTCAATTCTTTGGAAGCCCAGGGACTGGAGCCTGCGAGCAAGACCAAGCACTTCCAGTCTTGAAGGCTCTCAGTAGACTGTGCAGCGAAACATACTACATATCTATATATAGTGAACTTCAGACAGATAGAATATTAAGGTGCATTAGGTAACACATAGAATAACTTTTAGAAGCTAACAGATAGAATTGTTCAGTTTTTTGAAGCCAGCAGATAGAATATTCAGCATACCTCAAATTCACTGCGCTACCTTTTCCCACCCATGACATGTGTTTCTTCAACTTCTCATCCAAACCTATCCAACCAATATTCTAAGTGTTTCCCCAAAAAGATATAGAATAATCACCTAGTGCCCCGGGGGCATTAGGTAATATTCTAAGTGACTGCAGGCCACTATACATATACTGCGAAGCGCACAAAATCCTTTTCGCTCGGGCCTAAAAGTAAAAGCGGTACACTTCTTGATTTGTGCACAGGTGTATGGATGGGTACTACATTCCATGACTTTCTGACACCGCCCCACCATTCATACACCTGCTGCAGTAAGGGAAAGGTTTTCCCTTTGAGAAAAAAGGACAGACCGGATCAAAATGAATCACACTCCCAGTACTGCACACGGTGTGCTGGCTGATCCTCTTCATCAGCATCAGCCCATGTGCTTCTGAAATCCTCAGCTCTTGGAGGAATTGGCTTCTCTCTTCACGGTTCATCTATGTACAAGTCCAGCTGAAACAGCTTGGTTTCCATCTCTTCGATTTTCTTCTCGTCGTTTCCCAGGGCTTTGATGTCAGCCCAACAGTCAGCTTGTGTCTCCACGCTGACCTTCATTCCTTTCTGGTAGGTGTCGTTCTCCTAAAACTTGGTCGCCATGGCCCTTGCCACATAGTCCCAAACCATTCCCAGGAGGATGTCCTTGGTATAGCGCCATAGCCACTTCATCGCGCTCACGACCACGATCCATGTCCAGTCGATGGCCTGTATGCTTTCTCCCCCACGCATGCTGCCTCCGACAGGCTCTCCAGCAGCCTGATACAAGTTTGACAGGAGCACGATCATGCCCACGTGGAGGTTCTTGTCCTTCAGGATCTTCTTCGTTGCCCTCTTCATCTTCTCCTCATGTTCAAGCTCCTTGAACTCATACTCTCCAACTCTATCGCGCGCTGCATTCACTACCTTAATTCAGCATGTAGAGTAGCGCCGGCGCAGTTTAGCTCTGTTGGAATGGCTCCTGTGGTAAGCACTTTGTCCTTCTCCTTTTGCTGGACCCACAAGAGGGATGCGTCTAGGTGACGCACTCGGCCGATTCCTTGCCTCTGCACCATAGCTCTTGCAGCCGAGCTATCTGACCTCACCTTCATTTGACATCCTTCTCCGACCATTTGCGTCCATAGGTGCTTGATCAGGAGGCCGTCAGAACATCCAGCTACCACTGCTACGAATTCTGACTCTCCTGAAGACAATGCCACTCACTTTTGAGTCTTGATCAGGTCGCCGTCGATGAAGATCTGGAAGCTTGTTGCGCTCTTCCTGTCGCGGCGGTTTCCGGCATAGTCGGCATCTGTGATCACCTCGATCAGATGCTCCTCCTTTGCTTCCACTTCATCCCCTTCTCTCGCATCCATCACGGACTGTCCTTTCTGCCTGCTGCCGATGCGCACTCCCAAGCCCATTGTCCCCTGCATGTAGGAGCACACATGGAACGCGCGCTTCCATGCAACCTTGCAAGGGACAGTCAGGTCGTTCTCCTGCCAGGTACATGAGCCGTCCAACCACACTCCTGAACTTTGTGATGTCCTGGCCTTCTAGCTGTGGGGACTCATCCTTCTTGGCAAAGCTTTGGTCCATTGGAGTCTTGCTGTACACGTTTGTCTCTTCTGCCAAACTCTCGTACTGCTTGTAGTCGCACCTGATGTCACAGCAGTCTCTGCAAAGCCTGAATTCCCCTTTCAAGTAATGGAATTTGTCTCCAATCCTGAAAGGGCCTTTCTCCAAAATCCTTTTCGCTCGGGCCTAAAAGTAAAAGCGGTACACTTCTTGATTTGCGCGCTGGTGTATGGATCGGTGCTACATTCCATGACTTTCTGACACCGCCCCACCAATCATACACCTGCTGCAGTAAGGGAAAGGTTTTCCCTTTGAAAAAAAAGGACAGACCGGATCAAAATGAATCACGCTCCCAGTACTGCACACGGTGCGCTGGCTGATCCTCTTCATCAGCATCAGCCCATGTGCTTCTGAAATCCTCAGCTCTTGGAGGGCTTCTCTCTTCACGGACTTGTTTCAGCTCTTCTTGAAGTTCATCTATGTACAAGTCCAGCTGAAACAGCTTGGTTTCCATCTCTTCGATTTTCTTCTCATCGTTTCCCAGGGCTTTGATGTCAGCCCAACAGTCAGCTTGTGTCTCCACGCTGACCTTCATTCCTTTCTGGTAGGTGTCGTTCTCCTGGGACTTGGTCGCCATAGTCCCAAACCATTCCCAGGAGGATGTCCTTGGTATAGTGCCATAGGCACTTCATCGTGCTCAAGGCCCCGAGTACTGCACAGACCACGAATACGATCCATGTCCAGTCGATGGCTGCACGCCTTCTCCCCATGCACGCTGCCGCACAGGCTCTCCAGCAGCCTGATACTAGTTTGACAGGAGCACGATCATGCCCACATGGAGGTTCTTGTCCTTCAGCATCTTCTTCGTTGCCCTCTTCATCTTCTCCTCGTGTTCAAGCTCCTTGAACTCATACTCTCCAACTCTATCGCGCGCTGCATTCACTACCTTAATTCAGCATGTAGAGTAGCGTCGGCGCAGTTTAGCTCTGTTGGAATGGCTCCTGTGGTAAGCACTTTGTCCTTCTCCTTTTGCTGGACCCACAAGAGGGATGCGTCTAGGTGACGCACTCGGCCGATTCCTTGCCTCTGCACCATAGCTCTTGCAGCCGAGCTATCTGACCTCACCTTCATTTGACATCCTTCTCCGACCAGTTGCGTCCATAGGTGCTTGATCAGGAGGCCGTCAGAACATCCCAGCTACCACTGCTACGAATTCTGACTCTCCTGAAGACAATGCCACTCACTCAGGTTGCCGTCGATGAAGATCTGGAAGCTTGCTGAGGTACATGAGCCGTCCAACCACACTCCTGAACTTTGTTATGCCCTGGCCTTCTAGCTGTGGGGACTCATCCTTCTTGGCAAAGCTTTGGTCCATTGCAGTCTTGCTGTACACGTTTGTCTCTTCTGCCAAACTCTCGTACTGCTTGTAGTCGCACCTGATGTCACAGCAGTCTCTGCAAAGCCTGAATTCCCTGTTCAAGTAATGGAATTTGTCTCCAATCCTGAAGGGCCTTTCTCCTCAACTCAACATTCCAGCCCTTCGACTGCAGGTGCTTCACATAATCTCTCAGGCTCTGATCTTTCCCAACCATGAAGACGTCATCTGTGTGGACTGTGATGTAGATCTCCTTGGCCTTCATCAGTAGGGTCGGTTGCATCAGGTCTTGACTCACGCCATGCTCCTTTCCTGTGGACGCAAAGAGCTGGAACCATGATGCTGCCGATCTCTGTCCAGGAAGACATCTCACCAGCCGGTAAATCTTCCCTTCAACTTCCACGAAAGCTCTTTCTTCTTCAGCTTGGTTCGCCATGAGGAAGGCATCCCTTACGTCAAGGGTCACGGCTGAGAACTCCTTGTAGACGTTGAGCATCATGTGTATCAACATCTTGGGCAGCACCATGATCGATGTGGGCGCGAACGTTTGTTCGATGTCCACGCTGGCCTTGAACTGCCTGGCCACTAGTCGGGCTCTCCTGAACCATCCTCCTCTTTCTGCTCTATGCTTCCATGTCTGGACGAACTTGGTCAAGATGACGTAGCCCCCACATTCTGCCACTTCTTCTCTTGTTGACTCCTCCATGGGAGGGATGTTCAGCATCCGCTGTACTTCAACCTTTCGAGCTTCACTGTCGAGCAGTTGGAGGCGTTCCTCAGACGTGATTGGAGGATCCTCATCTTCTTCTCCTCCATATCCTGCAAAAAGCTCCTCGCTGATCTCGTCCGGATGAGGTCTGCTCCCAGTTCTTCATCTCCATGAGCCTCAATTGCTTGGATTCCTGCGTAATGAGGACGATACAGGCGAGATGACTTATTTGGTGATGCGCTTGCCATAGCTTCTCCACCTTCCTCTGCTGTCCTCGCCACTCCTCTGGGTGGTTCCAGGTTTGAGCTCTCCTCAACAGCACTTGTCTCCTCATTGATCTTCTGCCTCTTCTCATCACCTGAGTCCGACGCTTCATCTGTCGTCCTCTTCTCATGGTTTCTCCGGGGCGAAGTTGCGTCATCCAACTTCTTAGCATCTGGACCAGCCTCCTCTGTCTCAAGACTTCTCTTCGCTCTTGGAGTCATCGGAATGACAGCTGGGGTTGCAGGCGCTCCGCCGGCAAAACCTGGTGTAGATGGCTGCGCTTGTAGACCTGGCGCAGGTGTGACCACTCCTGCTGCTACAGCGTCTCGTACTGCCTTCAGCTCTTCTTCTGTTGCCTCAGCTTCCAATGTAGGCTGTCTGTAGCGCTGCGCCGCTCCTGCGTGCTTCATCAGGATTCCTTGTGGGCTATATGCCCACGGCAGGCCTTTGACAATCACCAGATCACTGGCAATGAATGCTTCCTCAGCTGCTAGCCTTCTGGTGGTCCTTGCCTCAAATGCACCTGCGGCTGTCAAGACCACATGGTGATCGTTCCAGCTGTGCTGTCCAACCCACACACCTCGCTCGAAGATATCATTGGCCTCGTACTTGGTGAGCTTCTTGAACATCACAGATTCCCCGAAGAGCGCTAGTTTTCCTCTGTACGCATGGCCTGTTGCCAACTCACAGCTTGTCTTTCCAACCTTCTCCAGGACACGAAACCTGTTGAGCAGGAACGCTGCATATAGCGGAAAGACCAAGGGTACACGCGCATGTTCCCCATGATGTTCACCTTTGCTCTGGTCTCTGCAAAGCTCCGCAAGCAGATTGCAAGTCGTCTCACGTTTTGGACTGCTCTTTCTGCTTGGCCATTCGAGGCGTGTTGATTTGTCCCTGTCGTTCTGGGAGACACAGGAGTCCATGGAGCTGTTCTCGAGGGAGAATCTCACAACTTCCTCTGTGACAGTTTTTTGAAGCTCGCTGTTATTTGTGGGCACTGGCACAACGTACTGCCTTCGTCTCCGAGCCTGCCATCACTAAGCACGTCCCGAATTGGTCAGACCGCTCCTTCACCTTATCCACAAGTCCTTCGTCTCCTCTCACATCCTCACCTGCGAAGGTGTAGAAGAAGTCCAACTGGATGACATTCTTCCCGAGGTCGGCCTTCTCTTCCCTTTGCTCGAACTTGTCCTTCTTCGCTCTTGTCGCCACACATGCTGGGCAGAGTCTGGGTTGTCCCAAGGCTGTAGGCTTTCTCTCCTGCTCTTCAAACAACTTTTGCTGGCAATGGACAGCTTCATCTGGCTCTCGAGGTTCACCTTGAAGGCGATCAAGCGGTCAAGTGGCCTTCGTTTGCTCCCACTGTAAGGTAGCTGTCTCTCCTTGCGTGCCAGTTGAAGTTCCTTCACTGTCATCTTCTCTGCGTAGAGCGTCTCATCCAGCTCTACCTCATCTTTCCTCTCAGCAACCACCATCTTTTCGATGTCTTTTGCATCCATCTGCATCTCTAGTTCATCCTCGTTCTCATACTCATCTTCTGACCAGTCTGTTCTGCCTTGAGCTTCTCTCATCTTCTCCTCAGGCAGTGGACGAACAGGAACCTCTGAGTCTTGCTCCCAGTAGTCTTCCATCTTGGAGGCCGCAAAGAAAGTGATTGTCCTCTGGGGGCCGCCCAAACCGATCTTGCGATAGGCCTGAGATCCTAGCCCCACATGTCTTTAACCAGTGTCATTCTCGACTTCCATGTCTCCTCAATCTGGCCTCGTGGGTCCACAAGGGCCGTGGCCACTGGCCAGCCGGCGCCAGCCCGCCCGCTCCAACTCCTTCACATATCTGCTCAGTGATCCTCTGAGCGCCAACACCACTGCAGGCTTCTCCATCTTTCTCACAGCCTCCTCCTGCTGCTTGTCTTCACTCTCATGGTCTCGACCACATAGATTTTGCTGCAAATTCCGTTCATCGCTGGTCGGAAGCACAACGCTTCTTTGCGCCGCAGGGCCAGACTGCCCCCTTCATTCTCGATGCACCAGCCTTTCCTGAGGAGTCGTCCAGCACATTGGATTCTTCACATTCCCAAGAACGAACTCCTCCACCATCTCTACATTCATCTGTCGTGCGCAGCCTTGCTTTTGTAACCCCATCATGGGCTTTGGTTTTCCCTGCACGTCCACCATCTTAAGACTCAGCGCCTGGCGGCCATTGTCCCACGTTCCCATAGGACTTGGGCAGGACGGAGATGTCCGCCCCACTGTCAAGTGCCAGCAGGCACTGCTCGATATCACTCTGGTCCATCCTCACCATCTGGACCAGCTGCTCTTGAGCTTCGTCTTGCAAGTCCGCGCCACAACGCTAATGCCCTCCGGCATGTCCACCACGGGCTCAATGCAGTCCTCGAACTCACTCTCGCAGCTTTCCATCTCAACATCACTGTCATTCTCCACTTCGACCATGCCCACACGCCATGGATACGCATGATCTTCTGATCCTGAACCACTTCCAGTCAAATCGAAGATCTCGAGGCTGTGGGAATCTGGTGAGGTCTGCAATCTCACCATCTTGACGGAGGATGTTGTCGTCACTGTAGGTGGTCCCTGTTCACCTGTCGACGAAGAGGCTCCTCCACTTGTCTCCTCAACTGGCGCCACTCTCTTGCTGCTCCAGCAATGCTTGGCATAGCGCCCAACCTTTCCACAGTTGTGGCATGCTCCAGTGACTTTTCCTGCCTTTCCTTTCTCTTGACTCTTTCCTTTCTTTCCAAATCCTCCTTTCTCCCACGAGCTCTTTCCTTTGTCACCGCTCTTCCATGCGCTCTTTCCCTCTGATTTGCCTTTTCCTTTCTCCTTCCCTTTAGGCTTTCCCTTGTCCTTTGACTTGCGCTTACCGCCTTTCTTGCCTTTGTCACCTCGAATGTAGTCCACCTCCATGCGAACTGTCCATTCCCAACCTGGTGGGCAGACTCAAGCTGTTCGAGCTGTCCCATCTTGTTGCCAGGCCCCCTAGCTCCATCACCTTATTCTTCAATTGCTCATAGGTGGTTGAATCCATGATCCAAAGCTGCAGATGGGCTCTCAGATGCGCTGGTACAGCTTGAAGGATGGAGGCCACTTTGGCGTCATCGGCGCAGTCATGCCCTGAAATCCTCTCATACTCATTGACAAAGTTGCTCGGATATGGACTTTCCTTCTGCGAATTGCACCCGAGACAACTGGGTCAACAGAGCCAAAGGCCGGGCTCTTGTGACCGGCTGCATCTCTCGTAGGAGCCGCTGCCAGGCCTCGTATCCGTTCTCCTGCTTCATGTGCCTGATCAGCTTCAGCGGTCGGTTCCTGAGGTAGGAGCAAGCTGTACAGGCGAATGGAGGCATCAAGCTCGTAGCTGCCGTTCAGGTTCTCCTCCACCAGCCTCATGCTATGAGCCATGCCTGGGCCGATGCCTTTCACATAGTTCTCAAAGGAGAATTTCCAATCACTCCATTGTTTCAGCTCATTGTCCCTGGTGTCAGGCTTGAAGATGTCTGGAGTTTTCAGGTGGCGAGACCAAGATGTTGAGCTTTGGCTCACACTCAATCTCTCCAAAGCTTGTGAAATCTTCTGTAAGCTCTCTTCGGCCATTGCAGCCAAGTAGGAAATGTAGGGCCTGTACGTCCTCGTGGTCAAGGTGGGTGTCTTTTCTGAGTGGTTGGGCTCAAAGTCAAAGTAGTCCAGAAATTGGGTGAAGCCCCAATTGGCCACTAGGTCACTGATGACCTCCTTGTCGGTGTTGTCCCTCAGCTTCTCGATCTTATCGATGAGCTTCCAGCCAGCTGGGACCAAGACAACCAGCTGCTTCTGCTCCCTGGATCGCTTCTTCCTCCTTTTGTCCTTCTCTCTGACCGTCAGGGTGGCCTTCACCACACGGTCGCTGCGTGCCCACTTTAGCTTCCCCACGCGTTCACTGGTCTCCACCAGGATGGTGTGGAGGTACCTGACCTTCCACTTGCCAGTCTCGTGCACCACGTTGGGGCTTTGGTAGTAGCAGATCTCCTGGATGGAGGGACCGCCGGCTCCACCTGCTATCCCGGCCAGGAGCAAGAGCTCAACCAGCCAGAATCCCACCGTAGTCGATCGTGCCGAAGGTGACCGGGATCTCGACCTGATGCTTCGACCAGGAATCGTGGTGCCTATGGCGTGGGGTAGGGAGCCGGGCACTTTACGACCCGGCTCCGCTACCATGCGAAGCGCACAAAATGCTTTTCGCTCGGGCCTAAAGTAAAAGCGGTACGCGTCTTGATTTGTGCACAGGTGTATGGATGGGTGCTACATTCCATGACTTTCTGACATATACTGTATATGAGGGTATGACATGCTTCTGCACAGCGAGCTTTGGGTTCAATTGTGTGGGAGAGGCAGCATGACAGTGAAAAGGGCAAATAGACCACACAAGGACAAGGGTGCCATGAATCCTATGTCTTTTTCAAATGTTTCTTTACATGATTCCACCCACCCCACATTACCGGCATACGGCCTCGCTTCAAACTTTTTGGCTAGCGTCTTCAAAGAGGAACTGGCCTGGGAACCATTCCCTAACACGTCCGAGCATACTGAGAGCAAAAGAGCATTCACGCTGGTCGGCAATGGCTTCGTTCCCGCACAATCAATTCAAAATCGCATCTGCAAAGCATGTGACAACGTCCTGCGAGAAGCCATATTGCAAGTGGACCATGGTCAAAAAGTACACAAAAAGCGATACACTTGCTCATGTCGAGTTGAAGCGTGTTATTGGATAGGACAAGAGCCTGCCAAAGCCTAGTCCAAAAGTAGCTGGAGGAGCTTGAATGAAGATCAAAAACCCATAGAAACCATGATTTGCAGGTCCAATAACTTTCAAACACTCTCAACTTGCACCAGTCACTCCATAAGTCGCCTAGTGGCCCCGGTGCCACCATCCTGGCTGGCTCCCCGCTCCAGGTCATCCAGGATCTCCAAGAGTTCGGAGACCACAGCAACTTTAGTCTCCGCTGCCAAGTTTCGGTTAACCTTGGCAGGTCTCCGGTCAACCTTTTGGCATGAAGACTTGGGTCTGTGGGTGACATGCCCACAAGTTGCAGGTGTTCGTAGAGGCCTTTGATGAGACCTGGGAAAACAGCGGGTCTACAAGTCCAGTGAAAAATGCAGTTTGCAGATGTTTGCAGCACATGTGGGCTAGAGCTTCACAATTCCACCAGGAGAGCAGGTATCACTTGTCCTACACTTGTCCCCACACCAAAATACTGCAAGAGCGATCTGTTCACATGATCTTGTCAAACAGGCAAAACACTGAGCTAGTCGAAGAGCAGGTTTGTAAACCCAGAACTGATTCAGCAGTTCAGGATGCCAAGTTCCAGACCTCTTGCAGCCGGTAATATTTGGTGAAAAGTTCACCCATGGTGTCCTGGATGCGATGAATAAAATGTTATATATATAGTTTATTGCAGTTGTGCGTTGGAGTGTCAAAGTTTTTTTACATAGGTTCAAGGCTTTTACAAAGTCCAAATTGAAAGAAATTTCATACGCTTCGTGTCCACTCAGAAAGCAACGCATTCCATCTACCTCAGGCCTGGTCCTCTGCACGCCGCAGGCATCGCGCCCGCGGTGAAGGCACTCGGCCGCGCAGTGTGAAGAATGCCAAGCATTGTTGCCAGGAAACGAAGAGAATCGCCACGAGAACTGCGCACGGTGAGGCCAAGGGGATCAGTCTCGTGTACAGACAAAAACGCACATGTAGGGTGGCGGTAGTGGCACTGGTCCTGGTCGTGGTGATGGTGGTGGCATTCATAGTGTAATGGTGGTAGTAGTAGTAGTAGTAGTAGTCGTCGTAGTAGTAGTAGAAGTAGTAGTAGTCGTAGTCGTAGTAGTAGTAGTCGTAGTCGTAGTCGTAGTCGTAGTAGTAGTAGTAGTAGCAGTAGTAGTAGTAGCAGCAGCAGGAGTAGTAGTAGTAGTAGAAGTAGTAGAAGCAGCAGTAACAGTACAGTAACGGTAACAGTAACGGTACCAGTAGTCATCGCCGTTGCAGCAGCAGCAGCAGCAGCAGGAGTAGTAGTAGTAGTAGTAGTAGAAGAACAACAACAACAAGAAACAGTAGTAGCAGCCGCCGCCAGTAATTAATAGCCGTCGCTGCCAGTAGTAGCCATCGTCATCGTCATCATCATAATAGTGCTAGTGGCAGTGGTATTGGCAGCAGTAAAAGTAGAAGCAGAAGCAGCAGATATCGGGCCAATTCAAGACACACCATGTGCATTCACTGGCCAACTGTTTTTGCACCAATCGGTGTGTCCCGCCGGGCCTGCGCCTGAAACCCGAATGCTTGGCCGTGTTGTACGTCGCATGGCGCTTGAGGAACGACGTGTCCGCATCAAGTGTGATGTGGAGGAATTATGTGCGTGCGTCGATTGATCCAGAACACAAATAAAGACATGTTTCCAACATATGGGTCTAGAGTCTAGAATGGACTTAAAGACCATGGTTACTGTACTGGGTGGGAACCCACAGGGTATTGAAAGAGACCTTGTGGTCTTTGAAATATGCTTGCCCGAGTACATGGAACAATCAGCGCGACTTTAAGGCTTGTTATTTCATCCGTATGTTCAATGTTCATGACGCCACAGTAGGAGACATTTGCAGAGCTATTTCAGCCTCAGGGCACCAGCAGGAGACATATGATGCACGGGACCAGCGTGCCTACCGGCAGTGCAAAGGAGCTCTGTGACAGTATTTTCAATCGGACCCTGGTTGAGAACACGATCTTTCAGGGTTATAGTACGATCAGCGGTTGGAAGTGTGAAGTCTACAGGAAGAATTTTCTTCAGCTAACCAATCTTGTTCTTTAGTTACTGTGTATGATTAGAACTATATATATATATAAAAGGCTTCCAACCTCTCAGAATTGCAAGAGATGAAGGCAAGTGGTTCGCTTGACACATGTTTGTTCAAAGCATAGCCATTGACGTGGCGAGCATTTGGGACCAACTGAGTGAGAGAGCGAGAGCGAGAGCGAGAGGGAGATGGAGAGGGAGAGTAGAGAGAGAGAGAGAGTAAGTGAGTGAGAGTGAGAGAGTGAGGGTGAGAGAGTGAGAGAGTGAGAGAGTGGCAGGTGGAGTGGAGTGGAGTAACCGAGGAAAGTGAGATCTTGGTGTTTACCACAGCTTTGTTTTCTGTCAGCATGGAAGCTCAGCCAATAGGAGGAGCAACAGCACAGCCAATAGGGGTACAAAGGGGGTGTTACAAGTACAACAGGACGACAGCTTCAAAGAGCAATGTCTACAGCAACTTCAACGATCCCACTTAGAAGAGATGATGATCCTGCATGACAATGATCCTTATTCTCTTTGAAATACCTCAAGGCTTGCGTCTAGCGCTCGCGCTTTCTATGGCCGATTGTGCTGTACAACGTAGGTCTGTCCGGCCATCGTGGCACGCATCCCGGACTCAGCGCTACCTGAAATTCTGTCAACACCTGCCAGGAACGGTCCTGCGGTGCAACTCAGAGAGCAACGACACTTGAACCCCGGAATACTTGAGTCCTATTGAACTGAGAAATTGAATGAATGGCCACCAACCTAGCAGCGATGGCCTCCAACCTAATAGCGATGGCCTCCAACTTAGAAATTGAATGAAACGGAGCCATATTATCCAAGATGTCAAGAATCAAAAACCAGGTCTCGCTGTACTCCGCAAGTGTCGGTCGCGGTTTCGGCCACGCACTTTGCCGACCAAAGGTGAATCGAGTGGTACCGATTCGGGTCGAAAAGGCAGATAAGTCGTGAAAATCTTGTAAATATGGATCTGTTCTCACAATGTGTGCCGCCACCTGGAGCGGCCTTAGTCAAATCCAAAAAGTTGATTCGACCTGATGTTACATTCGACATGTGTCTTCAAAATCACACCGAGGGCCCTGCCCAGCTCAATATGGAAGTGGGCCAGTGCAAAACAAGCCTGCCAGCCGTCAACGCTAATCTAGTGGCTTGCAGCAACTACGGAAGCTTGATGAAGCTTGTCAAGACCTGCACCTCGTGCAGAAAGCCAAACCGTAGTCTTGGAGGAATCATACAGCTGTCCTCTAAACTGCAGTAGCCTTGGCCCTAGCGCCACACACTTCCCCCACAAACAACTCATGTCTGGGCACTGTGATCGCTCGACCATGCTCGGAGATTCGTATGCTGTTGCTGTTTTGTTGGTCCTTTACTCACTTCAAGGGGTCTTTCCATGCCCATCCCACGGCGGTGCACTTCAAACTTCAAACCATATCTTTCGTTTGAAAGGAATTGCAAGCAAGCCCGCAAGCCCGTCCCTTCATGAAATCATTCCTGCTGGCCTTTGCACATAGGCCGCACGGACTTAGACGAAAGGTCCAAGCAATCATATGGATTGGTCCTTGGTGCTGGATGTTTGGGGACAAGATGGAAGCTCCCCGTGATTTGAGGCATTGAAATGGCGGGTGAGAAAAGAAAGACACCTGAAGAGGCAATGAGGGAAAGGGTAATGTGATGTCTCTTCCTGCAAGGTAGAATGAAGTCAGCCCTGAACCACCAGCAAATGACCAGGAAGTGGTAGGGAGTCTATTGATCCCAGTGTCCTAGATCCGAGAGCAGAGATAATCATCCATGTATTAGTTATGAGTTATGAGTTATGAGTTATGAGTCATTGTCATTGTTTGCCCTGCTCAAGAATGTTCTCGTTCTTCAATACCCTTCCCTAAGTCTGCACAGCGCCACCTTTCAGTGGAAACCAACTCCCTTCCACTGAGGACCAGGCTTCAATGACAGGCAAACCTTTGTGAAGCCTAGGTTCTTCAGAATGGTCAGCCAAGGATGACCCGGACAGACTGGGGGCTGTGGCAGCAGGATCATACTCTCGAATGGGGATCTCATAAATCTTTTGCGCCTGCAGCTTGAGAGGCTTCAGGCAGTTGGGTTGTTCCTGATGGACTGTCATGCTAGGAAGCATCTTTGGCATCCAAGTTCGCTGCTTACAGCAGCGAGATCATGTAAGGTAATGTCCAGAGTCCAGAATATATATATATATATTATTATGTGACCTTCACAGCATGGAGTCCTCCGCTGCCATTGCACAGTCCAATCTTGCCGATCAAGCTCCCCTGCATAGCTATTGAATCCGGTGAACATTTAGACTGAAGGTCTGGACCGGCGAAGTTTCGAAACCTGGGTTCCGACTTTGGAAACTCTGGTTTACATCAATCTTGCGACTTTTGAGTGAACAGGCTCTTGACAACACCTGCTTCTTCTGACGGATTGTCTGGGGCGCCATGGCACTGGCATCCCAGCCCTCATGCCGCCCATGCCTAACATGGCCATGTCATGCAAGGTCGACCATGGGAGCGAAAAAGCTCCTAGTAGCATCCTTGTTCCTAGTAGTAAGGCCAGGAGCCCCTAGTAGCGTCCTTGTTCCTAGTAGCGATGCCCTTTGCTCCTAGTAGCTTCCTTCGTGAATCGTGAATCTTCAGAGCTGTGCTGCAACAAATTGAGATGGAACGGTCCTATTTCACACTCACTTCGGGCCTTGGGTGCCACCCTGCTCCTCAGTCCGCAAGGAAAAAATGTGAAACGAATTGAAATGTGTTTGTGTTCAATCAATGAAACAGGGGGCTTTGGGTGTCTTTTTGTTGTTCCTTTTTTGTTGTACTGTAATTTATGTTTGGACCTTCAGTTTCTTTTGCTTGAATTAGTGTCTGAAGTCGAGGCACTCACCTCTGACACCCTCTGAAAAGGCCAAATTCTGAAATCTTGGAAGGTGGAGCTGGTCGATCCCTTTACCATCTTCTCATGCAGCTATTGGTTTTGTTGGCAAATCATTCTGTTTGTCAAAAACCGTGTTGCTCCAGCTCATCGAAGCCAAGTCACGTCCAAGCTCCTGGGGCCGCGCCAAATGCACCGTACTGCCTTGGGGAGATTGGAGCGTTCAATGCCGAAAGACAAACATTGCAAAAGTTTCTAAAGGCCTTTGAGCTACAGTACCAACTCCAAAAACAAGGCATTGATGAAGAATGGGCCCTGTGTGGTATGCGCATTTGGTTTGAAAGAGCCACTTCCAAAGTGGCCATAGCAGGTCTTTTCGTGATTTTGGGGAGGTATCTTTGAACCTTCACTGCGGTTTTGTATTTGCAGCACCAGTAAGAATGATGTGTGGGTTGCCAAAGTCACAGGGGAGAAGAAGTTCACTCCACCAATCCGACATCTGCTTGGGTCTCTCGAGCACATAGCATTTGGAGCTAAAACTGTCTGAAACCCGTGTGCCGGCAACTATTGCCTAGTTGGCAAAATTCTGCCGTTGAGGCCGTTGAGGCCTTTAACAAGCTGAAGCTTGCTTGCTGTGGTTGACCTCTGTGAAGGGAACTATTCAAGACGCACAGAGTCCACATAGCCAGAACACTGCCTGACGGGATGTAGGCACAAGACACTAGAAACACTGACAGGAGGTCGGATGAATAGTAAAGTGACGACCACAAGGGCAACTTGGCCCTTTCGTCCCATGGCTCTCGGTCAATGATAACAGTGCTGGAAACAAAGTCGGATAGAGGATCAGTTGGCCGACTTAAGGAAGAAATCCAAAACCCAATGATCAATTGCAGAAAAGTTAGAAAAATACAGCTCAAATGCAACAAGAAAACAAGACACGAAGAAAAACAAAGTTTGGTAGTGCGCTGCATGTGACTGCAAACAGTTTGCATGAAGCATCTGCAAATTACAGCCCCAGCCCACGCCACCCAACATTGCTGCAGCCCCTGAAGCCGATGCTCTTCCGGAGGCCATGTGCACCGTGCAGAGCCCCCGGCTAGTGTCATTGGCAAACACAAGAACAAAATGCTCATGACTCGCGCTTCTCCGGGCTCATGGCTCCAGGATCTTCAGCCCCTGCGGAATGTCATCGTCTTGGACGAAGACCTGCCACACACAGAAGGAGGCTTGAAAAAGGCTAGCGGTGACAACAATTTTGCACATTCCAAGGGTCTCGACTGGTTGATCGACTGTAGGCCATACGGAACCTCTGTCCACTGTAGCATTTTTTGTGCTTTCCCAACCCCACAACCTCCTGGCGGTCATGACAGCAATCGTCCTCCTGTTGGGGCTGTTGGAACAAAAAACCACCAAGGACCAAAGGGCATCTGTGTGATTCTGTGTGCATAAATGCTGAGGAGTGTCAAAGGTACTTTGTGGGTTTTGGATGAATGCAAGCATACCCTGCAAATATCAGGTACCTATTCTCAAATGCAAACAACTGCTCAGGCAATCATGACAAGAAGTGAGTGATTGGACTCCTGGATCCTGGCGAAATCAACTTGGTTCGACGTTCGATTATCCAATTTGACTCGCACAAATCACTAGCGTAGTGCGCTTGCCAATCTCGCGCTCTTCACCCCTTGCATCTTCTTGGATTCAGTCTTATCATGGTTCTGAAGCGAGTTTCATCGTGAGCGGCCCGATCAAACCAAGGGGCAAAAAGGATATTCCCTTGTTGGAAATGACGAGAGAAATGATAAGCAAAAGAGTGTCACGAAAATCCACTGTCTGTGAGGTTGGAGGCCATCCCGATTAGGTTGGAGGCCATCGCTACTAGGTGGAGGCCATCGCTAGTGGGTTGGAGGCCATCCGCGGAGGCTTGTAGAGAAGAATGTAAAGAAACTGTATTTGACCGTTTCGCCTAGTGGAACAAGAAGCTAGTAGAAACAAGTGCCACGCTAGTAGTAACAAGTGCCTTACTAGTAGTAACAAGAAGCTACTAGGGGCTCCTGGCATCGCTACTAGGAGCAGTGTTCGCTACTAGGGGCTCCCAATCGTTGCGGTCCTCCGTGGACTCGGACTCGTCAAGTTCAGTGCATTCGACCGTCTGAGCAGGTGAGCGCTGGCTGTGACGGTGCCAACTAACCTCCCACAACCGATCACCTCAAACCCCTAGCCCCCTAGTAGTGTTCTTGCTCCTAGTAGTAAGGCCAGGAGCCCCTAGTAGCGTTCTTGCTCCTAGTAGTAAGGCCAGGAGCCCCTAGTAGCGTTCTTGCTCCTAGTAGGAAGGCCAGGAGCCCCTAGTAGCGTTCTTGCTCCTAGGAGGAAGGCCAGGAGCCCCTAGTAGCGTTCTTGCTCCTAGTAGTAAGGCCAGGAGCCCCCAGTAGCGTTCTTGCTCCTAGTAGTAAGGGAGCCCCTAGTAGCGTTCTTTCTTCTTGTCTTCTTTTCTTTCCTGTTTTCAGCATTAGTTCCCCCCCTTTTTTTCTTCCGTTCGCTGCTAACTCCAACATCAACATGGACATGTGTTGGCCTGCTCATCCCGCAAGCTCTTGCTTCTAACTCCAACAAGAACCCATGGCTTTTGAACAATTGTCCACCCATCCAGATTTGTCGAGTCATTGGCTATTGCCCGCAGCCAATTTTTGAACTCATCCACTTCCCCCACTGCTCGCGGGAGTAGTCCCTGAAGTGGTTATAAATAAGCAAATTGGGTGTTCTCATCCTATCAGTCCTACCAGTTGCGAGGGCCCTGCCAAGACAAGTCATCACTAACCTCTTCATCCGGCATTCTTGTCGGTTGGATTCTCATACAAGAATTGAAATTACTTTGAACCCATCTACAGTGAACCTGTTGTTTGGAGAGAATCCTCCAAGAATACATTCCCGCTAATGCAAAGGGCATGTCTCAATATCAGGACGGGCGGAGACGCAAATTCAACGATGACTGGCCCTTCTGTAAGAGACGACCGCGTGGCTTGGATACACATGCCTTGACAAGCCCCGACAAACCTGGCCTTATGAAGAGGGTATGTCACGCGTTGCAGGAGGAATGAGCACGCAGACCTCATGCGCTTCACACAGTCGCAAGATGTCGCAAGCCTATGCTATGGATGATTTCCCAACCACCCTTGTAAGGTGTTTCTGCTCAAGCATATCATGTCATGTTCATATTTGATAACCGTGCCACGAAGGCGCTATGCGAGCAGGAAACGAGATCAAATGTCTATTTGTCCGTAGGCCCGAGCTACCCAAGCAAGAAACAATTGTCTTTTGTGGAGTTTGTATCCAGGTCCATTTAGGCGTGGTGACCGTGCGAAGAAGCAAGACTCTTGCGTCCGGGGGCCTCTAACAAATCGCGCCTCACGGCAACAATTCCTGGCCCACCCTCTCTCGCTCGTCTGGCCACCTCTTGCAGTAAAGGAAAACTGTATACTTCATTGGAAGGAGAAGCAGTTCCCAACTAGGAACAAGAAGCTACTAGGGGCTCCTGGCATCGCTACTAGGAGCAAGGACGCTACTAGGGGCTCCTGGCCTTACTAGAAACAAGAAGCTAGGAGGGGCTCCCAATCGTATCGATCTCCAAACGGCTGCTCCCGTCAACCAGGACGCCTTGTCCCCGCGGCCCTCCGAAACAAGGGGCGTCTGCAGGGACCAACCGGCGAAAACACAGGCGACCACAAGGGCGACCTTGACCCAGGGACGGCACAAACCAGGGCGACCTTGACCCACCTATCTTGACAATCAATGCACTGCGGAGTCAAGCAGAGTTCTACTAAGAAAAGGAGGCTTCCGCCATCTGAATTTACTGAGCCGCTCGCACCACTGTCTGTTGCTTTCTCTCGATTTCAATACCAGCTGAGAAAGCTCGACATGCAAAACACATCAGCTAACCTGATTGAAAGACCAAGCATCACTCAAGCCCAGACTGCCCAGGCCTGCATCAAGTCTTGCATTGCAATCAGCATCCTCGGCAAAGTCAATCGAAAAGCGCAGTGAAGCAGAACATAGGAAGGACGGGATAGTTCTTGGAAAATTCGAAAAAGCACAGACACGAACCCATGCGAACAAAAAAGCATGCACCTCCTTTCGCGTTTGTGTGCCTTCAATGCAGACTCCAAAGCGCTTCTGAAACGTTCAGCTGCTTAGGTACCAAAACTTGGCAACAGGCAATGACAAAAGAAATTAACAAAGACAGGAAAGTAAGAAAGTAATGAGACCCCTGAGCCTCATTAAATTAACCCTTACTTTACTATGTTCTCTGGGCAAATGTGGGCATCAATGCGAGGACCTCCAAACTACCTTTGAACACTTTTTGAACACTTTATTGTATTTGGGAAACAAACAACAAACACTGATGTCGCGTCCAAAAACTCCTGCGAACGATGGTAGCACAACTATCCGTTATGGAACCAAACGAGTTTCTTGCCAGTGTTGTTAGTTGAGAGATCTGGGAGGCCATCGCTCTTAGGTTGGAGGCCGTCGCTATTAGGTCGGCGTCGATCGCTATTGGAAGTGTTTTCTGAGTTCAGAGATCAGGCCGCATCTGCTCCAGCTGTTCGGTGTTAAAGCGGTTCTTGCAGCCCGTCAAATGAGCCAAGGATCATTGGACTTGTCATGAAGGAAATTCTGCGAAGAGCGACTCCTCAAAGGATAACCTGTCAGGGCCAAAGCCACTTGGAGAGTAAATCTGATAATACATGTGTCAATCTGTAATTGGAATCAAATGAAAGACGGGGAACCCGATGATTCACAGTTCATGTCCCAGCTTTGGAGGCGCAGCTTCACTGCAGGAAGATATAAGGTTGCATCTTCACTTGTCCTTCAAAAAATGCGCATGAATGATGGTGAATTTTCCCTGTACCTTCTTTGTGTGAAAGTAAAGCCAGCCCCAAGAAATGAGAACACTCAGACTGCACACTCGCTTGCATCCTGTCCGACGGCATACACAAATGGGTCTGGCAGTGCACTACATCCGATGGTTTCAAGATCTGGAGGAACAAGGACGCTACTAGGGGCTCCTGGCCTTACTACTAGGAACAAGAATGCTACTAGGAACAAAGGGCATCGCTACTAGGAGCAAGGACGCTATTAAGGGCTCCTGGCATCGCTACTAGGAGCATTCTTACTATTAGAAACCAGAGCAATTTCAACCGAGAGTGCAGGTTCCATAGAGCCAGTTGGTTGTTGGGTCTTGATTGGCGTTCTCAAGCTCCTAGAATCCTCTCTACAGTCTTGTTGGTCGCCCCCAAAATGCCGTAGACCAAAAAGGATAACGTCTGTTCAGCTGACCCCAGCAAACCCGCGCAGCACCCATCAAGCCTGAAGGAGAATGAAGCGGCTAACAGTCGGCTCAGCCTGGGCGCATTGCCAATTTATCGTCTTAGCCTACTTGGCATACACCCCCAAATCGTCACCCACTCATCGAATCAAAGAGATATAGAGGATGCCATTCCTCGAAAGATTTCAAGATTTGAATCTTCAAATACTTCGTGCATAACTTGGTCGCACCTGCTCGCTGCTCGCACATCAATTTGAAACCATTCTGCAACTCCAACTTGCTCTGAGTAAGGCACGAGGTGCTGAGGAGTGTTAGCACAGAATAGGAGTACGTAAATTGGGCTCAACGGAGAACAGAGCCTCAAAATGGCTGCGATCATGCATGGCCCAACTCACTTGCTCGCATGACCAATGCTGGCCCAAAACCTGGTGCAGTCGTACACCACACCAGGTACTGACTGTGTGGGATGGCCTCCAAAAAAATAGAACGATACTTGTCCACCCAGTAGGCCACATTTGGAGATGAATGTGATGATTCTGATTTGACTGCTGGAGTTGATTTGAATTTGCAGCCACGACCCTAGCAGAGAAATGCTTCAGGTTCAACAAAACATAATGAACAAAATTCCTTGCAAGAATGGGAAAAAAATCAAGGAGACTGTCTGAATGTGAACCATAGCATCTTGACTCATGGTTCCTGGAACCCCGACACCAGCCACATCATATTCCATTATATAAGTGGTCGGTCAGTTCTTTGAAAAGAACCTTTTTATGGGTAAGGAAACTAGACATCTTTTTGCTGGATGCAATCTCAGCAGACTCGACCTGTACATTCAGAGAGACCTTTTCACTCGCTGTCGCTGAAAAAGAGGTCCCCAGCACTGACCCCACTGGGCCGCTTGGGGCCCTTCGGAGCCACATCCTCGCAACATTCAGCACTGCACTCTGACACATGCAAACATGGATCAATACTTGAGTTGATTCTTGAAATTGAGTTGGCAAAGCATGATTTCAAGGGCAACGATGATTCATTGAAGAGCAAAAACCTGAAGTCTTGCAGTCTTCCAGCTCTCCTCCAGGAATTTGTTTACTTATTTGTTTTTGGGGGTAGGGGTAAGCCGCGGAGAGGTAGCCGCGGAGAGGTAGGAATATTGAGTAGTCCCTAGGGCGATCTGACGCAGAAGAGCTCATGTTTTTTCGAGGAAGCCCCCCTGCCTGAGGGCAGACGCGGTTCTCTTGAAGAACCCCTCGCACTATTGATTTGGTTCCTAGATTTTTTTTGGATAACTTACCTTAAGTATACTTAAATGCCCACGCAAGCCCCCCCGCCTCCTTTGGGATGGGTACAGCGACTGGATCGACTTCCTGGCGTCGGACAAGTCACATCACTCATCACTCATCGAAGGATGGAAAGTTCATCCGTTTATTGGGAAGTTTCTACATGTTCGCGAACAGGTGAAAGTTTTGGACCCACTTCAACAGCGATCCTGGCTCAAGTGTTCCGCGAAGACTTGCGACATGGCCATGTCACGCATCAGCAACACCCTAGTTGGATTTGATGCGTGCAATCGGTGCCCAGTTCACAAAACTTAAAGCCGTGAATATGTATCAGCCGGCACTACTATCACAATTTCAGCCCAAAAATTGCGCCCAAATATCTCGTTCCTTAAGATAAAGTCTACGGCCCTTTCAGTTTCTTGTGGGCCCCGCGCGGGCCAACTTTACCCGGAAATTCATATGTATGGTTTGAGAGGTGCCGATAAAGAACCGAAGCGAACCCAGGAGATTTGAAGTGCAACAACCAGCAGGTATAGGCATGAGTCAAGCGCAGCAAAAATCAAAACATTTCAAGAGACCCTGGCAACGTGGCAAACGACGATAGCAATTCATGCCCCTGTCAAAGGCACGCACGCGAGAACCACCAGTTGGTTGATACATGATGGTAGTATGACGGTAGCAACAGTGAGTTGAAAACTAATGCGAGCGCATTTCCACGCTCAAAGGATGTAATTTCCGCACCTGCCAGGCGCTAGGTTTATCACAGCTGTCAACTCCGCGTCCTCCTCCTTCTCCGCCTCCTCCTCCTTCCTTAGCGGCGAGCTCCAGGGTGCTGGACCTGAACCATGAATGCTAGATACCAGTGGGCACCACCGGACCTGAACCCGCTCCAGGTTGCACCGGACCAAGTAGAATCCAGAAAGAGCGCCGCAAGAGATGCCCTGTGGGTTACCAGAATCCACGCCCATAAGAATTGCAAAAAAATGCCAAATAGACTGTCAAAATATATGCCAAATCGAATGCAAGCATATGCCAGATAGAATGCCAGAATGGAATGCCAGAATGTATGCCAGAAAGGAATGCGACGGTGTCACTCGAAGTAAAATATACAATTTCTTGTTGTTACTGGGTAGGTCCTTCTAGGGTTTTGACACGTATGTGTTTGTGCAAGTGTACAGTCTCACGCTTTCCTCTTTGTTTCGGTTTTGCTGAGTAGCTGCCTTTGGCGTTTTGGCCTCTATGTAAATGTACAAGAGTAGCTTGACACTTAAGAATGCAGAAAAGTAATAAGAACCTGCAAGACTAAAACTCGGCACCGGGAGGCATCCCAAGCTGTTGGTCAAGGGTAAGTTCTTGCAAATCTGATACTGTATGTTTTTCTTACGATTTACATGCAAAGCACTTCGGACTTTTGTTGGGATGAAATCGTCTATTGAACATTGAAGAATGGAAGAATGGCATCGGGATGGGTGGGCAAGGTGAGTTTAACCCGCAACCGTTTCTGCATCGCAAGAATCAAATAAAAGGGCTTAATTGGCCACATGTGTAACATACTCAGCTAGTTCGAGCCAGATGAAATCCAAACATGACATCAAATCAGCTGAACCATCCGTTGCATCAGCATAATCAGCGTGGAGCTCCTGAGAGTCCGGGTCGAAAAGACTGTGGCTGGGCCCAGACACACTGGGCATCGCAGCCTGATCAGGATAAAAGAAATGGAGGTGCACAATGTGAGCAACCAGGAATCTCCAATCCTGATGGCTTCTGCCACAAACCTAAAAGCTGTAGGTGTTGATGACTAATTGAAATTTGTCGGTGGCAAATCTGCCAAGCAAATGACATCCGAAAAAACAAAAATGCTATTTCATTGGGTTCTTGTCAAAGCGGCCTCGCCTCCAGCGGCTTGGATTCGCCTGGATTTGTCAGCTCTTGAAGTGGCAAAGCATGAAATACACGAATCCACTTGGACAATGTCGTGTTCACTTCATCAAAACACTGGGTCTCTTGCAGTACTCCTTGCCCTCTACAGAACAACTTATACGGTTAAAATGAAGCAGCTAATGCAAGGAAGTGGCCAAGGCCAGGAAGTGGTGCCATCTAGATTCCAGGTTCACTGGCAAACCTCCACCAATCCTGTAGACCCTTCTGTGAACACCTGGGCATGTCTGCAGATTCTTTTCCGCCCGCATTCGGTTCTCCGCAGCCACAGCATGCCAAGTTGGCCTTCACCTCAGCACTCTAACATGAACCATGTGGATCGACATGCTGCCGTGAACCATCTGGAGCTAAATTCGCGCACATCTCTAGACTCCGAAGGATCCTTGTGATTCAGGCCAAGTAGTGGGCTCTCTTCGATTGCGGTGTACCTTCAAGTCCGCCTGAGATATACAACTCCTCCAAGCCACTTCTTTCCTTTGAAGTTCTTGGAACCACCCGCTGGTGCACCTTCAGTGCTTCGCTGGAGCGTGCCAGGACCGGTCGTTTCTTGCATGGTAAAACTGGGTGATCCAAAACTGTCGTGTCTTTGTTTCAGTCCTTGAAGACTTGAGAGGTAATCGAAACCAAACAAATCACATCAAAACAGTCTAGGCCTCCGCCCTTTGGCAGCTTCTGGCTCTTGGCCTCCTTGCCCTTCTGCACCGCAGGCTTGTTGCCTGCAGCGTGAGCCGGTCACAGGTCAAATTACCAGCCAAACTCCAAGACTCTTGGGAGAACTGGGGGAACCAAGAAATGCATGGGAGGCCTTCACATAAACAAGCCCTGGCATACCTCCCAAGAATCATCTCCCCTATAGGCCATCTGCCTGTAGTCTTCTTCTTCTCCGCCATCTGCTTGGCCTTCGCTTCTTTGGCCGCCTGCTCGCGGGCCTGTCGCAGCTGCGGCCGTTGAGCCTTCTTCTGCTTCAGGTCATCCAAGGACATGCCTCGTTCCATGTTCGTGACAGGACGAGCCGCACTATGTGACGATCAGAAACTGCGAAACATGTTGGCTTTGCGTCTTCTGATCCTGACTATGTCATTCTCTTCGGTTTATGTGTATATATATATATATACACCAATCATTGCAAAGTAGCTCACCTCCCCAAAAGCTACCACAAGAGTGACTAGGGTTGGGGTACAATGACAAGCTCTGACGAAATACCAGGTCAGCGGTGCAGGTTCTTGTGGCACGGTTCTTGTGGGAAGTACTCCTGATCAGTCAACATGAACCCCGTCAAAAAGCAGCTTGTGCAAAGGAGATCTTAATAAGACTTGGCCCTGGATGCGTAAAATTCATAAGTTGTCAAAGAGAATCACTGCCTATGACATGCATGGGCTGATCGTCCTATGGTTTCGTTTATTCACTGTGCAGGGTCCTGGGGACAGGATGTTGGGTTTGACACGGTTGCTCCGAGATCCGATCTTGAAGACTTCTCACTCCAAGGTGCCCACAATGGCCTTCTGAAACTTCTGCGCCTTGCGAGCTCTCTTCTTGCCGCCTTCCTCACGAGGCTCACAGTGGCTTCTTTCCCAAGTCTCTTTGGATGCCGGCTGCCGTAGACAGATACCCCTCCCTTCTCACCTTCAGCACAGGTGAATGAAGGATTCTTCTGTTACAGTCAAGACTTGGTGGCCCAACTCCCACGGTTTTTGACTCGCCAGTCCTCCACCTTGCCCTTCTTGTTCATGCGCCTCCAGGCCTGCGTCCAGCGCAGCTTCACAGGCTTGATCCTGAGCGGACATGGGGAGCACCTTAGTAGAACAAACCTAGGTTCTATGCCTTGGAGGCTTTCACGGTCCCTGCGAGATCACCTTCTCCATTTCTTTGGCTCCGTTCAAAGGGGGGGTTCTACTCTCTCTCTCTCTCTCTGTCTCTCTCTCTCTCTCTGTCTCTCTGTCGCTCTGTCTGTCTCTCTGTCTCTCTGTCTGTCTCTCTGTCTGTCTGTCTGTCTGTCTGCCTGCCTGCCTGCCTGCCTGGCTGTCTGTCTGTCTGTCTGTCTGTCTGTCTCTTCTTTCCTTTCCTTCCCTTTCCTTTCATGTCCAGTCCTCTCCTTTCATTTCCTGTCCTGTCCCTTTCCTTTCCTTTCCTGTCCTGTCCTTTCCTGTCCAATCCTGTACTTTCATTTCCTTTCCTTTCCTGTCCTTTCATTTCCTTTCCTTTCCTGTCATTTCCGTTCCTGTCCTTTCATTTCCTTTCCTGTCCTTTCCTGTCCTTTCCTGTCCTTTCCTGTCCT